>OY986437.1:165045827-165438327 GCA_963920525.1 Dichetophora obliterata | reverse complement strand
TTTATTAGTTTCTTAGTTATATGCAAAATACTGAACAAGAAATTTCTTGTTTTTTTTCAATATAATTAATTTTTAGTCAAAAACCCGTTAAGTCTTTTGCGCTACCATTTACCTTTAGCAAATATTAAAATATTATATACTAAAATTCTAATTTTTTACATGAAGAATCAGAAATCAACGAGTTCCGGGAACTTTTTGAAAAACGTTGAAAAAGCGGGACGGTCATACCGAAATTATTTTATTAGGTGTCATAGTTTCATATTTTGTGTTGTGATTTCGGATTTTTCTTGAGGATTTCTCAGCAACTTCAAATATATGGTAGTTTATTTTCTGAGTAAATAATTAAATCATTTTCACTGTAAATTGTTTATTTTTCAGATTTATTGAATTTTTGAATATAAATTTGAAATCATTTCGACTCCACATTTAAATTCCGCACTTTGAAGTAAATGGGATATTTTGTATTGAGCCCAAAAAAATTTTAAATAATTTTGTAACTTTTTTCCCTAAGGAAAGGACATTTGCAAGGCGGGTATTTTAAGTTTAACCATAGAGATTTACTTGACTGATTTAGCTAGATTTTATGTAAAGACAGTGGCTGATTTGATAAAGCATTGCTCAGAAGTTCGTTTACTTATATTTAAACTAGTGATGAAGCTCTATTAATAATTATAAAACGACCTGCAGTCGATAAACGGTTCATTCACGAGCAAGTATTTATATCTTCACTATTTTATTTTGACACTTATTCTAATTTTTGTGTTTGCTAAAAATATATTTGTATATATTTATGTAGGCATATGCATATATAAGTATATACATAGGTATATATGTATATAAAGATGAATGTATATTTATCCAGATAGTATGGAGATATTTAATAAAAGAAAAGCTATCTTAGTATAATTTGGGTGCGAATGAAACTTCCAATTATTTTATTATTTGCATACTGTTTCTCTTCCTTACATTGCTTCCTACATATCACAGTTTTTAGGTTTAAGAATAACATAAGTAATAAATATAAGATGAACATGCGTAGAAAAGAATATAGTTAAAACAAATAGACCATAGACGCATGAAAATGTTTCATCGAGGCTGCTTTGGTGACTTCATTTATGTTGTGCCGTGTGCACTTGTGAATATAGACTACCGTTGCACATTCGATTTCCAGTTCATTCGAAAACATTTCTTATCAAGAATACGCATCTTTAATCGGCTCTTCGATTTTTATTATAAAGTATTTTGCCATTAAAGTACATAATTAGTTTAATCTTCTTTTTAAAGGTAGTTGTGTTTACAATTTTGTTAATGATTGCATCCATTGTCAACTATACAAATTAAATATTTCTAATCATAATAATTGGTGTATAAATTAAGTTGCTTACGATATCGTGTAATCGGTTAAATTATGATCCATTACCCAGATTAAGTGACTTGAAAACATAACACACTGAAAGTTATTAACTGTTGTGCGGGATTTTATATATATGGTTTAAATAAAAAATTTCTGCAGTTTCCTGTTCTTTAGCCCAGTTCAGTTATTAAGCAATATAATTTAATAGCTTTAAAAGATTTTGATATATATTTATTTGAAATAAGAAATAATTAAAATAAGTATATTAAGGAAATGATTTATGTAATATCAGTTTTTATTGACATATGATATGATGTCATTTTTAATACTGTTATTAACTCATACGATAATTTCTTATTTTATGTCTTGTTTTTTAGACGCTTTGAATAAGGAATCAAGTAAAATGCCTTTCACACCAGTTGAAACTCCAAAATGCCCAAAGTGTGGCAAATCAGTTTATGCTGCCGAAGAACGTGTCGCAGGTGGATATAAATTCCATAAAACGTGTTTTAAGTGTGGTAAGATTGTTATAGTAAGAGTCAATATATAAAAAAATTTTTTTATTAAAAGGAATGTGCAATAAAGCATTGGATTCCACAAACTGTACAGAGCACGAAAAGGAACTTTTTTGTAAAAACTGCCATGCTCGAAAATACGGTCCTAAGGGATATGGATTTGGTGGCGGAGCTGGATGCTTATCTATGGACTCCGGTGCACATTTGCAAAGAGAGTAAGTATTAAGATTATGTAAAATTGAAAATCGCATAATAGTGTGGGGTTTCGCTTTTACCTTTGTTCATATCAGCATTTAGCATAGCAGCTTCAGATTTTCTTATTCTTAAACGATCTGGAGTTATTTGCTCTCCTAAAAAAGAACACAATAAAACATGAACACAAACAAAGCAGTTTAATCTGAGTTAACAGCTGCAATCTTTCATTTCCGTTCAGTTTTTGTTATTCCCCAAATCACAGCAATCATTCATTGAAAATACCGCAGAAAATTTGCTAAAAATAAATCATCCTTCTAGTTGTGTCTATGTCTATACTTCACAAAAAGAAAATTCCTATAAAAGAGGTTGTTTTAAATACGGTAAAAGACCTTGTGTTTAGTCAGTAACAAAGTCTGACAAGCTTTAATATAATGGTTATTTCTGGTCAGACTTAAATAAAACCTGTTTAGTAATTATGTTTTTTGATATACATTTTTGTGGAAATTAAACTTTTTTTACTTGAGTTCAATAATTACATAAAAAATTATGGTTGTCATTATTTCGGCAGACTAAATCATATGACAAAAATTTGCAAACTATTTGGTATATAAGTAGCTAAGGTGTGAACTATAACTACAGACAGTAAGTTTATACCTTATAATAACAAATCAATAGTCATAAATATGTACAAAAACAAATTAAAAAATTGGTTATAATTCATCATTATTCTGCCTCACGGTGACTCACTTAATAAGTTCACAAAAACAAAAACCAAGGATAAATTCATAAATTATTATTTAGAACTCAAGCGTACAGCACAGACACGGTAAAAAAGACAAATAGGGAGCTCACAGTCTTAAATTTTGTCTAGTTTGTTTGTTAAAAAATTAAAAATACTTTTAATGGCTTGCAAATTAGGAATTGTTTTTTTAGTAAAAAAAATTTTTTTAAAGGGCTTGATACACATGTGTTACGTATTACAAAATGAAGACAACGCAATTTTTACTAACGTTTGACATTTTTGAACAGGAGTTTCTTAGAATCATCATCTAGAAAATACAATTTGCAAGGGTTTCGATGGTGAAGTAATCGATTTTAAAAGCTACGACAAAATTTCAAATTTACAGGATGAAAAATGACTGATCTATATGTTTGAAAAATAATCAGTTAGCCATTTCAGCCCTTGAAAGGACTTTAATCGAGGTTCTATTGATAAAATGTGTTGTGGTTCTTATGAAATTTTTTAACACAAATGATCGAGAACTGGACCTATGAGATATCTGCTGACTCCGAACGTCTTATGTTTTCAAAGAAGCTTTACATGAAAAGTTTCTACTCTCTGAGGTTTTCCATTGCCTGCAGAGATGTGGCGGAAGAATAGAAATGTTAATTCAATTTAAAAAAATTTGTCTGAGACGGGAAGTGAACCTGGGCTACCGCGTTGTTTTATCATACGGATTTTTTAATAAAAACGACTCGTTTTAAGCATGTAATTGGCTCTGAAAAGCGATTCGGACAATGTCCTCCAAATTTCTTGAAAATATTTTGAGACTAATGACTTAGTTTTTTTTAATTTCTACGAAAAGTTATAAATCAGCACAACAGTAAACAAAACCCTTAATGTAGATTTGCAATGCAAAACTGCCTCCTTTCATTTCTACTAAATTTATATTTTACTCAACTATTAACATATAGAAGAGACGTAATTTAAAATCAATCGTTTTAATGGTATTTCTTATATTGAAGCCTTCAAAAGTAGTCAGCAATTTTATCAAAATTTCCCATGAGAGAAAAATTTTAAAAATCACATAAAAATTTCGTTAAAAAATTTTTATTCAAAAAAAGTGAATGCAATATTAACATTTTAAATAATGACTTTATGTTGTGCCGTGTGCACCGAGGAATATTCGATTCATAGTTCATTCCAAGGTATGGTACGCGACTGCGCTGCCGACTTTAGAAGTCTTACGTCGAAACCAAGTAATGTAAACTCAAACAATCAAATTGGGGGATTTTTTAAAAATTTAACTCCAACTTTTCTTAAATTTTTTTTTTCTAAGTATGCGGTGTTTTTATTGTTTTTTTTTTTATAATAATATAATAATTATAAAATTGAGTTTTTCTTATTGTTGTGTCAATAGTGCGATATGTTCAATTTCGCATTTCAGCATCTGCATTTTGCATCAACCCTTACTTCAGTGAAAAAACTATTTTTAGTATTGAACATATAAATTACCATAGTAACCCTATGGTCAAATTTTATATTAGCAAATATTTTCTTTTAAATAATTCCAAACTCTTGAAATTGGGTGTACATTATTTGTGACATTAAAAAGGTCCTTTTTTATTTTTGGTACAAAAGCAGCCTTGTTTATTCTCATTCCCATGTTTGACATTATACTCCGATGACTGACAATGTATTTATAATACCTGGATTAATATAGCTTGGTTCATTCGAAATCATTTTCTATTCAAAATATGCGTCTTTGTTACGATCTTAGATTTTTAAATCAGCCATTATATATAAACTTATCTTAATCCCGTTTATAAAGAGGTGTTCCCTAAGTCCACTGAGAACTAAGAAATTAAAATACTTATGCCTTACAAGTGACACTTAAACATTTATTATATAAATGGCTTTGAAAAATGCTAAAATGTATTAACAGTTATGGAGTACAAATTTCGAAGGCTCCATTTAAAAATGTTTGGAATATGTGAATACATTTGCTATTATGATCTCAAATGTTTAATAAGATTTCAAAAGATTGATTTGGGAAAATAAACTTAGTTAAAGAATTAGGTAAAAATCAAAGTATTAGAAAAGAAAAAAATGATAATATGTAAACTGAAATTTTTAAAAATAGGGCTAGTTAAAAAAAGTCGTTATCAACTTCTAAGATTATTTTGTATATTCTTTTTTAGACCTAGTGAAACAAGAACATGAATAATCATGTATATTTTAAAAAAATCAGAATTTTTAAAAGAGTAAAATTTGTCAGCATGTGCTTAAGTTGTTGGAGAGCTCTTTTTTTGTTAAAGCTCTTTTATTGATTTGCACAAGAGCACTGCAAAGAACTCCAATTCATGAATGCCTCTCCAAGAGTATCTTAATGCGTTAACATACAAGTAGATATTTGATAGCTTGTTTGTGTTTATGTTCTTTTTAACAAGAACACATCAGAGAACTCCAGATCGTCAATATTCCTACAGTTTATGATTAGAGTAAGTTTAGTAAAAATGTATAACGTTTAAATATGGTATAATTTTTCACCACACACAACGAAAACAGAAATTTTGCAATTTAGTTTTCTTCGGTTCTGGTTTCGCCATCTCATGCAATCGTAAAAAAAAAATTCGGATTACAATGTTTTTTCATACCTTCTCCAGAACACCAATACGATAAAAAAATGTATGAAAATTTTTACCCATAAGACGAGCTGTAAGACTCAAGGTCTTAGCATAATTTCTTATAATATAAATACACTGCTATATATTTAAATATCAAAGCACAAGATGACAAAGAATCTAGTTCAGTTTAAGAAGCTAAAAAAATCAACCAAACTGTATATAAATTAAATTATCAATGTTACTTTATACATATTCTATAGATTGACTTGAAGTTTATGAGAGAAAAAGTTCTGGAGAAGCGAATAAACAGAATACATTTGTGTACAGATACAATATTTGTTCACTTGTTCTTTGATATAAATACATTAAATATATTAATAATATGATTTTAAGAAAATTTAAAAAAGTTATCCATTTTTATAAGTGCTTTATTCGTGAAAAGGAATATTAAAAGTGATAGTCCAACTTAAGCCCTTGATAGCAGTTCGAAGAAATTTTTTATTTTTCTGTTTGATTAACAAACATTGTTATTTGGGAATAAAACACGACTTAAGTACTACAAGCTTTAAGGTTTCAGTTTTTCGTTTTATCTCAAAACGATGTTTTTCAATACGATGGCCTTAATCAAAGAAAACAGCTTATTTTATTGGCTTAAATCTTTTGGCATAACATTTTTTGATATTTTATCTCGTGGACCTTCCACTTCAATTGGAAATTTGTAATATTCCATTTAAAATATCACCTTAAGGACAAAAATAAATTTAATGGCGTTGTCTTATAATTTTGTTATTAAAATACTCACAATTCATATCTTCTTGCAATGGGCATGGAAGGTTCACGAGATTTTGGAATAATCTTCAACCTGCAACTTGATTTTTCTGTTTCAGATAACCAGGGATGGAGCTATCGAGGGCACCGGAAAATATGTCAATTTTGACATGGTTTTTTAAATGCACCATATTATTATAACATTATTAAGTTAATATAATTACATTTTTTTCTACAGCTTTTTATGTATATTTCATGTAAATCAAGCCCCGCCCATGTATAAATAAATAATTCGAAAAAATCATTCAATTTGGACTTTTTTTCAATTCACATGAGAAACATTCCTAGAAGTTCGTATTTAATAAAAAATTTTGATATTTGGTTACATTTTAAACAGATTAACAGATTTTTATTAATGATTATTTTTATTCCGTTAGGCACAGCTAATTATAATAGCAAAAATAAAAAAAAAAATAATCACAATATATGAGACAAAAATCTCATTTGAGTATAATTTTACAAAAAATACTTTCAAGTAGTACCATCAAACGATAAGGCCTTAAACCTTTCGACCCAATTGAGACAACAAACCTATACAACTTCGGAATTGCAAGTTTTCCTTGGCAAGTCACATAGTTAAAAGTGAAAGTTTCCGATCATTTCAGAAGTTTCCGAGAAAGAGTTGCAACTGCAAAAGCCCTTTCGGTTTTTAAAAAAATTTTGGTGCTCTTTGCAGGCACAATCGCAAACTAAACTGATCATTAACTGAATATTAACTTGTTTCAAAGTATGATATTTTTAATCACATACCCATACATTTTTTTATATGTTTAGTTTGATAAATAAGATTTAAATAAACCAAGATCAATCTATTATTTACTTAAAACTGAAATATTACATTTTATTACAAATCGTCGGTGATTTGAATGTCACTATCAATTGCTTATGTAGAATCCGGTGACGGGATATAATTCCAAATTGAGAATTCTCAATATCTCAGAAATTGTATTTGGGACTATGACTGCTTTTTAAGCAGTCATAACACAAAATTAGGGTTCTTACCGTTTGGGACTATGTCCGCTTTTAAAAGGTTATAATGTCAAATGGTTTTAATCTATACTATTATATAAAAGCCTTTGTAACCATTGAACCGATTCACAAACGATGCACCAAACGATTTTTAGTTTTACTGAATCGTGCTATGCTATGTAAAATTTGCCACTTTTCACGCCCACTATATTTAAAAATGCTATATTTCAGAAGGTTTTAGTCGTATAAGACTTAAATTTGATAATTTAGTTTGTATAGATACTTTCAGCAGCTGTACTCAAAATTAATTTCCACGCCCCCTTTTACAGCCCACAAATCAATGAAAATGCCATATTTTAGACAGTTTTGGTCGAATAAGACAAACATTTAGTAATTTAGTTTGTATGGTTACTTTCGGCAGCTTTTTTAAGGGAACAAAAGTGGAGTGAAGCAAAGTGAACTAGTTATAAACTAAATTAATCTGAAATGTTGACTGTCGATTTGTTTCGAGTATTAGATGGTTTAGAAAGCAAAAAAAAAAATTTTCCACACCCCTTTTACAACCCTCAAATCAGTAAAAATGTAGTAAAAATCTTTAACAAAACTTTAAAAAACTCTTAAGCTGCTCCTATGATTAAAACGAAAATTTATATATAGGTGTTTCCAGATACGCTAAATCTTTAAGCTTTATCTATTTTGATCTATCCTTAACGATAGAAGTCATTGAAGTGCAAATATGAACTTAATGCAAATCTAAACGGCTTGACAGATTTCTTTCCAACTTCGTACACATATTGTACGCATCGTAGATTAGATTTTAACATACTATGTTTTGACCATGCTCTTTGCGGCCTTTTTCAACTTAAGTTTGTTTTGTTATTTAAATACGTTTTACTTTAATAAATTTAAGCCAATTTAATTTTAATACATTTCTATTATTTTGACACCAAAAACATTCACATATCTTGAAAATTGTAGGAATTTTAGTACAACGGCTATTTCATAAAACATCTTTATTTAAGAATGAGAAAAAACTACATAAAAAACAAAGTATTGACTTTCGATGAAAATATCTTCACTGATTTTAAATACATTGCATTAAATTTTATTTTTGTTCAAAAGATTAATAAAAGCACTTTACAAAATCATTTTGAACTGTGGCGTTAGGTTAGTTTATATATTTCTTATATTTATTTTCAAAAAAGGTACAAAATATCGAGTTTTTAGTAGAAAACTGACCCAAAAGTTTTTTTTTGTTGTAAAAATAAAACCAATTAAAAATCGCATTTTCGACTGTCTTTCACATAGTACAGCATTCATTTGCCAAAATGGTTTTAGTTATGCGCAAAAATTGTTTAACTGGTTTTCTCATCAAAACCCCATTTGATTTTTTTTTGGAGGAAATTTATTTTTTTCCAAAATATTGGTTTTATATTTTTTACAAAAAAGTCAAGTCTTAAAAATAATTTATGTGGTAAGATAACCCCAATATCTGTTTCCAATCAAAGGTTATGGTTAGATTAAATTGAAACATACTTAGTTTTTGCCACGCCCCTCTGACATTTTTCCTCTAACGGTTATTTTGTTATTATAATGCTTTTTAAAAGGGAAGTTTTTTTTCAGTTTAATCTTAAAAAATGGTTGTCATTTTGACACCAAAAACTCTCACATATCTTCAAAATTGTAGCAATTTTTAGTACAAAATTTTCATAAAACATCGTTACCTAAGAATGAGAAAAAAACAACATGAAAATCAAAGTTTTAACTTTCGATTCAAATATCTCCGATGTTCATAAATACATTTCATTATTTTTTTTTTGCTTAAAAGTTCAATCAAAGCACTTCATAAAAATATTTTGAACTCTACCGTTAGGTCAGTGTATATATTTTTTTACTCAGTAACTTTTTACTCAAAAACTGACTCAAAAATTGTTTTTGTTTTAAAAATTATATCAAGTAAAAATTATAAATCTAAATATTGCACAGCTGACTTAGCATACCTTTCATATGACTAAGTATTTATTAGCAAAAATACTTCCAGTTAAGCGCTTAAATTATTTTACTGTTTTTGTCATCAAAACAACAACAAAACTACCCCTTTGATTTTTTTTGGCGAAATTATTTTTTCCAAAATATTTTCTTTATATATCTTACTACAAAATAGTCTCAAAAATAGTTAAGGTGAAAAAACTACCCTAATATCTCTTTCCAAACAAATGTTATGGCTTTTATGATTAAGTTTATTTATGATTTATGCTGCAAAGGAAAGGTCCAGCTGCAAACTTAAGGGGGAGAGCAAGGATTCGCATTTCTGAAAAAAAAATTTTTTTCTTCTGAAATGTATAGTCCTAAGTATAGTCTGGAGAATATATAAAGTCAATCAGAACAAACCTACTAATAAGTCCCCTTTCCTCTAAAACTATAACTTCAACAGCGATAACTTTAAACGCGTTTTTCTCAAAACCTTTTTAAAAATCCGTGTTCACAGCCATTTAAAAACTACATTACTTATTTTTCCAAACTTGGAACACACTTTCTACATATAGAAATCTTTCCTCTAACAGTAAGTTTTAGATTATTTTTTTAAATTATGGGGGCTTTCCACTTGCGAAATGGCTTAATTTTTCGTGAAAAATAGGAATTTTCACTTTACAAGCCGACCAAAATGTTGAAATTTTCAGGGAAACTGAAGATACATCTTGAAAGTGTTAATGTGATGTTTGGTGTCAATTGGACAGGGAGGGGGGAGTGGTACCTCCCATACAAGCCAAATTTGAGCTATCGCCCACAAACCAATAAAAAGGTTATATATAAAAGCAAGAACTTGCTGCTAAAGGTGCTTTTAAAGAGATGGCAAATAAAGCTGGTCCAAAAATGCTGGAGCCTATAATGAAAGTTGAAATCATTACTCCTGAAGAATATATGGGTGATGTTATGGGTGATATAAATAGTAGAAGAGGAAATGTTGCTGATACATGGAAGCTTTCCATACTGTTTAAATATGCAATATCGATTAGCTTTGGAATTAGAGGTCGCACAGCTTCCGAATTCGGAATTCGAATATAATTTACACGTGCTGTTTCACTGGTAGCATTTTATGGGCGATGGACAAGAAGGCGTGGCACCTACCATATAACCCAATATAATGTTGTGATGTGGAATAGCTTTGGAGTTAAAGGTCGCACAACTTCGGAATTCTAGCTAGTAAATGCATATATAATAAAATAATAAACATTATGACCGTTGGGCTTTACGAAATAACTCCTAAATGAAATAACTCCTAATTTAAATATTAGGATACTTATTCTTTTCTTCTTTTTTTTGCAATTAGCCATTATACCAAAACAAAATTTGGAGAGTATGTCCACAAGAAAAGGGGACATAATCTAAAATTTTAAATTTGGGACTATGTTCCTTGGGGCTATGACCCGTCACCATAGAATGGGTCAAAAATTTTTCAAATCATGTCCATTTTTTCCATCGTAATATAGCATGTAGATCTTATTGCGAGATAAAAACGGGGTTTCACTTCATTTTAGATATTTCGCGAGCCATCAAACTAACAACAACAATCAGCATGTCTTATTGATTCTAATAAAATATCCAATAAACAATCCATACATAACTTTTTGATTGAACCGTAAGTTTCGATGAAATCAATTGAAGGGCTTATTGCAATAACGTGACTAGACATATAATAAAACATGATATTTTTAAGCTCGATACATTACTTTATGAATTACTAATACCCACTGAAGTGTTTTCGGTTCTTCCCTATTTTAGGGATGTCACTTTTTAAAAAAACCTTCTCTTGGGATAACCAGTTTTGTAAATTTCGGTTTTCCACCGAAACTACAAACCGAAGAAAAACACCGGTATGTAAGACAACCTTTTTTGCATCTTTATCGAGTGTCTGTTTTGTAGATGTTGGCGCAAGTTTTAAGTGCCACTTCGTATTTTCAACCTTTTTTCAAAGAGGTTACACTCTGCCAAACCATTCTCCAATTTTTTTAAAATATCGCCACACTTCACTCTTCATTTATGTTAAAATTTCTTATTTTGTTCTATTTTTGCCAATTTGCAATGTTCATTCACCATCACCGCCTTTTGTCTTCTAAACAAACAACGAAAAAACATCGGTTACACTTAAACACCAACCGTTTTTTGCAAAGTTGTCATGTAAAATTCCAATTGTTCATACAAAAATACATTTTTTAAATCGTAACAGTTGATTTTTTCCAAATATTTTTTATGTAGCATAATATGATTGCACTAAGCGCATCAATTCAACTGTAGAGAAACTTTTGAATTTTAAGGGAAAGTTTAAAAGAAACTAAATTTATTTACAAAATAATGAAAGAAATAAAATTATGCTACTCAGTTTTATACTTTTTTTTTAAAAGACTGTACCTGTTCTTTGAGGTTTCGGATGTGTCAGTTATCGACCGCATGCACTGTTAAATTTTTCTATTAAAGAAATTGGGACGTTTGAGATCACATTATAAATGTTAAAGATAGTAAATTTACTTTAAATATAAAATTTATTATCATAGACACCACTGACAAAAAGTACTGCAAAAAGATTAATTTTACTCAAATTTTAAAATTTTTGGCTCCTGTGCCTGATTTATAGATAGTATGTAGAAAGCTAGTTTTTCTTGGAAATCATGGTCAAGTTACATACAAATAAAAAAGAAGATTGATTTAAAATATTTTCGTCTTATACAAACAATTTTAAATATCTGAAATTCAGTGGAAACTGGACATGCAAAACGAAATCCAAAATTTTTGTGTTTCGTTGACCATGAAAAATAAATTATCAGAATTATCTTTGACTCTAAAACGAAACAAATATTTTTTCTTTTTTGAAATAACGTTATTTTTTGATTTTGCTTCAACGAAACAAAAATAAAATTTTGGTTATCGATAAAAGTAACGTAAACGTGTATGCCTGGTAGAAGCATATTTTTTTTACAGAAGAACTGCAACGTGCGATATCTTGAAGACGGAATGATAGAAAAAATAGACATGATATTCGTTATCTCCGATCTATTTTACAATAGTATTAAATAGAAACAATTAAATCACTTTTCGGCTCAAAACTAATGTTATTATTGTAAAATAATAAATATATTCAAAGGCAATCTTAGCCTATATCATCAGTTTCATCATAAGTTGGTATGTTTTTAAATAAGGGTGCGTAAAGCAATAAAAATGCGCTCCCGCTCTTCTGAACTATCTTTGCTATGAGTTTATCATTTTAAAATATTCAGAGCGTATGCGGACAAAATATTCACTCCTTTGAATTCCTCAACTGCTTTCCTCGTTCGTGAGTTTGTATCAGGGATGATAAGTTCAGTACAAAAGTACTGAATTCAGTATTTTTCGCTTTAGAAACATACCGCAGTACCCCCGCGATAATTTCAGTACTTTTAGTAAATATTTTCTAAAAACAGAACTCTTATTAAAATTAACTAAACAATTTTAAGATGGCAGATTTTTGGGTTAAAGTTGGTGCAATTAAAAATGAAAATTATTAACTTATCTATGGTAAAATATATATAAAATTATCGAATGATTACTTTACATGACTTATTCGTCGGCTAACGATAAACGTATTTTATTATTTCAAAATTTAATCAAAACAAAATGTCGAAATAGGCTTCAAGAAAGTACCCTTTCAAGATTAATACAAACAAAAGACCTTTTAAAATCAAATGAAGCGTACTGCTATAACATTGAAATATCTCAAGAAGTATTATCAAAAAAGAAGAGAAAAACTCAAAACCATTGATTGAACAATTATTAAATTAAAAAAATAATTTATAAAATAAAAACTTTAAATCTTCAATTTTATTTATTATAATATATATCAACTTATTACATTCCTAATTCAACGTTACTTGCATAAAATACTATATATTAAGAATAAAAAATGAATTTATTTTTCTTAAATATATCTCGTAATTTGTTAATTTTAATTCAGACTCTTAAAACTTTCTTTTATTTGTTTTATTTTTTTTTTATGTTGAACAAAGAAAAAAAAATTTATGACTTCAAATTTTTATTTTATTTCATATTTCAGTACTTTTAGTACTTTTTGAAAACCGTTAATTACCAAATCGAAATTTGAAATTATCTTCCCTGGTTTGTATGCTGCGCTATTAACAGCCCTTGGAAGGTTTAACTTTTGCTTGTGTGTAGTAATCCGAAAGTATTCAAATATAGAAGTATTACATATATGTCTATAGCAATAAAAATAATTTTTGGTTTGCTTGCTTGTTTGGCCTTTATACAAATCTCAACGACATAAAAATCAAAGTTTTGACTTTCGATGAAAATATCTCCGCTGTTCAGAAATACATTTCATTTAATTTTTTCTCTTCAGAAGTTCAATAAAAACACTTTACAAAAATGGATTAAACTGAACCGTTCGGTAAGTGTATATATTTTTTTCAAAAAAGTTCCAAAATATTGACTTCTTACCCAAAAACTGACATAAATTGTTGTAAAAAAAAATCTGCAAAAATTGCACATCTGACTACTAGGGCTTTCAATCCCGTTATCCCGAAGCCCGAAATTCCGGGATTACGAAACCATTTCTAGTCCCGTAATCCCGGGATTTCAAACCCTAAATCCTGGGATTTTATTCATAAGAAAATTCAGCAACTAAAAATACAACTGCAATGTAAACGATGTTTTTTCTTTAAATATCGAAATCGCCGTTTTCTTTATTTATCTCTCTACACACTTTGAAATATTTTTTAGTTAAGGTCGGCTCCCGTACTTAAGCATTCGCACCAAAAAATTCGCAAAAAAAATCCGACACACGCTTTTGACTTTTCTTCAAAAGTTGCAACTTTTTGATAAAAAGCTGTTCCCGTAATTTTTGCAATTTTTCACGCATAGAGAGCGTTTTGCTGCTTACTCTCTCAAATTTTATAACTCTGCTTCAACAGACCTTATGTTTTGGTTGTGATATTAAAAGACTCTGTTTACTAGGCTGTTAAACTTTCATGGACTTTTTAAGGTAACAAAAGTTTTATTACTATACTATAGATATTTTACTATAAAAGGAATATTTGATTCACATCATACTTTTTACTAACAGCTAACTAGTTTATTTGAATAAGAAATTTTGTTTTCTTTGTAAATTTTTTAAAAGATAAATTTATGTTCTTTATATAAAGTGAAATATTATTTTATATTTTAAATATTTTGGGTTTTGGGAAATAAAAAAAGTCATAACGTTTTTTATTAAATAAACTTATCATATTATTTAAAAGGATATGATTTTTATGAATAAATATCGTAATACCATAATTGTTATTTTAATATATTTCTTCTTCGATCTGATTTTATCAGATGATGTATATCTTTTCAATCATAACATTTACAAGTCTTTCGTCTAAAAATACGAAATGGTACTTCAGAATTCGACTTTTTCTTCCAGTTATTGTTGAATTTTTTTCCTTGTATTCTTCTTTATACATTGCAACTGTAACTTTTGTTTGCATTAGTAATTATGATTTTGTCTTAGTGCTGTTTTATAAATTTTCGAGTGTTTTTTAATATATTATATTTTAATTATGAATACGGATTAAGTTTGTATTTTTATTGTTAAAAAAATAGGCAATTGTTTTTGCTAAAACGCAGAAATAAGGAGAAGGAGTCATTAACGGTTGCTGCTTTTAATGCAGCTTAATGACATTATTTTAAAATTTTGCCATTTTGGGATATAATTTCAAATCCATATAAATTTCCATTCCTGGAATCCCGAGATTTGCCAAAAACCTTCGGGATTGAAAGCCCTACTGACTACCTTTCATATAACATAGAATTTATTTTCAAATATTCTTCCAGTTAAGCGCAAAAATTATTTTACTGTTTTTGTCATCAAACAAGAGTTTGATTTTTTGGCGAAATTATTTTTTCCATAATGTTGTTCTTATAATTTTTACAAAAAAGTTAAATCTCAAAAATAAACTATGTGGTAAAATTACCCAAATATCTCTTTGCGTGTTGGCTATGCTTATTCTGTTTGGGCTATTAGATTCATTCTAATTATATCCTAATAGAAAAAAAAATGACAAAAAACATAAAAAAGAACAAAGCTGTTCCTAGCTCTCTTGTGCACTCAGCCAAAATGTGTACAGGCAAAATGTAAGCAAATACTTTTTGACGTCGAATTACGTCTTACAGCGCGGTTTGTGTGAGGATCATTTTCACAAATTTTTTCAAACACATTCAAGAAGTTTAGTTGACACTTTGGGGTATACCTACAGCCTTTAATATTCATCGTACAAAAAACAAATGTATGCTAAATTATCAGTAAGAGTACGAATAAAACGAATATCTATATTTGGACTTTGTCACTTCTTTAATAAAATCACAAAATAGCAAAATATAAGAAAAAAAAATTCATTTATTCGAATGGAAATACACAAGCTGCTTCAGTAGCTGCTTATGCTGTTGTTATTGTTGTTGTTCGTTTGGTTCGCAATCGTGTCGTTTGTTGTTGTGCTGCTTGTGCTGTGGTTGTTGTTATTAATATGTATGTAAAATGTACATACATATATAAATACATATTAGATGCTTTAATTTTTGTCGTTTGTTATTGGTTTTGTTTGTTTTTCAGCAAGATAAAAACAATAGAGAATACAGATGCGTGTAGCTACAGAGCCAGTATGTTTTATTACTACGCAGGTTTGCGCATGAGTTACTAAGAATGCGTTGTGCTTTGAAAATCTATTTATTTTTGAAATCCCATAATAAATTAGATTTATTTATGTGATGCGTTATATTTTTTCCATATTAAAAATATATTTTGTTAACTAAAATTTTAATTTTAAATTACTTTTAAAATATGCATATATGTATAATATACATTGTATATGCTCTTTACTGCAGGAAAAATAAACAATTACACTTTTTCCGATATTTATTTCCATTTATTAAACATAAATTTGAATTACATTTAGTTTTAATCAACATAAAAAATGAACAAGAACAACAAATTCATCACTAAAAATATCAAACGAAAACTATTTATAAAACAAAACAAATTTTTACAGGAATCTAATTTTGAGCTTTTTAGATCAAGTAAATTTTAAGAAGGCAACAACAACAAATTTATTTTTGAATAATTTTTATTTAGAAGATGATGAATAATAATTTAAAAGATGAAATACTTTAAAATAGTTTAAAGAAATATAAATGAAAAGAACCAGAATTTTTTCTCTATTTTTGTATAAAAAGGAATTCTACGTCTATACTTACGATACTATCGAAACTGTGTCTTTTTTTTTTATCGGCATCTGATTTTTCGGTTTCTAAATTATAAATTGAATATGTGAAAAAACATTGAAATCGTAGACAGAAGGATATATCTGGTAAGTTGAAATTAATCAATTTCGCTTCATTTAATTAAAAATTATTGCAATATAGCGAATGTAGCTAAAATAATTTGCAGCCTGGCAATCGATTCTTATACGATTCCAACAAGAAGAAACAATACACCACAAGTAAATAAACAAAGTTATTTCTAGCCAACTTCTGCACACAGCCATATTTTTTAATATAGCTATTCCAAGAACAGAATAGCAAAATTTTGACATCAAAATTGGGGACAGCACTTTCATTTCGGGACACCTCTTGCTATGTCACTTGAAATTGAGTGAGAAATAGCGGCTCTCTGAGCCTGTACCTCTTCTCCTCATTTATTCTTTTTGTAAACTGGTTGATATTGGCCGCATTCTAGCCAAAAAAGTGCTCCACAACTGTTCCACAACTTTCGGGCTGAATGGTATGCTCTCACAGAACATGTTCCTTGAGATGTCACAATTTATATAGCGAAAATATTTTATGCTACTTCGCTACTTGAGCACTTTTTCGGCTAGAATGCGGCCATTGTCAGCTACCAAAATTAAATAATTGAAATTTTACCATTTCATTATTTTAAGACTAGTTTTCTTATTTGGCATTTGAAAACGTAACATCTTGTGCTGTAAAATTCATTCAGGTTATAATATAAAAATAAAATTATGAAAAATTGGATAAATTCATGCACTTTTTTAAAGTAATTTTATGACTTGGTTGCATTCTTTGGTTTGGTTAATGAAGATATTTGACGAAAATTGGGAAACAGAATTTTTATTTGCTGAAAATTTCTTCGGTGAGGCTGAATTCCGTGAGGCCTAGTATGTCAAAACAAAAAGTTAACAACAACTGTTTGTGTTCAGTTTGTATATCTTCTTTTGTTAAGTGCATAATTTACGTAGAAACAAGAACATATTAAGAAGTGAGCAACCGCAACGTGCCTGCTCGATGTCTGGATAAAACTACTGAAAGCTTTTTCATTTTAATGTCAACAAATGCGTGTGAAAGCTCTCTTTCAAGCCTTTTGGGCACCTCTGAGTTTGAAAAATTAATTGCTCTAACGAATTTTTTCCAAAGAAAAAACAACAACAACATTTTCAAAATGAAAAGAATAACATCACTAGCCGATTTTATTGCAATTTTGGCCCTGCTACAGGCTTCATCAGAAATCTTTGTGATGCCGGCGGAAATCGATCCCAGGCCGTGCTTGCCTCGTGAAAGCGATCTTACCGCATTACACCAACGGAGGCGATTAGATTTCTTGTTTTTTTTATTTTGCTTTACTTTAGTTTATGCTTATGTTATTATATGGAGTCCAACAGTTTGTTGGAGTTCACCACTAACAAAGCATGGTTACTGAAGTTGTTTTTTATATTTTTTTACCTTAAGCTCCATACACAATTTTAAACTCTCAAACAACTAGAATTTGTATATAATATCAAGAATGATTTAAACTATCAAACATTTAGAATTTGTATTAAAATCATAGAAAATCAACATAATAAATAACAGGGTCATATAGTACATTTTAAATTGTATAAACTTTTGAACAATGACGTTTTTATAAAACGTCGTTTCCTAAGAGTGAGAAAAAACGACATGGAAATTAAAGTTTTCACTTTCGATTCAAATATCTCCGATGATCATAAACTCATTTAATTAAATTTTTTTGCTTAAAAGTTCAATCAAAGAACTTCACAAAAATAGTTTGAACTGCACCGCTAGGGCAGTGTATATTTTTTTTAAGTTTGTTTCAAAAAAGGTTGAAATTATTAACTTTTTACTCAAAAAAAAACTCAAAAATTGTTTTGCTGTAAAAATGAAATCAACTTAAAATTATGAATTATAAATCTAGAAATTGTACATCTGACTACCTTTCTAATAAGACTTATTAATTTGCAAACATTTTTTTACTGTTTTTGTCATCAAAACAACAAAGGTACGTACCCCTTTGATTTTTTTGGTGAATTTATTTCTTCCAAAATGCTTTTTTCATATTTTTTACGAAAAATTCAAATCTCAAAAATAATTTATGTGAAAAAATTACCCAATATCTCTTTCCAATTAAAAGTTAAGGCTTTTATATTTATATTACACGTTAAATTATGATTTATACTGCAAAAGAAAGGTCCAGCTGCAAACTTAAGGGGGTGGGTATTTGTTTGCACTTCTGAATAAAAATTTTTTTGTCTTTTCTTATATTCTTAAATATATAGTCCTGAATATAGTCTGAAGAATATTTAAAGTCAATCAGAGAAAAACTTCTAATTAGTCCCCTCTCCTCTAACAGTATAGCTTCGACAGCGACAATTTTAAACTCGTTTTTCTCAAAACCATTTTTTAAAAGTTCGTGTTTATTTAAAAACTAAATTACCTATTTATTCCAAACTTTGAACACACTTTCTTCATATGAAAATCTTTCCTCTAACAGTAAGTTTTAGATTTTTTTTTTAACTTAGGGGATATTGACCGTCCCACTTTTTCAACGTTTTTTGAAAAGTTCCCGGGACATGTTGATTTCTGATTCTACTCTTAAAAAATAAATTTTGGTATATAACACTTTCATATTAACTAACGGTAAATAGTCGCGCAATCGGCCTAAAGGCTTTTTGGCTAAAAGTTCGTAAAAAATAAGAAATTTCTTCTTCAGTATTTTACATATAACTATGAAACTAAAGAAACAAATTTTATCAATTTATACTTATTTAAGAGCTAATAGAATTTTCCATCTTATGCTATAAGAAAAATTGCGTTTTGTTCAGTACATTTTTTTTAAAAACTGTGCAAAGTGAAATTTTTTCGAAAATTTGATAACTTTAACTCACATTACCCCGCGTTACAAGACCATGAGGAAGAAGTTTTTGACTATGTAAATTTCGTATTTTGTGAAATTTTACAGCTTATATTTTGAAAAATTTGTATGTATAATTCAAAGATATATGATACGGTATTTTTACCAAAAAGCAACACTTCACAGTGAATTTTTTCGAAAAAATTCAATTTTTTTTTATTAAACGTATCTAAGAAAAAAAAGTATACGACATTAGCTTAAGTTGCTAAGTATTGTACGTTTTCTAATGTCCGGATGATTTTTATTGTAATGTTCAATTATTTGGATAACTCAATTTTGCTGTACTGGTTTCATTGTCCACGTATTATTTACCATATTTAGAAGCCCTATGTCTCTTTCTGCTGGATCATTTAAAATAGTTAATTTTTCAACAGTTTTTTAATATCCAAAAAATGTTCATTCGTACTCCACAAGGAAGGATACATCTCAATAAATCTGTTACAAGAAAAAATATTGAAAAACTGTATAGTATAGTAAAGCCAGTGAAGGTCTCAAAGGCCAACTCATAGTAGAAAAGCTGTATAATAACAAAACAATAACAGTTGAATGCAATACAATGCATCGTAATGCTGAGAACATACTAGGGCTGTTCACAATCCAGTGCAAATGGCCTTGCACCATATCTTTTGCAAAATGGTAAAATATATATTTACTCTTCACTAAGAAAATAAAAAGGAATGCATTTACTACCCTATTGCATATATACAACACTAAAATCCATACCTCAGATTTACTATACATTGCAATACTAAATTGCAAATTGACACCAGCGATCACTGCGCTCGCTGATGAACACTTTTATAAATCTAAGCGCATTGATCTTCTGATCGAAACTGAAAGCTTCTTCGATGTGTTGGCAGTGGGACAAATCAAGTTTATTAAACATTTGCCAACACTTCAAAAAACGCTACTGGGTTGGGTGGTATCCGGAAAGTACTCATTTGCCTCATCTTGTTCGACGACTTTTCTTTGTAGTCAGGAAGAATCAATAGACTACAACCTCAAACAGTTATGGAAGTTAGCTGAGATAACCTCAAAATCGACACTCTCAAGAGCAAGCTACCCGCGAATCATTTTTTGCACAAAATGTCTCTCGTTCTACCGATGGCAGAATCGTAGTTCGACTGCCATTTAAGGAAAACTTCAAATCTCTTGGGCTTTCACTTAATATAGCAATGCGACGATTTGTTTCTTTAGAAAACCGCTTGGCACGCACACCAGAAATAAAGTCGCAGTACGTCGATTTCATGAAAGACTACGAGAAGCTTGGGCATATGAGCCTCGTTGAAACTTCCGTAGTTGACATGCCTTACTACTACATACCACATCACCACATCACTACATAATCGCACCTCAACAAAACTAAGAGTCGTCTTCGATGCTCAGTGTCAAACGTCATCACATAAATACCTCAACGACCTTCTCATATTAGGTCGCAATCCAAGGTGATTTATCTACATTATTACTTCATTTTCGCCTTCATCGCTATACCATTGCTGCTCACATAGTCAAAATGTACCAGCAGGTAAATATTGATTCACGAAATCGCTGCTTTCAGTACATATTGTGGCGCCACAACAAAACGGATCAAATACAAGCACACCATCTTGATCCTGTCATCTCTTGATACTGTCACGTATGGCACAGCTGCTGCACCATACCTCGCAGCTAGAAGCCTCACTACTTAGCTGACCAGTACTCTGCTCAATTCGAGCTTGGATCAAAAATGATCATATCATCGTTTTACGTGGACGACTTCCTATGCGGATCAGATTCGTTTGACATGCTGGCGCAAAAAAAACATAAAATTACATCAATTTTGTAAAATGGCAGTTTTTAACACGCAAAATGGCATTCGAATGTCGAACATTTCGTAGATGATAAGACAAGAAAATAACTCAACATTCAAGAAACTTCAATCACCAATTACACTGGGCATCAAGTGGAACCAAAAACAAGATCGATTTTTGTTTACAGTTTCTCCAAAAATCCGATGCAATAGTAACTTAAACAAACGCCGTATTCTTTCACTAGCTTCGTCACTTTTTGATGCCCTTGGCCTCCTTGCGCCATTGCTCATCACTTCAAAAACAATGGCTGCTTAAGTTAGACTGGGACGAGTCTGTCCCCCAAAACCTGCATTCAACTTGGGAAAGTATTGTCAAAGAGCTCTCGTCTCTGTCAGCAGTTAGCGTTCCTCGCTGTTGTCTTCGTACTGATAGTGCCAATGTCCAATTACATGGGTTCTGCGGCTCATAAATACGCGCATATGGGTGCTGCTTGTATCTCTGGGTGGAAGATACACGGAAACATCACAGTCAATTTGTTTAACGCTAAGTTAAGTGTCGCGTCTACCCAGAAAAAATCACTGCCAAAGCTGGAGCTCTGTGCTGCGCAGCTGCTAGCCAAACTTATACCTCAAGCCATGGCCATACTTGGTCAACGCATTTTCAACATCTATTTATGGAGCGATTCGCAAATTATTCTTCATTGGTTGCGGATGCATTCTTCAACGCTATCGACGTTTGTAGGAAATAGGGCCTCAGAGATCCAAGAACTCACCACAAACTGCAAATGGAGATTCGTCCCAACCAAGTTCAATTCTGCTGATATTGTGTCCAGAGGCTGCATTGTGCAGCACCTAATCGAGTCCAGCTGGTTAACTGGTCCTTCATTTCTATTGCGTCAGTGGCCTAAAAATTCGTGCCTTGCTTCTGACTTGGATGAAGTCAACAAAGAGAAGCGCAAGTCTACATTTGTCGCTATTACAAAACCAAATTATTTTATAGAACGCCTCTCCAAATTCAGTTTTTATTTAAAGGTAGTTGGAGTCATCGCATGGATGCTTCGTTTTTATCGGAAAATAAAATCGCCGAGCTGTATTATTGACGCATCAGAGCTGCTTGCTCTACAGGAAATTGGAACTGCGTTATGGTGTATAGTACACAATCATCAGCAGAGTATTTTGTGGAGGACATAGTCCGCGTCAAGAAAGGAACACCAGCTCAAGCGGCACTTAAGTACCTCAACCCATTTTTGAAAGAAACATCCGGCTTTCAAACATCCGATAATTTTCTCGCTGTGCTATAGACTTTGCAGGCCCAGTAAGCACATATCTACGCATCTGAGGGAAAACTCCATACAAGACCTACATCGCTATATTCGTGTTCCTCTGGTCTAAAGCAGTCCACATTGAAGTCATCTCAGATCTCTTGACAGAGACATTCGGACAGAGGCAAAGGGATGATTCGGACAGAGGAGAACGGATGATTGGCAGAAGAAGGTTACCAAACTAAATATTTTGCGATAATGCAACAAACTTCGCCGGCGCCAATCAAAAACTTTCTGAGCTTAAGGACTCTATTTGTAATTTTAAACCAAAAATACAATCATTCAATAGTGCAGTAATGAATTCATTAACTTTCATTTTATAAATACCTTCTAGCGCACCTCATTTCGGCGGTCTCTAGGAGGCTACAGTCAAATCTGCAAAGAGCCACCTTAATCGAACACTTGCCAACTCGCAATAGAGGCAATACTTAATTCACGACCACTACCATTCAATAGTGCAGTATTGAATTCATTAACTTTCATTTTATACCTCCTAGCGCACCTCATTTCGGCGGTCTCTAGGAGGCTACAGTCAAATCTGCAAAGAGCCACCTTAATCGAACACTTGCCAACTCGCAATAGAGGCAATACTTAATTCACGACCACTATCATCACTCTCTTCAGATCCGAGTGATTACGAGAACCTGACACCAGCACACTTCATTATTGGAAGCTCCCTGACGTCTCTTCCAGAGCGTAAATCTTCAACCACAACAGATATAAGTCACCTATAGAAGTGGTCACGCATCAACGCAATTCAGCAAGGCTTTTGGCTAAGGATTATTAGTCTCGATTATTTGAGCGAGCTCCACTCGCGTACAAAATGGGTTCACAAACAACCTAGCATCAACACCGACGCACTAGTGCTTTTTTCCCCCTTTGATTTTTTTGGTGAATTTATTTCTTCCAAAATGCTTTTTTCATATTTTTTACGAAAAATTCAAATCTCAAAAATAATTTATGTGAAAAAATTACCCAATATCTCTTTCCAATTAAAAGTTAAGGCTTTTATATTTATATTACACGTTAAATTATGATTTATACTGCAAAAGAAAGGTCCAGCTGCAAACTTAAGGGGGTGGGTATTTGTTTGCACTTCTGAATAAAAATTTTTTTGTCTTTTCTTATATTCTTAAATATATAGTCCTGAATATAGTCTGAAGAATATTTAAAGTCAATCAGAGAAAAACTTCTAATTAGTCCCCTCTCCTCTAACAGTATAGCTTCGACAGCGACAATTTTAAACTCGTTTTTCTCAAAACCATTTTTTAAAAGTTCGTGTTTATTTAAAAACTAAATTACCTATTTATTCCAAACTTTGAACACACTTTCTTCATATGAAAATCTTTCCTCTAACAGTAAGTTTTAGATTTTTTTTTTAACTTAGGGGATATTGACCGTCCCACTTTTTCAACGTTTTTTGAAAAGTTCCCGGGACATGTTGATTTCTGATTCTACTCTTAAAAAATAAATTTTGGTATATAACACTAGTGCTCACACATGAAGACAACGTTCCGACTCAACGTTGGCTAACTGGCAGAATTGTAGATGTCATTCCAGGAAAAGATAACAAGGTGAGAGTCGCTGACGTGCAGACACCAAAAGGGCATCCTACGTCGACCAATTCATAAGCTGGCGCTCCTACCTGCTTGAAAGGTCTTTCAACGGGGACGGGTTGTTGAGTCACGTGCAACGTTTTCATTTCTTTTTTTACTCAAAATGAACTTTTAAGAGTCAAATCATAGGACACAGTCTATAATTGAATTTCTCTCTTTAAGAACCTTTTTCATATGCATACTTGAAAAATAAAATCAGTTGAATTTTGTCTTGGAATCGTCGTGGTCTACTTTGTTATAGTTCCTGGCTCCAGCGGAGCAGCTGTCAAGTTCTACGTTCGTTAAATACGCGATTATAGATTTCGTCATCTTAAATAAAAGTTTTTTAACACACGCTCCCACTAATTGTTTAAGAAAAAGCTCTTGATCCGACAAGATCTTTGAAAAAAATGATTATCTTAGTTTCAAATGCTATGAAATGTAATTTAATTAAATTTAATTTTTATGTTTATTTTTTAAGTTCCCTGATCTGAAAAAATGGTGCTCATACACCGCATTACGGTTATGATAATTTATGAATTATTTTGTTTCCTTTTATTTATTTAGTTATGTTATTTGCTAATTTTC
Organism: Dichetophora obliterata; assembly: GCA_963920525.1. Classification (NCBI taxonomy): domain Eukaryota; kingdom Metazoa; phylum Arthropoda; class Insecta; order Diptera; family Sciomyzidae; genus Dichetophora; species Dichetophora obliterata. The sequence goes on along the minus strand of OY986437.1, from coordinate 165,413,595 downwards.
TGAAAATATATAAAAAATATGGCCAACTTTATTATTTTATGTGTATGTAATACATTTTCAAATTTGGATTGTTTTAGTAATTTTTTACTGCATTTGATCACTTTTGTTTTCAATATTGGTCACTTATTTGATTTCCAAGTGGCAAATCCCCGTTCCCCCACATTCGGAGCCGATAGAGTATCCGTTGATGAGTTTTGGCAACGAATTGCGTCAGAGGTTGAGTCTTACTGTTGATCACAAAGAAAAACAGCAGAATAGAAAAAGATAAGACAAGGACATCTTGTTATATACTCTAGATTCAATTTGATTTCAAAAGTAGAAAAAAAAAATCTCGTAGAACAATATTGGCCTGCAAACGAATGCCACCAAGGGATTCCTCATACCAAAAAAGTATAAAACGTAAAATATTATCAAATACAGATTTTCGGGCCGCACAGATTCCTTGAAAGATAATTATCTTCAAATTTTTAATATTTACCAGTAATGTTTCGTTGGCAGCCATACCAACTTATCAAAGGTCCCATTGTTCACAAATCACAAGCAGACTGGACAGCACTGCCTCGTTGGCTGCCTAACGAATTGTTGCGTTATTGTTATAATTATTAATATTTTATTAGAATTATTAGAGTTATTATTTTACTATTGATATTTCAATATTTTTATTGCAAACTTTCAGCAATCCCTGTTCTAATGTCTGCTGCAGTGCTTAGCAAGTAATCAGTTATTTCACAGTCTTGAGCATCTTCATTTGAAGCACAGCCTCGAATAACGTTTTAAGCGATATTTTTTTAGAGTGTTTTTTTTTTTGCTGAGCACCCGTTAAAATTACTCTCCTATGTTATACAAAAACAGAACTGAGTAAGCAATTAAGCAGTTTGGGGTATTTTTATCGCATACCCAAAAATAAAAAAAAGGAAAAAAATTAATAAAAGTGCTTGTAAAATGAATAAAAGTGAACAATTGAAATCTTGTCGCTAACAACGTTATTCGCGGGTGTGCTTCATTTGTTTCTTCTAAATTCAGAGGAGGCCAATAATTTTTAAAAAAATGCATACATTATGAATTGCATTTACAATTCTTGTCGCATGTTCTGGTCAATATTGAAGTCCTCTTGAACCTATAATAGATTTTATATTATGAGTATTCTCTTTGTCTAGGATATGCCCGTTGCACTGTGCAAGAATACAAGTCTGTGCACAACAAAATACAAGTAAAAAAACCGTACAATATTTCCTAAGTATGCTACACTGAAACCCATGTATAGGGTGATGCTATACCGCATGTCACTCTTAGCGGACACGGACAAATTTGTTGTTGTTTTCACGGGTAAAAGAAAGAGGAAAGAAATTGAGAGAGCTTCTCCGTCATCCAAAAATTTCCAAGCAACCGACAAAATATGTTCACGGTCCGAAGCTGAAAACAATTTGGACAACGGTTGCTTTTTCTTGATGTTTTACGTTTGATAGTAATAAACTGCACTGCAGTAGAAAATGCACTTTTTGAACTCATTAGTTATGCGGTGTTTGTTGTTTATTATTAAATTGTTATGTACTTCAAATTATGTGAAAGCACGTTACATACAATTTTTACATATCTGGATATGTGTTGTATGCAGTTAACAAAGTAGTTTAACTTTTGGGCCCACAATATATGTGGATACACTTCCTGCATATATCTTTGCCAATGTAATTAGTTTCAACCCCAGGAGCAGGGTTGCATGGGCAGAAAGTAAAAAAGTACTCTTGGGAATAATAATATATACATGAAAAATAAAAAAGGTCGAAACAGATAATGAAAATTTGGGGATTTTCTAAAAGATACAAGTTTGATATAAAACATACTTGTGTAGTACGTCGAAATATCCTTCTTGTAATTCCCTATTCTTCATTCCTATATAACATTCATCCTCACTTAACGTAGAACAGAACATACCTATAAAAAATTCATATCAAAATAAAATACTTTTTAACGTGATTTTATTCCATTCGTTAAGCTTTGCTATTAGTTTCGCTAACTTTTTAAACTTTTTCTGTAAAGATTTTTATTTATGCTATATATAATTTCTTAAATGTGTCAAAGAAAAAATTTGTTATTCTTTCATGCCCTGACGAAGGCCCACAAAGTGAGTCGAAATATCGGAAAATACTATAATAAAAAAGCAAAAAGTTCATTAAAAAAATAGTTTATATTTTTATACGACCACAGCCCAATTTATAATAGCAACAAACGACTGAAGGCCGAAACAATAACAACATTTTTCATTGTTATATAGATACATATAAAAAAAAACTAATTCTGTCACTCCATGCCCCATTATAGCAAAAAATAAGTAAATTTTTTCATTCATTAAAATGCTAACCATTTCCATCACAAATGTTCATAAATAGATTTACGGTTTCTCGTTATTTAGCTGAAAATTAAAAAATTATTTCAAAATACGCTCCGTATTAGTTTGGTATAACAACTAGACCTGTAGTGGAATTTCCAAATATTTAAAGATAATAATCGTTGTCGTTATCGGTCATTGTGCGTGCCACGTTCATAGTATATGACAGTTTTCGCTAACTTACGATATCGAAAATCGTCGTTAACGTGTTTGGGAATTCCACTACTGAATCCAATTATAAAAGCAAGTGTTTAAAAAGGCGTTAGAAACGCATCGATAACATTTTTAGAATTCTTTTAGCTGTCAATCTTTTATTTTGTTTTCTTTAGTTTGTTTTTATCTAAATCAAGTCTATTTCGCTATTTCACATTTTCTCGAAATTTTTTTAAACAAACTTATGAAATTTTAATTGATCACTTATAATTGCAATCTAAACTAACTGTTCCTTTTTTTTTGCCCTAGGAATTATTTTTTGTATGTCAACGTAAAGCACATTAGGAAATTTGCTCTACACTTGCTGGCTGACGTGAAACCCCTTCTTTTATTCATTCCAAAATTATTTGATAAGAAGAAAAATAGAACTTAAAGTATCATAGAACATGCTGATTGTTTTCCATTAATTTAAATGCCAACCATTTGAAATATCAAATGTCTAGAATACATAATATTGATTTCAGAACAGATTTGATAAGAAGAAAGGCAAAATTTAAAATACATTATAAATTTCAATAACAATACGCTTAAAAAATTTTTATACTGTGGTATACTTTACACCACAGAAGCAAATAGCAACACATTATTTCAACCTCAAACCCAATGAGACAGCATCCCTTTTTATTCCGCCGTAGTTGATTAAAAACATTAACATAACATAACGACATGGCAACATCGTTTTTTTCATATATCTACCAATCTTGGCAGCTTCTGTTTTTGTCGAATTATTTGTAAACAAACTGAAAAATAAAGCCATGGCAAATTGTTATGAATACCAACATAAAGCAAAAGTACCGACGTACTTAGTACCCTCTGATTTATATGAAACTTTCATACAAGCTGATAGGTACGAGTACCATTGGTACCCTTCGCACTTTTTGTTTCTTTGCACCTCAAACGTAAACAAACATCCAAATGCTAGAAGTGCTGCCAAATAGCTATAACGCGAACATAAACAAACCGAGTGTGGCCACACCAAGAGAAAAATGCACAGAACAGCTATGAAAATAAAATTGTACTAGTACGGAAAATGTGGTACCTCCTACGTGAAGAATAAAAACGTGTCCAAAATGGTACGAAAGTACTTACTTGTGAAACCTTGCCCAGGAGATCAGAATTCAACCCATCCATTTTATATGCAAATAAAACCACTTATAAATAACGTATAGTGGGTAGCCGTTTTATTGAATCGATTGCATAAAAGAACATTGCGTGCACGAAACGGTAGCAAAAACGTATAAATTTTGCTTTTGAACGTATTAAATTTTTGTGGACAAAACAATGAGAGAGAAAGCAGACAATGTGTGGCATGCGCCTATGAAGCATACTTTATGAAATGCAACTCTGAGTTTTAATAAGAGAGAGGAGAATAAGAAAGATATCAAACCAGTGTTGCCACTTTGTTAGTAATTCCTCAAAACATGAGCAATTTAAAGTGGTTGTGAGTAATTTTTGAGAAATTTTATTTTGAGGAAATTTTGAGGAATTTGAAATTTTTTTAGCATTTTTTTAATATATATACAAAAAAACTTTGGCAGCATCTTTTTATGGTTGATTGAAATACACCTTTAACCCTATATCTCGCTGTGTTGCAGATCTGCAACATTTAGAAATTGACTCATTAACATTACAAATAACTCTAACTTTCAAATGAGAGACTGAATCAATCAACGATTATTTTTATTTTTAGTTGTAAAAGCGTTATTTTACATTTGGCAGCAGTTCGTGTTTTGCTAGATATATTTTTAAAGGACTAAAAATTGTAATAAAAAAAAGTTAATAGTTAAAAAAAAGGTTAAAAACTTTTTAGTAAGTTATTAAACTACATTACTCTTGAATTATTATATTAAAATCAATGTTATTTTACCTGAAATATGTAAAAAATTTTTTTTGCAAATATTTTTTTATATAAAGTATTCATTTCAAAACAAAAGTTGTTTTTATTTATTTTTACGAAAGTTTAAGAGTTTTTTAGGTAACAAATTGAAATTATCGTTATTGCGCAATATGTTATATGGTTAAATTAAATTGAGCACTGAACTTTCGATTGCTATCAAAAAATTGAAATAAGTGCAAACGTACTTAGTAATTGCCGTACGGTTTTAGCTAAAATCAGTTGAAACATAAAATAAATACAAAAAAGGATATATGGTTGCAGTCGGCATCGGAAGCAAAGGTATGCATTGACTATTATTTATATTGTAGCAATTATCGATTAACTCTTTAAAGACGGGACAATGTTTTCACACATGGGTTAATTTTTACCTAATTTTTATTTTGACTAATTTTTATGTGATATCGTTAGTTTTGCGAAATCCGACTTAGTCATGCCATATTACATCATCGTTTTTATTGGGTTAAAGACATTTTAGAGCACTCCTTCAAGTTAAAGCCAGCAAAAACGAGCATATAAATTCGATAAAACTTTGTAGTTTAAGATCTCGGTGATGAGTGTAGAGACCATGCATTTTTAGATCATGAGAAGTAGAACCTCGATTATGTTTTAGAACCAGAATCGTATTGGGAACTGGTTTTTGATATAAAAAATTATCTAGATATATGTTTATGTTTTCAAATTTAGAAAAAGTAATATCATTGCTATTCTTTTTTTCTAATGCATCAGTTGAGCGAGTATTTAGATAATAATAGCACTCGTTTGAGAAACCAAATCGATACAAAAACAGTTTTATCATTTCTTTTTCCTAAAAAAGGAATTAATTATAATAGTGATGCTCTATTTGAATCAAATAAATAATGTTTGAATTTAATTGGAAAAATAAAGTTCCATACATAAAATTTCTGCTTATAACTAAAATTTTTAAACAAAAACATACGGTAAAACTAATAAGTCTTAAATTTTTTTAAGGAATCAAAAGAGCGTTTTTAAAATCTATATATTTATTCCTGTAAGAGTCCCCTTATTTCAGGAAATCTACAAACGCTACAGAAACACATGATATATAAGAAAGGTCTTTAGCTGTAGGTATGCACAAAATTGTTAGATTTTCGATAGGTGATACAGTTAATATCAGATACTAGCGTTTATGTTTAATGTGAATGAGAAAGTGTAATTCACAAAGCCATATTTTAGCCATTTCTTGATCGATTGTTTTCATTTCTTCTTTAATATTTTACTTTGGAACAATATACTTTGCATAAATATTTTAAATATTTAAATGAAAAGAGTTTACTTAGTATATATTTATTTCAGTAAGGATTTTTGAGATGTCAGGATTGGCGGGGTCTAGAATGGTAAATGAGGTATCGAATGAAAGTGCTGGATGTGGAGAGGTGCACAATTTGGTTGGTTTTTCGATTAGTGACCTTTGACCTAAAACATCAGCGTTTAAAGATAATTTCTTATATAAAATCTAAACTAAAAGAGATGGAAGAACATGGTGTAAAAAGGCTTTTAAGACATTGCTAAGATGTACAACAACCATTTTTCGCTATCTCTAATGGATATGCTACAATAAGAATTTTTTATGTAACAGGAGTGAATATAAGTGAATATAAGCATAATTTAAACTTTAATTTAAACGTATTGAGAATATGTAAGAAAAACTTTAAAATTTTAGGAAATAAGAATGCAGAGTGACTTCGTGTAGAGGGGAAGGGGGGGGTCAATATTTTGCGACAGCGGGTGATATAAAGGAAAAGGTACTTAATAGACCCAAATCGTGTGAACCGTTTACGAAAAAACGCAGCTATGTTTAAAAACATTTTCTTTCAAAACGAAAACTATTATTTTGTTGTTTTAACTGAAAAGTACGGAATAACTTAACATTTACTTTACATTCACACCTGTTTTTTGACCCTTTATACAGCAACAAGTTATTTTTTCGATAACATTTTTTTAACAATACAGATTGGGATATTTCAACTAAAAACAATATTACATTTTGTCAAACGTTCGTAAAAATTTTTGGATGGAAAATATTTGGGAATAAGCTTTGACCTAAAAACTTGTTTTTTGGGTGACAGATACAGGATGGGTGGTTTTAAATGAAATGTTGGCGGTTAAAAAATAATAGGATCAGTGCTTATATTTGATCTATTGAGACGTTATTAAAAAAGATGAACTATTTATCTTAGTTTAGTTTTTTTTTCATTGGAACTCGCAGAAATGAAACACATTATTCTTTTTTGTGTTTCTGTTGGGGACATTTAGAAGGGTTTCAAATATGAATGGGTATTTTAAAAAAAATTGTTAGGGATGAAAAATAAATAGAACCTGGTTTTATATTTGGCACCACTAGAGGTTTCACCGTCGTGCCATGTGAAATTAGAGCTATTTTTGACATTTCACAGCGAGTGCAAAAATTGTATTGGAATAAGGGAATGAGTTTATATCATTGCAAAAACTTCGTAAAGAGAAAAATTATGAGTGAAAACCAGAAATACGGAAAGTATTGTTCAACTTATGGCGCTTTCTTTTCTCGATAAAAATATCACCTCATTATATGGCAACATTACGAAAATATTGCCCTGCGAAAATGTTGCATTTTTTATATGAAAACAGAACAAGAAAAATGCACATGCTGTCAAAAAAAAAAAATGCTGTCACAAATCAGCTAAATAATAAAATTATGCAATTTACCATTATAACAAAATCTTTAACAATAAATTACATACGATACATAAATATCCGCTGGGCAACGCTCACTGTTATTGAGATATCTTTTCTCGTTGCATTCCGTCTTTAAGATATCACAAGGGTAGAAAATGTCGCACTTTTGCCGGATCAGAGAGCAACATTTTGAGAAAAGAACATGCAACCCTATGAATATGCTGAGAAAAGAACACGAAAATTTAACAGCCCCGGCGCAAGTCAGAATAAATGCAACATTATAGCGAGAAAAGAAAACGCCATTGTTTATTTAAGGAGCTCAATCTTGATCCGAAAACTATTTAAGAGGGATGAAAAACATTTGATCGCTATAAGAATTTAACAAAAGATCGCTTATATTTTTTATATTCACGAGTGGGAAAATTTAGGTGAATCGTATGTCGTAAATGTTATAATCGTATGTGAATGAATAATATTTATACGAAGGATCTTTAACAAACCCTGTATTAAGTGTTGTAATTGTTGCTTACAACTTTTACGGTCAGTTGAAGTTCTCTAGAACGGCTGCCCAATGGGTTAAAGTATTATCACTGTCAAATTGCAATATGAGGTCCATTTTATATTAATTCATAAAAAGTTACTAAAATTAGAATGTTGAACAGAAACCACGTTCTAGACTGTTAAAATGAGTACATCGAAAAGTTTTTATTCAAACCACTCATAATACTAATGATAATATCTCTAAAGCTTATATCCAGCCCATTTTTGGGAGACAATCACTAGTATATATTTAGTAAGATATTTTATTGAAATTTGAGGAATTTTTGAGGAATTATGGTTTTAAAAAGTGGCAACACTGAGTCAAACAGAAGTTGGAATGAGCGTGAAGTGCACCTCATTATAGAGTTCTTTGAGCTATTGATCTAAATATAGTAGAACTAGACAAGGTAGTGTTAGGGTTAAATGTGTTCTCTTAGTGACCATAACTGTCGAACGCAGCCATTTTGGTATTTTTGACCAATTTTACTTTCATATTGCATTCTCATTGGTTGCAGATTTTGTATGAAATGTTAACTTCGTTTTGCCAGTTTCTCATGCAATTATACTAGACATAGAGAATACCCCGATTGTTATTGAAAAGTTTTTATAAATGAGTGAATATTCGTCAAATTAGCCACCTACAACAGAAAGTCGTAATTTTTATATATATAATGGATATTATTGAATTGTAGATGAAACATAAATTTTCTGTACATTTTTTATGTTATAAACATTTTTTTAAAATTTTTTTATACAAAATTTATTAATTTTAAAGAAAATAATTTTTTTTAAAAAAAGTCATTTTTATATTGTAATATGTATTAAGAGCAATATTAATTAAAAAAAAAATAAGAGTACATGACCGAAAAATCATGAAATTTAAACAAACTGCTACTTAGCAAAATTTATTTTACTATAACTGTGACCTACAACTAAGTTCCATATAAATCATTGAAAAAAATTAAAAAAAAACATTTACAGTAAATTTTTGCTTCATCAATGCACTTAAATAATATCCACTACATATACAAAAAATTACGACTTTCTGTTTTAGGTGGCTAATTTGACGAATTTTCACTCAAATAGAATTTAATATTTATTTATTTATTTATTTTTTTAATTCATCAATAGAGTAAATACTCTGGCAGACTACTTTAAATTACAATTTTCTATTACATTTATAAATAAACCTATACTAATATAAACAAAAATTTTGTATTTCGGAGGACTATTTGACATAAATATTAAAATAAAACAAACGAGTCGATATTACACCTATTTTTCAAATAAATAATTTATTTTTGCTATGTAGTAAAATTGTTTCTACGCCCAAGTGTCATCATCAGTTAACTAAATAAAGGGTGTTTTTTATAGAGTAATACAAGTTTAAATCATAACAAAACATAGTAATATATTTTTAATATCAATGAAACGGGCTTTATTGGATAGAAAATTTTATGACATCAATGTTTAAATATGATTTCGACCATGTGGCCACCACGGCTGGTGCGTACAAGGCACAATCTGGAATACCAATTTTCACAAACTTTTCGCAGCATTTGCGGCCGTATCTCGCCGATAACTCTTCGAATGTTGATACCCAGGAGTTCAATTGTTTGTGGCTTATCGACGTAGACAAGTGACTTTACATAACCTCAAAGAAAATATTCCAATGGGGTTAAATCACACGATCTTGGGGGCCAATTAATTGGGCCATTTTTTAAATTATTTTTTCGTCAAAAGTTTCCTTGAGTAAATCAATTGTAGCGCCCGCTGTGTGGCATGTGGCTCCGTCCTGTCATATCAGCTAATTGAGGTACGAAAAAACTTCGAATCATGTTCCTATACCGTTCACTAGAGATCTGCAAGCAATGGCATTTTCGCTACTTGCAATCTACCCTCAACAAATACAATGACAATATGACCTCCCTACGCAAGCGCTGCGATTGTTGTGTCGAACATACTTGCAACATTGAAGCCTGAAACTGTGTATGAGCGTGTCGTAAGACCGAATAATGCATGTTCGAGTTGTTGGTTTGATAACCAGCTCAGGGTCTTTTCAAATTCTGGTATTCAATGGAAAGTATGGTCATTTACAAGCAACAAAAAAGAGACATAAAGCGTAACTACTGCATTAAAAAACTAGCGCTTCTTTTGTTCTCCGAACACAAAGTATTTGCAGTAACATTGCAGTTACTTTGCGTGACTTTTGAGAGCTTGTAGCTCATAAAGTAATGATTCAATTGAGCTGATTTTTTTTTTAAATAAATTCTAAAGTTTAATTGAGTGAGCAATAAAAGTTGTTTAGTCAATTTTTAAAGATATTTATTAAAGTTGATTTTATATGATTTAAATACAAATTCTAAATGTTAAATCATACTAAAGCAAAAATACAACAACAAATATGAAATGGGAGAAATACTGAGAAATTGACACTTAAAATCTCATCGCCACTGTGGTGCAGTGCACTAGTGCGCGCTTGCGCACTGCCTATCACAAAGATTTCTGATGAAGCCTTTAGCAGGGCCGAAATTGCAATAAAATCAGCTAGTGATTTTTTCCTTTTCATATGGAAAAATCATTGTTGTTGTTTATGTTGTTTCTTTGAAAAGATTCGTTAGAACAATTAATTGTTCTAACTTTGACCTAAAAGCTCAATAAACGATTTTAAACTATCAAACAATTAGAATTTGTGTTTAAAATCAAGTATGATTTAAACTATCAAACATTTAGAATTTGTATTTAAATCATATAAAATCAACATAATAAATAACAAGGTCATTTAGAAAAAAACTTTGATATTTATTAAATTTATTTTTTAAAAAAAATTGTATCAGACGCCATTTTTCGTATAAAACATCTTTTATCACTGATTTTGATAAGATGTCTTATGCATGCAGATCTTTGATAAAGAAACAACTTTTGTTCAAGTCAATTGTTTTGTTTGAGTTATTTTCGACATGGGCGCTTTTTGAAAAATGGTCTGTATCGCTCTGTGAGGTCTTAATTCGTCATTAGCAGGGCTAGGATTTTGATGACATGCCAATGTTTTTTGCTGCTTCTAAAACATTTCATGGTTGTTTAGAACATTTATTTATGTTTTCTAAATTCCAAATATGAAAAGGTTTTAGATAATTTTTTCGTCATTTTTCATCGTTTTTATCGGTTTTAATTTTCTGGTAATTTCTAGGTTTATTGCATTTTTTGTTTAGTTTTTTTAGGTCGTTTAGTGTGATTTTAATATATTTTTTTCGTATTGAAAAATGTAAAAATGCAAATTTTTAAACATATTTTTTTAACAATAGAGTCCCTTTAATCAAAAACATTGCCTCTCGAAAAAAGGTAGCTTTGTTTATAGACATCGATAAAAAAAAATATCTGCGTGTGGTGAAACAGACAAAAGGTCTGTAGAAAGATATAAAAGCAAGAACAGTGAGCACAAATGGGTTAAGACCATTCAAGTCCATTCAATGCACCTTCTTGATAGTGTAATAGTTGTAAATAAATAAACTGTAACAAATTATTGGCCTGAAAAACATCTTCCAATCTGTATCAAAAAATTTTAAATGTTTATAATCGGATTAAAAATACAGTCGAATCTAGATATAGTGAACTCAATTTTGCAAGGCCTTCCATAAATTGTATAAATAATTGTATCCAGACTGTTCGCATTTTTTTCTTAAAAAATTGCTATTTTGGCTTAAATCTTAAAACTTTATTTTTTTTTTAATTTTTTGCTTCTCATTCTTTGAAATGTCTGTTTCTAAAGCGTTCACTCTTTCGAGCAGTTCACTATTTCGGGGGTTCCTTGTGTCCAGATTTTATTGCAGTTCTGTTTTTCATGCATACTTTTGATATTTTTTTATTTTGTTTCCATACAAAAACTTTCAATATTCAAAAAAATTCATTTTTATTTTTTTTATTTCTTACAGTATTTTTTCAGTAGATGTTTATTTTATAATTAATATTTTAGTTTAAGCATCGGTCAATTCATGCAATTCTAACCAGGCATCAATGCAAGCACTCAAAACCTTTCCGACGATATCTTAAAAGTTAAGTAGGATCGCATTATACACAGCCTTATTTTAAGTCCGAAAGCAAAAATTTTAAATTTGTTGATGCAGATTGGAAGAAGTTTATCATAACTATTATTTCTATCCGTTTATTTTTAAACTAACGCACCAGTCAATATTTTTACAAAAAAATTCTATTTTTAGTGGTTATTTCAAACTATTCCAGCTCACGGATGGCTATCACTAAAGTCGAAATATTGAGGGAATTATCATAACATAAATCAATGAAATTAAATGAAATATTAAGGGAATATTAAGGGAATCACAACATAAACCAAATATTATTTTGAGGAACCGACCCGAACAACTTTTTTGAGGCACCTTAATGTATATATCAAATAATTAACTTTTTTTTCAAAATTTCGCATTCTCTAGTACTTCCAAAATCAGAATTAAAAAATCAAGATTAAAAAATCAGATATAAAATTTCTAAATATTTTAAAATATTTATCATATTGCATATTTTTATATAAATCGGATGGAAACTGAGATAAACATTCGATAGCATACTATGCGACAGCCTGAAACATGTTAACAGCCCTTATAAAAGCTAATTACTCTATTCATACTTAAGTAATCTAAAAACACTTGAGTAAAAATGCAGTGTACGAAGAAATCAGCGCCTTCGTTCGTAAGCTTACTTTTGTATCATTGCTTAGCTGAAGTTGAAATCAACCTGCAATGGTACACAAGGCAATAACTCAAAATAATGCATAATTATACACATAATTATTTTACGGAAACATTCATATGTTCCACTGAAGTCGAAGCACACATCACACAGTGTTTGACTTTGGTACGATTGGCTAATGCAACATGCTTGATGTTGTAAGTGAGCTCGATGGCGTAGAATATGTTGCATGGTATTAGTGATATTGAAGTCATACAAAAACCAAGTATGTACTAAGTGCAAAAGCTGTTGCAATTCATCGCTGCAGGTCTCTGCCGTTCACCATTGACACTAACATTCTGACCATCATCGTTTTTGAAGACATATGGGCCAACGACTCCGCCAGCCCATAAAGCGCACCAAACAGTAATTTTCTGTGGATGTAATGATGTTTCGACAAAAGCTTGTGAGTTCTCCTCACTAAAAATACGACAATTGGCTTCATCGGAAAAGAAAATTTTCCATGGAAATTGAAAATCAATATCAATTTGTGCTTCAGCCCATTCGCCAAATTGGCGGCGCATACGATGATCGTTTGGCTTTAATTCCTGCACAAGTTGAATTTTGAAAGGTTTTAAGCCAAGATCTTTTCGTAAAATCTTCCATAAAGTGGAAAGACACAACCTCAGTTGCTGAGAACGGCGGCGAATTGATTGATTAGGATCATCTTCAATGCTTTCCTGTACAGCGGCTACATATTCTTCAGTGCGCACTGTTCGGCGTCTCACGTGATGCACATTATCAGTAACAGTAAATGTTGTCCGAAAACGTTCTATTGTTCTTCGAATTAGCAGCTCTGAATGACGATAATGTACGCCATAAAATGGACGAAGTGAACGATAAGTGTGACGAACTGAACCATTATTTTGATTAAAAATTTGCACAATCTGCACGCGTTGCTCTAGTGTAAGTCGATGCATAATGAAATGTCCAAGCAAACTTAACAAAAAGCAACTATCAGTTGTTAAAAAGGTGATCAAACAAAGCAATGATGCCAACTCAAAGTTGTATCACTCTATAAAAAACACCCTCTATGACTAAAATTGTATGATATAGTTGCTGTACTGCGATGACTAAAGTTATTGATGATATACGAATTTAGTATGACCAGGGTTTTATTACTATTCTTTGCCTTTTAGATTTTTCTAAAGCATTTGATACGGTAGATCATCATACTCTTTGTATAAAGTTATCATGTTTCTTCGGGTTTTCAAATTGTGCTGTGAAGCTTATGTGGAGTTATCTGATAGATCTCAAAAAACAAAAGTTGGATCTCTCTATTCTGAATTCAAATCTATTAAATCTGGAGTATTACAAGGATCTGTTTTTGTTCCCTTACTGTTCAGTTTGTTTATAAATGATATCTTTTTGATACGTAATAGTGTCACCTTGATGATATCCAAATTTATCTCTCTAGACGTGTTGGTTTTCTTAATGATCTGAGTTGCAGGATGAATGAAGATTTAGAAATAATTCATAAATGGGTGGAAAAGAATTGGCTTACTCTTAATCCAATAAAATCCTACGTTTTGCCAATATCAAAAAACAAAATTTATATGCAAGGCATTCCTCCTATCTACATTGGTAATACTCCTCTTAAATTTGTAAGTAAAGTCACTAATCTTTGTTTTGTGCTGAATTCTTCACTTACATGTGTTGACCATATTAAAAGTGTAGTTAGATTTATTGCACATTGCGTAATCTAAGCATTTGCTTCCCCCTTTACACCTACTAAAATAAAAAAAAGATTGGTGGTTCAATTGATTGTTCCTATAATCAGCTACTTTGTAGCTGTTTATAATAAATTTGACTCCCAATCACTTCATAAAATACAACACGCTTTCAATAGTGCTTCTCGCTATGTTTATGGTCTACGTAAGTTTGATCACATCTTGTCTTGGAGTAAAAGCATTCTGGGTTGTGGTATTACCTCTTACATGAATGCAAGAACTGTATATTTTTACATAATATCATTTATTCAAAACTCCAATGTATCTTTATTAAAAATTGCAATTTAGCCAATCAAATAGAAGCCGAAATTCAATGCTACTGAAATGTAATTATTTGAATTCAACAAGACTTTTTAACGCCATTAGATTATGAAACTTTTTACCTAATAATTTAAAATGTGCTCAAAAGAGAAGGAATTTTAGACTTCATTTTTAAGCATTTTTCTTCTTTTAAGTTTTAAGTATATGTTTTTTAATCACCAAAAAACTATTATCTGAATTATTTAATTATAAGATTTGATTTAATTTAAAAAAATTAAATTAAAATATAAATTAGTTTGGAATTAATTAATTCTTAGTTTTTAAGACAGTATGCCTCTAATTTCCAGTTATATATTGTACTATAAAAGAAATTATTCTTAATGTACTTGTTACTATCGCAATAAATCAATCAATTTATACTCTTAATTATTAAGTGTAGAATCTAAAGTTAAGCATTTAAGCCGCATGAACAACATATATAAAAAAATAAGTTCAAAAAACTAAATCCCGACTACTAAAAAGCGCTCTCTAAAAAATATGAAACTGAAAAATATTCTCACTTCAAATTGTTATGTGCAAACATTTAATTTTTTTTGTCTATTAAATAAACAACTTACACATAATAATTTTTTTGCATATAATACTAATTTATAGTGATGTGCAGAAGATATACAGTCATGTGAAAATAAATAGGGACACCTGTATTTTTATATATAAAGCTGCATGAATTACATACAGGGTGCAACAGATATAGCATTAATTCCCTCGGGTGGTGGTTCCTCCTGATAAGGCGAGCATAAAACTTTATGGAGTTTCCTCCCACATTGTAAAACTTTCAAAAGATACAGGGTGTTTAACGGTTTTAGTACGTGTTTAGTATTATTGATTTAGAACCTAAACTACTCACCATAAAATAATAAATAATATTTTGTATTTTAGAAAAAATATCAACTTTTCCATCAATTTTGACCGGCTCTCCGCCCTAACACTACCTTGTCTAATTTTGCCATGATGACATACAAACATACCGGCCAAACGCACACAGAGATGGGTTGTAATGATTCCTTTTTAATTTAATTCCACCTCAATTCCAATTCCTTGGAATTAGGTAATTGCACATCTCAATTACTCAGGACTGTAATTCTCAATTACATTATAGGTATTGTAATAAGTATTCTCACTAACTTCAATTCCTCAGGAATGGAATTGAAAAAAATTGTTAATTCCATTACGGAAATTGTAATTGGTAATTGAAGTGGTGACCGTAGCCTAGTGGGTAGAGTGCGTCGCCCCAAAGCTAAGGAACCGCGGTAGCCCGTGTTCACTTCCAGCTCAGAAAGTCTGTTTTTATCGATTGAACTAATTTTTCTGTTCGGACGTCACCTCTCTGCAGACAATGGCAAACCTCAGAGAGTAAAAATTGCCATGTAAAGCTTCTTGAGAACATAAGCCGTTCGGAGTCGGCAAAAAACACGTAGGTCCAGTTCACGGTCATTTGTGATCAAACATTTAAAAACACGCACAACACAATTGATCAATGGAAGCTAGGTCAAAATCCTTCCACGGGCTGAAATGGCCAGTTTATTTTTTTTTCTTAGGAATAGAACTGGAAAACATCGCTTTGTTAGTAGATTAATTAAATTTTATACAGGGGTGTTTAAGTTGTGTACCAAGCACCATGCAAAAAGTCGGCGGGGTTGAACCAGGTAGCGTAGCAGCTTTATATATTTTGTTCTAACTCAAAATGCGGTATTAAATGAAAAAATTGGTATCTTCGATACTACATTTATTTGTAAATATTTCATTAACCGACAAACAGAGGAAGTCGAATAAAGTTGTCTAATACATAATGAAATAGTTCTGAGTTAATGAAAAAGTAACTTAAATTTCAACTTCAAATTACAATTCCTGTAATAGAATTGACGATTTTTCCAATTCCATTTATGAGGAATTGAAATATTCAATTACTAATTGCAATTCCTGCAATGGAATTGACGATTTTTTTCAATTCCATTCCTGAGGAATTGAGGTGTTCGTTCAATTACCAATTACAGTGCCTGTGATGGAATAGTCCATTTTTTCCAATTCCATTTCAAGGAATTGAGGTGTTCAATTACCAATTACAATTCCTGTAATGGACTTGACGATTTTTTTCAATTACATTTCTGTAATGGAGAAAAAAGAAAAAGCAAAGTGAATAACGGTGACCAATTTAGACCGTAGCTCGTCTCTGTTAATATTCTTTGCTTTCTTAAAATAAATGTGCATGGATTCAAGTACATTTAGTCTAATTGGATGTTGTTCTCTCTCAACAAGAGAAAAATTGTCGATAGTGAATTGATGATGTGTTTATAGAGAGTGCTCTACTACAGCGCAACGATACGGTTCGTTGTTCACGATACATTTAAGATGTTGTCTCACTCGAATGCGTACCTCTCGTCTATTCTGGCCAACGTACAAACAATCATAAAGCTCGCACTTTGCTGTGTAAATGCCCGGCTGTGCGTTCGGAGAAGCTGCTTCTTTCGATGATTTTAGTAAAAGGCTGAGTTTGGAACCAAGCGAGCATTCGCTACTTCAAAGCATTTTGAGAGTTTGTTATGAACTTGCCTATAGAATTTCATTGCAAAACGTATCGGTTGATCGGAAATTGATGTCAAGGAAGTGATATTTTTTAGTCGCTTTTTCTTTCGATGCTTCTTAATCAGAGAAAAGAATAACAACTTTGTATGGCTATTTCATAAATGAAATCTTTCTTCCTCTTGAAATTGTCTCATGATAAATGTATATTACACATTATATGCACCATAGGATTCAAAGCAGCGTGTTTATGACAATAGAAAATCGTGGAAAAGAATCTTGTTATTATTTTCTTCCTTAACCGTGAATTGAATATTTGGGTTGACACTTTTGATTAAATAGAGCGTTTGTTCAAGTTTTTCTTTTTTAACAATTGAGTAGACGTCATCTACGTAACGGAACCAGATTTTTGGGAATAATTTCTTCTTAGACAATTCCTCCTCCAAACGATTTACGAACAATTTGCAAAGAAACGAAGATAAGTTATTACCCATGGCCATTATGGCGTATCGAATTAAATTTTTTTTTTTAATTTCACTTGGTCTCAAAATTTGTATATGGTTATAAAGATCCCCCAAAAAATTTTAAGAAAAAAAGGATATCTTCCTAATATAATTTACTGAACCAAGTACCTAAGATAATTTTCTTAATTTAGATTCTTCAAATATTCTGAACAACACCCTTTTCAAGTGTATCAGATTACAACATTAGGTTAAGACCACGATTTTTTTTTCTATTTCGTTTTTTTTCACAATTTTCCTTCCTATCGTGAATTTTATTGTTTCGTTAAAACACCTCAACTCAGTATCGACAAAAATGTTATACTAAAATTTTGAGTTTCTGAGCTTGCCATTCGATGGGTCTCAATTAACTTAAGAATAGTTGTTAAGAAGTATTTTTATGAAATAATAACCATAAAGGAGATATAAGCAAAATTGTTACATTTCATGCTTGAAGTACTTTTTTTAAACATCAAAATAGAAAAAAAATCGTGATCTTTTCCTGCTGTTTTAAAATAAATATTTTTAGACAGGGTTTCGTTCAAAAATATTTAAAGAATCTGAATTGAGAAAATTATCTTCTTTACCACTTCTGATGTCCGAGATATAAAACGATATATTCATTTTTTTGGTAAAGTTAAAAAATTGCATTCCTCCAAAACAGAAAAATACGTATGCGGCAAATATGCTAATTATTAATTCGACAAATTTAAGAAAAACAAGAACACAGTAATCAATATCATCAAAATTTAGACAGTCAGATAGCAATCAAAAATTCTGTTCTAACTCGAACAGATTTACTTTTGCCTAAAGACATATGTAGTTTTTCTTACAAAAATCAAAGTTTTAGATCGTTATTTTTAACTGTTTTTCTTAAAAAACAACTTTGTGCTTGCTTGGACAGGAAGATATGGTTTTTTCCCCTTAAATTTTTGAATTCGATACGCCCTATTGCTCAGTGCATGTTTTTTTAGACTAAATCCAACATCCCAAAGCTCAGTGGATGCCCCCTATAAATGTGAAAGCATTGTGTTGATTCGGAAGATGGGTGATAGTTAGTTGGAGGGTGGATAGATTGAGTAGTGTCGGTGAAGATTTGTTTTAAATTTGCACAGCTCAAAACTGCCGGGAAACACGCTCACAGGGAGACTAATCCACAACTCTACCGTGCGACTAAAAAATGAATTATCTCGATAATACGAAGTTCTGTTGGACAACGAGGCAATCCGAGTGGACCTTGGAAATACATGATCTGGTGGATCAGGCCATGTATCTCCCTTGAACACTTCCCATGGTCATATCTATACAGAAGGCTTAGGGAACCAACACTACGTCGATGCCCAAGAGAGTTGAGCGAGGATGAAATACTTTCATCCCTTATCAAATATATTGCACGACGTTGAATTCGATCCAGAAGCTCCAAATAAGATCTTGAAGCCCCTGCCCAAATGTGCGAATTGTACTCCATTTTCGGCTTGATATATGAGGTGTAGATCATGCGAAGATCAGCTGAAGTGAAATATTTTTTGCACCGTTTTAGAAAACCCAGGCACTTGCCCGCTTCTTTTGACACATCGAAAATATGATCATTCCAACGAATATAAGATTGGGTCGATATGCCCAGAATGTCAAGAGTGGCTGATTCCACAAGATCTGCACCATTCATAATGAGGGGAGCTAAGAGGCAATCCATCTGCTTATGGATTAGGAGACAGCACTTTGTATTGCTTGCATTGAACTCTACTCTATTAGAAAAACCACACTCAGAGATTTTTTTTTTAGATAATTAAGGAGTATTATGCCTCTTGCTCTCAATTTACATAGCGCTTGGGTGTTTTTTTAATGCATATGAATGATAAATGCTGCTTTCGTCCACAAACGAATGTATTGGGTTTAACGACAGAAGGTCGTTGATAACAACCAGAAACAAGGTTGGCGATAGAATTGAACCCTGCAGTACTTCTACTGATGTGCTCCTCGGACGAAATATCGTCAACTACGACACGAATCGTTCTGTCCTTGAGGAAACACCTGATCCATCGAGCAAAGCTGCCACCAAAACCGTATGCAATAAGTTTCGACACGAGCACTTAATGCCACACTTGGTCAAAAGCTTTGAAATATCTAGAGTAACAACCCTACTCTCGCAGAAAAATTTAACGCATTGGTTCCATTTTTCAGTTAAGAACGCCATAAGATCACCAGCAGAGCGAGCCCTACGGAAACCATATTGACGGTCACTGAGCAATTGGTTGTGCGACAGATAGTTTAAAACGTTGAAGTTTATTACGCTCTCCATAATTTTGGAAAGCGTAGAGCATATTGCAATTGATCGGTTGTTTGCAGGGTTTATTGCATCACAATTTTTAGGTACCGGCTGGACATTTGCCACCTTCCAACAATATGGAAATACTCCTGTCCTGTAAGAGATGTTGAAAAGGTTGCGCAAAGGCCGACCATCGAAGAAGCACACAATTTAAACACAATTGGCGGTATGCCATCAAAACCAGAGGCATTGTTTAAGTTAAAATTTGTAAGGACCATATTAATTGCTCTTGTTCAAAAGTAAACCTAATGCATTGCAGGAGATCCACTCTCAACAAAGGGCATTGACTGGTTGCTATCCGAGAGAGTGGAATTTTGTGCAAACAATCTAGCCAATAGGTTCGATTTATCAGCCGAGTCAGTGAAGATTTGGCTATCTTTTAAAAGAATTGCAATCGATGACGATGTCTGAATCTTAACTCTTTTAACAATTGACCAACAATTTTTGCTCCCTTTGGGGCAGAAAAGAACCTGTTCTCGAATTCGAGTTTCATGCAGAAAATTTTCGCGTCTTAAAAGTGTATTATAGCGATTGTTTGCCTCGATGTGAAGTATTTTAGTATCAGTATACTTGTTAGAACGCCAATTCTGAAAAGCTTCCTCTTTGGACTGTGCATGTGCAATCCTGCAAGTCTCATTAAATCATGAGTGATCTTTTGGTTTAGTGCTTGTCATCTTATTTATTTATTTATTCGATTGCTAAACCCTAACAGGTTTTATAGCAAATTTAAAATTATAAAACAAGATATTAAATATTATTCAAAAATATATAGTATGATTTTGATTGAATTCATGTATTATTAACAAACTAAAAAGTTTTAATAAATAGCTTAAAGTATATAATTTTATTAAAGTATAAAAATAACAAAAAAAATTAAGTCAAATCAATAACATCAGACAGCATAGCAGGGTTGCGTTTTCACGACAAACAAGGTCAAGTTAGCAACAATTTTTGTATTCGGACATCGGCGGAGTCGTTTGACAAACAAGATCTCATACCCAATAAAACACAACTCCAATAAGTATATATATAATATATATCGTTCTGTCTTCCTGAAGCCGGAGGGATCCTAGCTTAAAAAGGTGGTTACTCAACAAACTAGGTCAACTTCATCAAACCAATTTCATAAAACAAAGAAAACCAGTTGCCAACAGGCATCAAGACAAACTAGGTCTTATCGGCCACTGATATTAAAATATTACAAATCGATAAGGTTTTTACAAATATCACCAGATGCATCAGATATATGTTTGAGAGAACTTAATCATAATCAACGACGGTACTGCAGATAATCTATAATTTTATGTTTGATTGAGTCAATGGATTCACTTAAAGATATAACATCAGATACAAAAGTAAAATCACCGCAAACGCTTCTAAGAGGTTCATTTTGCAAATAATTAGTTCTACAAAAGTTCATGTGGAGTAACTCAACAGATCTTCTAGGACGAAGAGGAATATTAAAATATATTTTACTCAATAAATATGGACTGTTTACATAGCCATGTAAAAGTTTTATAGTCCAACAAGCATTTATCATAATTCTCCGATTTTTTAAAGAAGGAAGATTTAAGAGTTGTAACCGATATTCATAAGGTGGTAAGTGAAAATCAGTATTACAATAAAGATAGCTTAAGCAAAACAAAAGAAATTGTTTCTGCACTGATCCAATGTCGTCTATGTAACAACCGTATCGTGGGCACCAAACAACTGAAGCGTATTCTAAGATAGGCCGCACTAGGGAAGTGAATAAGGTTTTCGTTATGAATGGATCATTAAACTCTTTTACCCAACGTTTAATGAATCCTTAAGTACTATTTGCTCTTTTTATTATTTTCCATTGTAACTCCAAGATCATTGAAAATATCTAAGGACTCCAATGGATAACCACAAATTTTGAAGGTACATTTAATTGATGCTTTGCGCGAGAAAGACATATGCTTGCATTTCTTCATGTTGAGGTTCATACGGTTCGTTTTGCACCAGTTATGAAGATGATCAATGTCGGCTTGCAAAAATACAGCGTCATTATCATTTTTAAAAGAAAGGAAGAATTTGACGTCGTCAGCAAACATTAAGATGCTAGAATGCATTATGACAGATGGCAAATCATTTATAAAAAGTAGAAACAGAAGGGGCCCAAGATGACTTCCTTGAGGTACTCCTGAAGTAACAGGAAACTCATGTGATTTCTTGAACTTAAAAATAACAGATTGTGTTCTATTGCTTAAGTAAGATTCAATCCACTTTACCAACGGTATAGGAAATCCAACAACAAAATCCGTGTAAATAACATCAGTCTGCGTGCCTTTTCCAAATTTCCTATTTCCGGATTTATGCAGCGGAATAATAAATGAAAGCTTTCAGGCTGCAGGAAAACAGCAGGATTTTAATGATGAAGTACAGGGTTGCCAATATTCGAAGGTGCCCATTTTATTTTTAAATAAATCAAAGAAACCACAATTTTTTGTCTGTTCGTCATAAATATCATTTAATTGGGTTCAAGTAGATTTATTTGCATTATTTCTTGAATATGATATCTCGTAAATGGTCGCCATTGGCCTCTACGACATATTGTGCCCGTTTTGCAGCATTTTCCATGGTTTTCTTCAACATTTCGATGGGAATGGCGGTTATTTCTTGACGGATGTTGGTTTTCAGCTCTTCTAGGGTCTTTGGCTTGTTGACTCTTGCTCTCAATTTACATAGCGCTTGGGTGTTTTTTTAATGCATATGAATGATAAATGCTGCTTTCGTCCACAAACGAATGTATTGGGTTTAACGACAGAAGGTCGTTGATAACAACCAGAAACAAGGTTGGCGATAGAATTGAACCCTGCAGTACTTCTACTGATGTGCTCCTCGGACGAAATATCGTCAACTACGACACGAATCGTTCTGTCCTTGAGGAAACACCTGATCCATCGAGCAAAGCTGCCACCAAAACCGTATGCAATAAGTTTCGACACGAGCACTTAATGCCACACTTGGTCAAAAGCTTTGAAATATCTAGAGTAACAACCCTACTCTCGCAGAAAAATTTAACGCATTGGTTCCATTTTTCAGTTAAGAACGCCATAAGATCACCAGCAGAGCGAGCCCTACGGAAACCATATTGACGGTCACTGAGCAATTGGTTGTGCGACAGATAGTTTAAAACGTTGAAGTTTATTACGCTCTCCATAATTTTGGAAAGCGTAGAGCATATTGCAATTGATCGGTTGTTTGCAGGGTTTATTGCATCACAATTTTTAGGTACCGGCTGGACATTTGCCACCTTCCAACAATATGGAAATACTCCTGTCCTGTAAGAGATGTTGAAAAGGTTGCGCAAAGGCCGACCATCGAAGAAGCACACAATTTAAACACAATTGGCGGTATGCCATCAAAACCAGAGGCATTGTTTAAGTTAAAATTTGTAAGGACCATATTAATTGCTCTTGTTCAAAAGTAAACCTAATGCATTGCAGGAGATCCACTCTCAACAAAGGGCATTGACTGGTTGCTATCCGAGAGAGTGGAATTTTGTGCAAACAATCTAGCCAATAGGTTCGATTTATCAGCCGAGTCAGTGAAGATTTGGCTATCTTTTAAAAGAATTGCAATCGATGACGATGTCTGAATCTTAACTCTTTTAACAATTGACCAACAATTTTTGCTCCCTTTGGGGCAGAAAAGAACCTGTTCTCGAATTCGAGTTTCATGCAGAAAATTTTCGCGTCTTAAAAGTGTATTATAGCGATTGTTTGCCTCGATGTGAAGTATTTTAGTATCAGTATACTTGTTAGAACGCCAATTCTGAAAAGCTTCCTCTTTGGACTGTGCATGTGCAATCCTGCAAGTCTCATTAAATCATGAGTGATCTTTTGGTTTAGTGCTTGTCATCTTATTTATTTATTTATTCGATTGCTAAACCCTAACAGGTTTTATAGCAAATTTAAAATTATAAAACAAGATATTAAATATTATTCAAAAATATATAGTATGATTTTGATTGAATTCATGTATTATTAACAAACTAAAAAGTTTTAATAAATAGCTTAAAGTATATAATTTTATTAAAGTATAAAAATAACAAAAAAAATTAAGTCAAATCAATAACATCAGACAGCATAGCAGGGTTGCGTTTTCACGACAAACAAGGTCAAGTTAGCAACAATTTTTGTATTCGGACATCGGCGGAGTCGTTTGACAAACAAGATCTCATACCCAATAAAACACAACTCCAATAAGTATATATATAATATATATCGTTCTGTCTTCCTGAAGCCGGAGGGATCCTAGCTTAAAAAGGTGGTTACTCAACAAACTAGGTCAACTTCATCAAACCAATTTCATAAAACAAAGAAAACCAGTTGCCAACAGGCATCAAGACAAACTAGGTCTTATCGGCCACTGATATTAAAATATTACAAATCGATAAGGTTTTTACAAATATCACCAGATGCATCAGATATATGTTTGAGAGAACTTAATCATAATCAACGACGGTACTGCAGATAATCTATAATTTTATGTTTGATTGAGTCAATGGATTCACTTAAAGATATAACATCAGATACAAAAGTAAAATCACCGCAAACGCTTCTAAGAGGTTCATTTTGCAAATAATTAGTTCTACAAAAGTTCATGTGGAGTAACTCAACAGATCTTCTAGGACGAAGAGGAATATTAAAATATATTTTACTCAATAAATATGGACTGTTTACATAGCCATGTAAAAGTTTTATAGTCCAACAAGCATTTATCATAATTCTCCGATTTTTTAAAGAAGGAAGATTTAAGAGTTGTAACCGATATTCATAAGGTGGTAAGTGAAAATCAGTATTACAATAAAGATAGCTTAAGCAAAACAAAAGAAATTGTTTCTGCACTGATCCAATGTCGTCTATGTAACAACCGTATCGTGGGCACCAAACAACTGAAGCGTATTCTAAGATAGGCCGCACTAGGGAAGTGAATAAGGTTTTCGTTATGAATGGATCATTAAACTCTTTTACCCAACGTTTAATGAATCCTTAAGTACTATTTGCTCTTTTTATTATTTTCCATTGTAACTCCAAGATCATTGAAAATATCTAAGGACTCCAATGGATAACCACAAATTTTGAAGGTACATTTAATTGATGCTTTGCGCGAGAAAGACATATGCTTGCATTTCTTCATGTTGAGGTTCATACGGTTCGTTTTGCACCAGTTATGAAGATGATCAATGTCGGCTTGCAAAAATACAGCGTCATTATCATTTTTAAAAGAAAGGAAGAATTTGACGTCGTCAGCAAACATTAAGATGCTAGAATGCATTATGACAGATGGCAAATCATTTATAAAAAGTAGAAACAGAAGGGGCCCAAGATGACTTCCTTGAGGTACTCCTGAAGTAACAGGAAACTCATGTGATTTCTTGAACTTAAAAATAACAGATTGTGTTCTATTGCTTAAGTAAGATTCAATCCACTTTACCAACGGTATAGGAAATCCAACAACAAAATCCGTGTAAATAACATCAGTCTGCGTGCCTTTTCCAAATTTCCTATTTCCGGATTTATGCAGCGGAATAATAAATGAAAGCTTTCAGGCTGCAGGAAAACAGCAGGATTTTAATGATGAAGTACAGGGTTGCCAATATTCGAAGGTGCCCATTTTATTTTTAAATAAATCAAAGAAACCACAATTTTTTGTCTGTTCGTCATAAATATCATTTAATTGGGTTCAAGTAGATTTATTTGCATTATTTCTTGAATATGATATCTCGTAAATGGTCGCCATTGGCCTCTACGACATATTGTGCCCGTTTTGCAGCATTTTCCATGGTTTTCTTCAACATTTCGATGGGAATGGCGGTTATTTCTTGACGGATGTTGGTTTTCAGCTCTTCTAGGGTCTTTGGCTTGTTGACGTAAACCTTTGATTTCAAATAACCCCACAAAAAGAAGTCTGGAGGCGTTAAATCTGGTGATCTTGGCCGCCAATCGAAATCACCATTTTTTGACATCAAACGGCCAGGGAACAATTGCTTCAAAAAATCGATTGTAGTGCGTCTTGTGTGTGGTGGCGCGCCGTCTTGTTGAAACCAGTAGTGCCTGATACGCTTTCGACGAACGATTGGCATGAAAAAATGTTTATCATATCGCGATAACGCTCCTGATTGACAGTAACTCTATGGTCATTATCATCTTCGAAAAAGAACGGCCCAATGAGCATTTTAGCACAAACGCCGCACCAAACAGTGACTTTTGCATCGTGAAGAGGTACCTCTTGAATCTTTTGTGGATTTTCAGTGGCATAAATACGGCAATTTTGTTTGTTTACCGTTCCGTTTAACTGAAAATGAGCTTCATCGCTCATTGAGTTGAGTTTTCACTATTGACTTGTTTTGTTGAATGTAAATTTCAACAATTTTAGAGCGTTCGCGTGGCGTGTACTGTTCCATTGTAAACATTTGCTTGGAATGACGCTTCAAACGCGGTATGTCATTAGTCGATTTGGCATCACTGCGGAAAGTTACAGTGTTGCTAGATGGGCGCTTCGAATATTGACAACCCTGTAAATAGTAAAGAGATTGGAGTTACTAATTCTTCACAGCAGTTTTTTAATATAAATGAAGGTATGTTACCAGGACCACTTTTATATGATGTTTTAATATTTTTTAAAAATGATAAGACTGTGTTTGTATCAATTATTGGGAAATAAATATCCCCAGATTGAATATTGAAAGGATAACTAAAATAATCATAGGACGATGATGAATAGGTTAGGTTAGGTTAAACCAGATGCCTTCGTGAAGGCTCACATAGACCAATTCAGGTCCTTAGTGGTACCGGTAGCGAACAAAAGGAACCTTTGTATTTATTTAAAAGTCTTTAAAGATTTGCGTTGAATTCGCAAACCTAAGGAGGGATTCCAGAGACACCCTGGCTACATCTTTAAGCGACGGGAATGTCGCTGAGCCTAGGTATTTTAGTCTCGATCTAAGTAGGGCAGGGCATGCGCATAGTAGGTGCTCCAGGGTCTCCACTGTGCCCGGTTCCTTGCACTTCCTGCAGTTGTCATCCGTGGTGATGCCAAGCTTCCTCGCGAGGGCTGCCTTCATGCAGTGACCAGTGAGCATGCCCACTAGCGTCCTGCAATCTTTGCGCGGGCGTGCCAAGATGAACAGAGTTCGTTTTTCGCGTTGTGCATTGCACATGATTTTCGAGATTTTGCACGATGTCGTACCTCTCCATCTACGATTCACTGCTAGTGTGGCTCTTCTTTCGAGGTTCCTGTACAACTCTTGTAGCGGAGTAAGTACATGTTCTGCGAGTTCTGATTCCAGCCCGGCGCCTTCCTTTGCTAAACCATCTGCCATCTCGTTTCCCTCAATGCCTTGGTGGCTAGGGACCCAGTAGATGCGCACTCTCTTCGAAGCGCATAGTGCATCTAGTGCATATCTGCCAGCCAAGACACTTTTGGACTTGATGCTAGCGGAGCGCATGGATTTGAGTGCCGCTTGACTGTCAACGAAAATATTGATGTAAGAGTGTTGTGTGTCCATGCTAAGGGCTATCTCAGCAGCCTTCCTTATGGCAAATATTTCCGCCTGGATGATGATGATGAATAAGTCGTCTTGAAAAAGTCAGCAAAAAGATTGCAAATACTATTATCATTATCAGACTCAACCGAATTATACTTCATAAAAGAAGGATAGGAATCAATCTTACGTTTTGTGTTAACAAAGTTTCAGAAGGATTTAGCATCAGATTTGATATTTAATTTTACTTTTGTTAAGTAAATATATGTTACGTGTTTTTTGATATTTTTTATAGTATTTAGATTTCAAGTTCCTCATTTTTCTTAATTCATTTGTATACCATACCGGACCCGATATCAAAGAGGCTTTCTTTTGCGGAACAGCTTTTAGAAAACAATTATTGAGCTTTCTATTAAACGCATATACCGCATCATCAAGACTCTGAGAAGATAAACTTTTTGTACTCATATTTAGAATAGAATTCCAGTTTATATTAGACAAGTTATTCTTCAAAATCACGTAGTTTGTTTTTTTAAAGTTAAACTCAATAGGCGGTTGAGAATCATAGTACTGCATAGATGGTTTTGGAAAATTAAAAATAATTTCTAATGTTGGATGATGAGAATCTTCGGGTGTAACCAGAGGATCTAAGTTAGACACAGAAGCGATATTGCAGATCAAGCAAACGATTATTTTTGTTAAAGATGCAGTTAAGTTTGAACAGGCCTTGGATTGAGAGCTCGTTTAAAAAATAATTATCGGATGAACTTCCAGACGAAGGTAAAAATATTCCAGGAATTTCAGAACAGTTCCAAGAAACGTTTGGCAGGTTAAAATCTCCAGTTATTAAAATATGATCATTAGATTACAGTTTTGATCAAACTTTACTAATAGAAGCCAAATGTTTGCTATAAACTTCTAAGGTAGAAAGGGGAGGAATATATGAGCATGTAATAAAAAGGCTCAAGGAACCAAACTTAACATGAACACAACAGAATTCAATGTCCAAGGATTCTGGAAGTAATAATTCTTATATGTTAAATTTGTTGCACAGAATTTCAGTATTTAGAGTGTTAGGTTTCAGCCAAGTCTCACTAAAAGCAATTATATTAAAGTGAAGGTTGTGACTCAAAATTAATATATTATTTAGTTTTGTGTAAATGCCACGAACGTTTTGGTAAAGGATAAGGAACTGAAAGCAACAATATAGTTTTTTTGATTCTTGTAAAGAACCGGAAAAGTAGCCAAGGAAGTTGTAGGCTGAGGTCTAGAAATAAATTCATGCACCATCGTGTTGTCAGGCCAAAATTTTTGATCCAATATCTTGTGAAAAAGATCACCAGGCAAAGATATTTTAGAAGAGGACGTAATACGCTCGTATGAAAAATTTAATTTGTAAACAGAGATATTTTTATTTACAACATTCAGCTTAGAGTTTATGTAGAATAACACGTCTTCACCGGATGTTTCAGCTGCAAAACGAGAAACAAATATAGATTTGCAGGCTCAATAATTACAAGTTCTTTATGAACAGGGGCTTTGATACTGCTGTCCGATATTTGTTTCGGTATCGCTCCTGTAGAAACCGAAATAATTTGAGAAGGTGCAGGGACCACATTTGAGGCAATACAAGTTTCAGCGTAAGTTTTTATTGTGCCAGAAATGCGAGGAGAATCAGCATTTTTCTCTATGATTGGTATTGCTTCAACGGAAGGAGAAATCTGATCAGCTGACGCAGCGACCTTAGTTGGTGCAATATTATCAGTCATTTGATCAGTAATGACAGCTCCAATTGATTGATCTTCAAGCTGTATGTTCACATTAGGGAAAACAGTGTAAGCATTGTGTTGATTTGAAAGATGGGTGATAGTTAGTTGGAGGGTGGATAGATGGAGTAGTGTTGGTGAAGATTTGTTTTAAATTTGCACAGCTCAAAACTGCCGGGAAACACACTCGCAGGGAGACTATTCCACAACTTAACCGTGCGACCAAAGAACGAATTATCACGGTAATGCGAGGTTCTATTAGGCATCGATGCAATGATAAAGGGGTGGGCGTGGACAGCTGCCCGAGTGGACCTGGGAAACACACGAGCTGGTAGCGTCAGGCCATGTATCTCCCTTGAACACTTCCCATGGTAATACCTATACAGAAGGCTTAGGCAACCTACACTACGTCGATGCCCAAGAGAGTTGAGAGAGGATGAAATACTTTCATCCCCTATCAAATATATGGCACGACGTTGAATTCGGTCCAGAAGCTCCAAATAAGATCTTGAAGCCCCTGCCCAAATGTGCGAATTGTACTCCATTTTCGGCTTGATATATGAGGTGTAGATCATGCGAAGATCAGCTGAAGTGAAATATTTTTTGCACCGTTTTAGAAAATCTAGGCACTTGCCCGCTTCTTTCGACACATCGAAAATATGATCATTCCAACGAAGATCAGATTGAATCGATATGCCCAGAACGTCAAGAGCGGCTGATTCCACAAGATCCACACCATTCATAATGAGAGGAGCTAAAGGGCAATTCACTCGCTTGTGGGTTAACAGACAACACTGTGTCTTGCTTGCATTGAACTCTACTCTATTAGCAAGACCCCACTCGGAGATTTTTTGTAAATCATTAGGAGTGTGTCATTCATATTTTGCCTTTTTCTCTCAATCTCCATAGAGCTTGCGCGTTTTATTAATGAATATGAATGACAAATGCTGCTGTCGTCCGCAAACGAATGTATTGGGCTATGCGTGAACGACAGAAGGTCGTTGATAAAAACCAGAAACAAGGTTGGCGAAAGAACTGAACTCTGCGGTACTCCTGCGTTGATGGCGTGCTTCTTGGATGAAATACCGTCAACTACGACTCTAATCGTTCTGTCCTTGAGAAAACACGTGATCCATCGAGCAAAGTTACCACCAAAACCATATGCAGCAAGTTTTGACACGAGCGCTTTATGCCACACTCGGTCGAACGCTTTTGAAATATCCAGAGCAATAACCCTGCTCTCACCGAAAAAGTGAACGCATTTATTCCATTCTTCGGCTAAGAACGCCATAAGATCACCAGTAGAGCGAGCCCTACGGAAACCATATTGACGGTCACTGAGCAGTTGGTTGTGCTCCAGATAGTTCATAACGTTGGAGTTTATTACGCTCTCCATAACTTTGGAAAGCGTAGAGCATATTGCAATTGATCGGTAGTTTGCAGGGTTCGTTGCATCACCTTTTTTAGGTACCGGCTGGACATTTGCCACCTTCCAACAAGATGGAAATATTCCTGTTCTGTAGGAGATGTTGAAAAGGTTGTTGAAAAGGACCCTTTTAACTGCTCTCGTTCGAAAGTATATCTCCTGCATTGCAGAAGATCCACCCTCAACAAAGGGCAGTGGCTGATTGCTATCCGAGAGAGTGGAATTTTGTGCAACCAATCTAGCCAATAGGTTCGCTTTATCAGCCGAGTCAGTGAAGATTTGGTCATCTTTTAAAAGAGCTGGAAACGATGACGATGTCTGGTTCTTAACTCTTTTAACAAATGACCAACAATTTTTGCTCCCTTTGGGGCAGAGAAGAACCTGTTCTCTTTTTTCGCGAAAGAAACTTTTCGCGTTTAAAAATTGCATTACAGTGCAATTTTGCAAGTCTCATTAAACCATGAGTGATCTTTTTGTTTAATGCTTCTCATTTTATTGGGTATGAAAGACCGCAATCCCAATAA
The DNA here is from genome assembly GCA_963920525.1 of Dichetophora obliterata. Taxonomy (NCBI): domain Eukaryota; kingdom Metazoa; phylum Arthropoda; class Insecta; order Diptera; family Sciomyzidae; genus Dichetophora; species Dichetophora obliterata. Next base: position 165,382,517 of record OY986437.1, on the reverse strand, counting down.
AATAATTTCTTGTACCATGACAGCCGCGGCATTCACATTTCTATCAGCGAAACATAATTTCCATTTGAAGCTGCGATAAAAATTATTTAACGCAGTCCAATTTGCCTTTCCATAAAACCATGCAGTCCACTTCGGGGCTTTAGGCGTAGAGGTGCAGGGGTTAGAATATGAAAAAACAGCGGAGATGGTACAATGGTCCGAGCTACCAAGAGGTGCGTTGACACTCACATCATATTTTTCATGATGTGAAGTCAGAAAAAGGTCAAGGATATTATGGCTTTGCAAATCACTTTGGGGAAAAAAAGTGGGTTCCTTCACTAGTTGAATCAATTGGTTCGATTCAGCAAATAGCTCAACATATGCCAACAGGTGTCAATGGGCCCGAGTGACGTAACCAAGCCGGGTTGTGGACATTGAAATCACCTGCTACAACGATCTCATTGTCAGGAAACAACTCCAAAATATGCGTAATCGAATAAGAGAGAGAGTCCAGTTTGTTAAAAGTGGGCTCTCACCCTAGATTCGGTCTTCTATAAATAAAACAGAAATGAAGCAAGTGCGAGCGAAGCCTGTACCTAACCCACATTGAGCTAAATTCTGGATCGGTCACGTTTAGACTCCGCTCACACTGGTACGCTACATCAGTTCTTATAAAAAGGGCAATGCCCCTATGCAAGGAAAACAATGGCAGTAAGCGATACCCAGGTATGTGAAAATCCAGTGGATCTACATCCTCGGCCACCTGGGTCTCGCTCAGTGCCATTATTTGAGGCCTATGTAGAGTACAATGTACATAGACCGAGAAAAAATTCGCCCTCAGTCCACGAACATTGCAGAAATCTATGCGAAAATGACCCGACATTTCCGCACCATGCAAAAATCAAATAAATATGGGCATATAAGGTAATTAGTTACGGCTGCAAGAGAGCTGCACAACATGAGCAATATAAAAAGTACTGAAGCAAGTGTTATGCCTTTACTTCAGCACAATTCAGCCCACTGTGCAACCCTACTTACAAACGTAACTAATGTGAAAGGATGGGGGAGTTGACGGTACTGAAAAAAACAACAATTACTTACACCGCGAGGAGCATAGAAAAGCCCCTCTCATGGTCAGACAAAAAAACACCAATGTTGTCGACGGTGTTGATGCTGCTGCTGGCGGCTGGCTCTCTGCAAAACAGGTTTGCTGTTGTTTTGTTGGTTGGAGCTGCTAAGTGTTTGCTGTTTTGAACTAAATTTGTTTTTTTTATAATTTTTTATTTTTGCACTGCTGTTTGTTAGTTGAGGTTTAATTTTATTTAAATTGTTTAAAATAAAAACATATAACATTTAATTTGTACACTATCGCGGTGTATATTTAGACACGAAACACACGATAAAACATTAAATCCACGGGACAAACAACTAGCTTTTAAAAAAATTAAATATAACGATCACGAACGCAACCCCAAAAGTATTTTAAAAGGATGAAATCCATGTTGAAACGCTTCCAGATGTATGTGCAAGTTGATCAGAAAGCTGTTTGTTTCTTTTTATATATATTAATTTAGAACTTTTGGCTAAAGATAACTTAAAATGTTAGAGCTCGCAAAAACACGTCTTAACAGTAAGAAGAGAACGATTATATGGAATGAAAGACCGCATACCTAATGAAATAATTTCTTGTACCATCTCAACCGTGGCATTTCTATCAGCCAAACACAATTTCCAATTGAAGTTGCTATAAAAATTATTTAACGCAGTCCAATTTGCCTTTCCATAAAACCATGCAGTCCTCTTTGGGGCTTTAGGCGTAGAGGTGCAGGGGTTAGAATGTGGAAAAATAGCGGAGATGGTACAATAGTCTGAGTTACCAAGAGGTGTAGTGACACTCACATCATATTTTTCATGATGCGAAGTCAGAAGAAGGTCACTTTGAGGAAAAAAAGTGGGTTGAGAGAGAGTCCAGCTCGTGAAAAGTGGGCTCCCTCCCCAGATCTGAACTTCTATACATAAAACAAAAATGTAAAAAGCGAATCCTGAACCTAACCCACATTGAGCTAAACTCTGGATCAGTTACGTTTAGACTCCTCTCACTCTGGGACGCTACATCCGTTCTTATAAAAAGGACGATGCCCATATGCAAAGAAAACAGTAGCAGTAAGCGATACCCAAGTATATGAAAATCCAGTGGATCTGCTTCCTCGGCAACCTGGGTCTCGAATAGTACCTATGAAGAGTGCAATGTACATATACCGAGCAAATTCGCTCTCAGACAACGAACATTGCAAAAAACTAAGTAAAAATTACCCTACATTTCCGCACCATGCAAACATCAAACATTTAAGGGCATATAAGGTAACTAGTTCTGGCTGCAAGAGAATTGCACAACATGAGCAATACAAAAAGTACTGAAGCAAGTGTTATACCTTTACTTACGCACAATTCAGCCAAACCTACTTACAACCTACTGCAACCCTACTTACAATTGTAACTAATGGGAGAGGATAACGGAGAAGACGGACATGAAATAACAACAATAACTTTCACAGCGAGGAGCATAGAAAAATCCATCGCGTAGTCAGCAACAAAAACTAATGCAGTCCAGCGATGTTGATGCTGCAGCTGGCGGCTCTCTGCAAAACAGGTTTTGCTGCTGTGCTGATATTGCTGATATTATTGGAGCTGCTGTGTTGTTGTTGTTTTTGGTAAGAATTAAAACAATTGGATATTTTTCTTAAAAATACTCCCTAAAACTTTCCGAAAAATTGAGAAATGTAAAAATTGAAGAGGATGTAATAACGGTATCTTTTGATATAATTTCGTTTTTCTCCAGTTTACCAGTACAAGAAGTATTGAGTTGCCTTCAAATTTGGCTTGACAAGCAATTGAACCATATTGAATCTGAAGCATTATTTGAACGAACTAAAACATGCACTGATCATCAACGCCGTAGATAAGGGGGTTTAGAGGTTCAAACCCCCTCCCCCTTAGCAATCCAGAATTTTTTTATATATTAAATAAAAACACAGTATTCCAAATTATTTAATATTGTCATAATATGAAGGTAAATAGAAAATTGTGTATGCATAGTCTGGTTTGCAGTTATAAAGTAAAAATATTTCGCTAAGAACACGGTTTTGTTCAATGGGATCAATTAACATAAATAAAACGAAAAATAAATAACTTTACATAATATAATACAATAAAAATGTTTTACTTTATTTTTTACCTATGTATTACTGTGAATTGTAATACAATTGTAAAATACTATGTATTGTAAATTGAACAAAATTATTCCGAATCTAGCTGTGAAATACAAATTATAATGAAAAGCTTTGTTGTTTGTTAAGTTATTAACGTAACTTAAAATTCCATTTTGTTGGCTGCAAATTATTCTGTCGAAAAATCAAGTGAAATTAATCAGTATTTCTATCAAGTTCCTCATCGGTATTTTAAAAGTTTTAAACAATGAAGCGCTTAAAGCAAAGCACGTTGGACATACTATTTAAGAAACCAAAAGTCTCACCTGAAGAAGGTAATAAATAATCTCGATTCAAGGCAGATAATCAAACGCTAGGTAATTTTTCTTTTCTAAAAAATTTTTAACGAATGTTGAATGTATATTCAACGAATGTGGATCACATATTCAACGAATGTTGAACACAATTTAAACGAATCGCTGAAGCATAAGCCGGTTGAACAATGAACTAGTGTTTAAAATTTCCTTTGAAAGCCTAGCGAGCTAAGCGGCCGACTTACAACCGGATAGGTACGCGGTCGATTCCTGGCGAGGACAATCTTTTTTTTTAAGATTGATAATAAAAATTATTATGCCTTTTTATGACTATGAGCTTAATGACATTATTAATTTAATTGATAAATTCATTAAATTTGCTTGCATTGTCTTAAAATGTAAACAGTTAGAAATTTCTTTTTGAATCTTCATAATTTAAGTAATTAGCGATTACAATAGCCTATTTTTGAAAAACTCTAGTTTCACCATGGGCGTCCGTGTGTGGGGAAATTATTTGTTTTACAAATTCTTATATGAAAACGAAATCTTTTGTAATGCAAATATTTATAAAAATCTTATAGAAAAAAAATAGATGCATCGTTGGACACACGAGAGAAGCGAAGCTTTTTCGCAGTTTCATAAATTTGATAATTTTATAGTTTTTTTTAATAAAAAAATTTTTAAATTAAAAAATTTTAAATATCATACAGTTAACTAAAAAAATACACGTTACTATTTCTACCAGTAAATTCTATAACATTACATTACATTATTTGCCGCGTTTCGTTCTTTCTGGTTTAACCAGTGAACGAATAGATCTCATTAAACTAGTTTGTAAGTTTTGCCTCTGATCGTTTAGGGCATTGTCGACAAATGATATTACCAAACGGCTAATTGCAAAACAATACAATTATTGCTTCTGACCGCTTGGGGCATTGTCGACGATGATATGACTAAACAGCATAGATGTTTCTTTTGCCAGCACTGGGTGACTAAGCAGGGTTGCAAACCAAGCTATAACTTGCGAGTGTTGCCACAAACTTATAGCAAACTGTATAGACCAGGACTCCTTTAAAATAAATAGTCGCCACTGTTATGCACTCGGAACCTCGGCCTGGGCATCTTCTCGAACTGTGAAAGCTGGTTTGAGTCTATCCGTCGAAACATTAATATTTTTACCGTTGATTTTAATAGTAAAAATATGATCTGTAAGTATCTGTTACAATTGTATCAGCAGTCATGTCCATGAGTGGGACGGCCTCGTGCTTTCGAGAAAACCGATCTATCATGATGGGACAATAACGAAATCCTTTGCCACTCTACAACAATATCCAATATGCCAATAACAACAATATTCAAGTGGGTACGTCAATTTTGTTTGGAACCAACTTGTTGTATCTATGAATCTTGGATCTTTGATATGGCAGACAGTTTCGAGCCCAACTTGTTACGTCTTTTTTTATACCTGTCCAAACATATTTATGCCGAAGCTATTAAATCGAAAACATCACAAAAAACATCTGCTTCAGGTGAGAGATGAATTATTTGTAGTTTCAGAGAATTGTTACCTTTAAGAATGGATTTCAACTCGCTATCATTCTGCAGTTCCTCTTGTAGATCTTTCAAGTCGATGTTGGTTGGCATAGATATCTGGATTACCCTTGATATTGCATCCGCTAATCTGCTTCTGGTGTCCATGGCACCTTAAGTTTCTCGTTTTTCTTTAAATCGCGTAAAAATTCATTTAAAAGCTTCTGCAGTTGCACAGCGCGCGGAAGACATCGCCGATAGTAGTTTACGACGTCCAAAAATCTACTCAGCTCGCATATTCAGGCTTCGTGTAGTTCAAAATTCCTGAAACTCGATCGCTTGGTGGTTTGCATCCATTTGTGTTAATGGTATATCCAAGGAATAGTTCCTCTGGTTGGCCAAAATGATACTTGTTGACATTTATTGTTAGACCATGTTCTTTTAATTTTGAAAAACAATCTGCAGGTGCATCGATGCTGTTCAGATGTCTCAAACATGATAAAGTCTATGCCTCTGAAAATATTGTCCATAAACCTCTAGAACGTTTGAGTGGCGTTTCGAAGACCAAAAGGCATGTATAAGAATTCGACTAGTCCAAATGGTGTGCAAACCACTGTTGTTTAAAAATCTTCATCGGCCATGCGAACTTGATAGTAAGCGCGCACAAGTTCGATAGTTGAAAAACTGTTTTTTCGAAAAAGTTTCATTGCAAAGTCTATTGGTTAGCGGTCTGGAACTAATTGAGAATTAATTTATTCATATATATATCTACTAGGCCCAGCCCTAACAGATATCACTTAGCCTAATTCCTTAAATAATATTCAAATAAATTCTTCATAAGAATCGTTCTATTAGAACTTAAATCAACATATTTAGCAACTATATTTCATCGAGATAGGCATTTATATATTGGTTCATTGCTACCATAATTCGTTCTATGATAATATACATAAAATAAACTTCTTTCTCTTAGAGATCTTGTTGGAGCATAGAATGGAATGAGAGCAAGTGTAGTGCACTTCAATCTAAACATTTCTATAACTCTAACTTAAACACATTTATTCCATGCAATTGTTATTTATAAACATTTAACACATAAAGATCTAGTCTACAAACTAACATTTCTATAAATGTAGCCTAAGCACATTTATGTAGCAAACAAACAAAACAAACACATAACTATTGTTTACATTCTTACTCGCTTGCACTTTATGTTTACATAACTACTTTACATAACTACACTAAAATGACTACATAAACTAATATTCTACTTAGTTACAATTATATTAAATAAGATATATATTTAATTTTGTATTTATTTTTAAGTTAAAAAAATACTGTTACTTGGCTTTATAAGCCGAAGAAAATCTGAAAATAAAATCACTAAAGTTTTGAGCTTTAAACCAACAGCTCCTTTTATTTTATTTCTAAGCGCCTGAATGCACTTTCGAGTGACGGCGCAAAGAAACTTTTTTTTTAAACTGGCCAGTAGCGCTCTTAAGCGCTGGCAAAAATATTAAACGCGAATTATTTTTCATACGAGTAAAACGTTAAACCGCGTAAACCGCGTAAGCAACACATTGCTTAAAATACGCGCGTCCAACATTACATGGCGATCCTGCATCACGGACCTGGAATCAATGAAAAAAACATTTTTTGTTTTGCCGACGGCAAAACGCATTGGTGTCGTGAACGCACCAAAAGGCAACCGTCGCGTATTTACTCTGAAGAGTACCAACGACAATAATATACAGAGAAGCAACCGATGTAGCTAAAAAAAAAAAACATCATAAACAACAATAAACAAAAATTAGCTACATAAGATGCAGCCTATTCAACAACAACACTGAAAACAAAAACAACGCTAAACAAAATTTTTTTGATTTCTTTTAAAATATTTATAAAAATTAAATTATGGAAAAAACCTGAAAATAAAAACACTACACATATAAAAAAAATAAATCCATTTTTCCAAATCATTATTTTGGAGCTACATTTTAAGCAAAAAAAAAAAATTTTTTTTAAGGCAGTTTCATAAAGCCAAAATCAAAACAACACTCACATACACACATTTTTATATCTTCATATTTATTCTTGCAAAAAAAAAAAACTGCACATATGTTTTTTTTTAGTTTGGTTTTTTTTTCGTTTTTGCCAGCTGCAACAAAACTAGCTATATATATTTGTTTTTAAACACTACATACACAATAATTCCACATACTTTAACACAATAAAAACAATTTAAGTAATAAAACTCAACTTACTTTTATATTTTCTTAAACAAAATTTTTTTCTGTTTGATTTACGCACACGTGACCGGTTTTATTTTCATTCACGAACTAAAATGTCATTTAGTTCTTCGTTTTCTTTTGTTTACTTTCTTATGGTAACTAATGTTCTATATGATGGTACTACCACAGGGTGTTCCATACGAATTAAAATATAAATAACTTAATCTATTACAAAAAAAAATTGTATATGGAAATAATTGAAAGAAACATTTTAATATTAGAAAAATTTATATTAAACTTTAAGAAAAGTAAAAACAGAAAATACAGTAGTGAATACGTAAAAAGTAAGTTGAATTTTTTTTTAAAAATATAAAAGTTGAAATAAAGAATATTGAAGACAATGAAGATTGTCGAATTTTAAAAGTAAACATTTAACAATGTTTATTATGAAGTTGTGAAAATACTATATATAACTTAAGTAAAAAAGTAAATACAAAAAGTTTAAAAGAAATAGTTTCTATAGATTAAGATCTATCAAACATTTGGGAGGAAGAGAAAATTTGGCCAAAAATGTCAAATTTCGACATTAATGTGGTAGGTAAAAACCTACAAGTTTTTAAAGGAAACTATAATGGATTAGAGGATTTTATTGTACAAGCAGAATTATTGCATGATTTAGTGAAGGATGATGATAAGGAAATTTTTGTTAAATATATTTATAATTTTAAATTAACCACCCAAGTACGCAGTATACTTGGACGTTCAAACCGGCCTTCTACTTTGGCGGAATTAAAAACTTTATTGGAAAAATCGTACCCAAATCCGAAAAATTTGCAACAAATATTAAATGAATTTAGTTCACTAAAACAAAATAATATGCCAATAGCAGCTTTCAGAGAAAAATTGGTAGAACTTTCTGAACAGCTAAGTGCGTATGAAATAAAAAGTCTAGAAAATCCGAGTAAGGACGCGAAAGATGCGGTATACAAAATAAATGAGAGTATGGCACTCAATATTTTCACAAAAGGTGTCGATACAGAATATAGAAATATATTACTAGCAAATCCACCAAAATTTTTTGGTGAAGGTGTTGAGAGATGCATGGTGGTAGAAGAAAATTTAAAGGCCAATGAAAATAATATTTATCAAACTAGAAACAGACTTTAGAAATCAAAAATACATAAATACCAGACATAACGAGATGTATGAATAAAAATAAACATACAAAAACTCAACCAGTAACAGTTTAGAACGTATTCCAGGCAGAAAGATTGGTCACCTTTTTGTGTGGGAATGCACTTCACTATCGGATATAAACAAAATAAGAAAACTAAAATTTATAACAGAACAAGATTTTAAGGGTACTCATATAGACATAGAAGACAATCAGGTTTTTGTACGATGCAGTGACAATCCGATGTTCACACAGATGACTTTGGAGAAACTGATTTCGAAGATGCAAAAACTAGGGGTTGAAGAATTAGCATTGAATATTAATGATGATATATTTAAAACCATGGCCATGGAAAATTTTAAAAGAGTGTATAATACTTTAAAGATTAGTGAAAATAAAGTAAAAATACTCATTTATAGAGAACCAAAAATAATAATAGAGATAGAAAACCAGAAAAGAATAATTGAAGAGTACCATAATTCGACCCATGGAGGTCATATGGGAATTAGAAAAACGATTTTAAAAATAAAGCAGAGGTATATATGGAAAAACATGAGTAGAATGATTAAAAATTTTATAAATAATTGCGAAACATGCAAAATTAACAAACAAACCAGACATACAAAAGAACAACTAACGGTGACAGACACACCCGGAACTAGTTTTGAAGTAGTTTCAATAGATACTGTAGGTCCTCTACGATTAACAAATAACTACCGGTACATACTCACCATGCAGTGCGAATTAACAAAATATGTTATAGCATGTCCTATGGAGACGAAAGACGCCAAAACAGTAGCCAAAACTTTAATAGAAAACTTAATTTTGATTTATGGGCATTTTAAAACAATAAAGTCGGATAGGGGTACAGAGTTTACCAATGAGTTGTTGTCGCAAATATGCAGTCAATTGAACATAAAACAGGTATTTAGCACACCGTATCATCACGAAACTCTTGGTTCTATAGAGAGGAACCACAGAGTGCTAAACGAATTTTTACTTAATTTTTGCAAAGATGATGAATGGGACCATTGGATCCCATACTTCACATTTGCGTACAATACGACACCTCATATCGATACGAACTATAGTCCATTTGAACTTATTTTTGGCAAATTGGCAAACCTACCAAATGAACAATTAGAAACATTTAAAACTTACAATACTGAAAATTATGCGCAAGAGCTAAAATTTAGATTAGCATATTCTTTAAAAAAAGCATATGAATTGATAAACATAGCTAAGGAGAAGCGAAAGAAAGATAATGAAATTTCAAACCCACTTAATATAAATATTGGTGATAAAATAATTGTTAAAAGAATGAATAGAAGAAAGTATCAATCACCATATCATGGTCCATACACGGTAATTAAGAAAAATGGAGTCAATACAATAATAGATATAAATGGAAAATTAAAAGAATACCACAATAATTTATTGAAAAAATGGATTTAATTGAAATTAAATTTTGTATTAAATATATTAAAATTTGTTAACATGTCGGAATTAATATATAAACAAAAATAGTTGAATTGTATAATTACCAATCATAAATATATTTTATTTGAATTGTATAATTACTAGTTAAAAAAAAAATAAATTGAAATTTATTGAAATATAAACACTAATATAATAAAGTAATAAATTAAATTTATTAAAACATTTGAATTGTATAAATTAAAAAAAAAAAAAAAAAAAACATTTGCATTGTATAATTTTAAAAATTATTTTTTTAAATCAAATAATTTTATCTTAAGGATGGGGGTGTAGTGCACTTCAATCTAAACATTTCTATAACTCTAACTTAAACACATTTATTCCATGCAATTGTTATTTATAAACATTTAACACATAAAGATCTAGTCTACAAACTAACATTTCTATAAATGTAGCCTAAGCACATTTATGTAGCAAACAAACAAAACAAACACATAACTATTGTTTACATTCTTACTCGCTTGCACTTTATGTTTACATAACTACTTTACATAACTACACTAAAATGACTACATAAACTAATATTCTACTTAGTTACAATTATATTAAATAAGATATATATTTAATTTTGTATTTATTTTTAAGTTAAAAAAATACTGTTACTTGGCTTTATAAGCCGAAGAAAATCTGAAAATAAAATCACTAAAGTTTTGAGCTTTAAACCAACAGCTCCTTTTATTTTATTTCTAAGCGCCTGAATGCACTTTCGAGTGACGGCGCAAAGAAACTTTTTTTTTAAACTGGCCAGTAGCGCTCTTAAGCGCTGGCAAAAATATTAAACGCGAATTATTTTTCATACGAGTAAAACGTTAAACCGCGTAAACCGCGTAAGCAACACATTGCTTAAAATACGCGCGTCCAACATTACACAAGTAATTCCGGACTGTCAACCTTGTTATCTACAATATCTTTAATAAATAAGACACTCTGCGTATTGCGTCTAATGGCCAAGCTTTGCAAACCGAGTACTTTACAACGGTCACTATACGCAGGCATATTTTCCCACGAAAATAATCGTCTTAGAGCGAATCTCGTAAACCGTTTTTGAATTTTCTCGAATCGATTTATATCACATTCATAGCAAGGATCCCAGATTATGTTCGCGTATTCGAGAATCTTACCAGACTCACGAAAATTGATTTTAATGTGAATGGGTCTAAAAATTCTTTAGAGTTTCGTCTTAGAAAACCGAGTTGTGAGTTAGCTCTTGATATACCATATTCCTTGTGGGACCCGAATGATAATTTGGTATCAAAGTAAATTCCCAAGTCTTTAATGGATTCGACAAGTGTGAAAATAATATTGGACGGTGATTGGAGACCATGCGGGGATTTTCGACGGTTAAACAGCATCACAGAGCCTGACCGCTACCCAATACCCCATCTCCACGACTTCACGCATACGATTCATGGTTGTACTATTTTTTCGACCATCGGCTTACGCCGTGCCTACCACCAGCTGCCAGTTGAGCCAGCCGACGTGCCAAAGACAGCTATAACGACGCCGTTCGGCATGTTCGAGTTTGTCTACATGTGTTTTGGTTTGAGAAACGCGGGCCAAACTTTTCAACGCTTTATGGACCACATTCTCCGAGATTTTGACTTCGCATGGCCTTATTTGGATGACATTCTGGTTTCATCGAAAAACGCAGACGATCATCGTAATCACCTGCGAGCTGTTTTCACGAAGTTGAGAGAAAACGGTATCGTCATTAATCAGTCTAAATGCGTGCTTGGCCAACCAGAGGTGTCTTTTTTAGCTTATGTTATAAACAAAAATGGTGTTAAGCCCCCAACTGAACGAGTTTAAGCAATCAATGACTTCAAACTGCCTGAACGAGTGTGCGATCTCTTCAAGTGTGCTTTAGGTGCAGTTCTTCAACAGCACGATGGAAGACAGTGGCAACCACTCGGTTTTTATTCAAAACGTCTAAATCAAGCAGAAGAACGCTACAGCACGTATGACTGAGAATTGTTAGGTGCATACAAAGCTGTTAAATATTTCCAACATATGCTGGAGGGCCAACAGTTCTGCATTTTAACAGAACACAAGCCTTTGCAATTAGCTTTCCAGCGAAAAATGGAAAAAGCTTCACCGAAGCAGGTAAGGCACCTTGACTTTTTGAGTCAGTTCACCACCGACATTCGCCACCTCTCTGGAAAGGACAATATTATAGCTGATGCTCTGTCACGCATCGATGCAATACACGTGGATAAAGTTATCGACTTCGAACTCTTAGCGGAGAGCCAGCGCAACGATGAAGAGCTAAAAAAATTTTTTAATAAAAATGCATCTTCAAATTTAACCTTAATTGCCATTGCAGAGACAAATCTAAAACCTGGAGCTGAAATACTTTGCGATTTCGTAAAATTGGTTTTGACTTGATACACAATATTTGTCATGGTGGTGTTGCAAAAACTTCAAAGCTCGTTGCCGAGAAATTTGTTTGGCCAAATTTAAAGCGAGATTGTAGCAGATGGACAAAATCTTGCATTCCTTCTCAAAATCAAAAATACAGCGCCACAATAAATCTCCCTTTTCAACCTACAACCTTACAGTACAAAGATTTGAGCATATCAACATGGACATAATAGGTCCGCTACCACCAAATAAGGGTTACCGATACTGTGTTACATGTGTTGACCGCTACACTCGATGGGTTGAAGCATTCCCGATTGAAAATATAACGGCTGAATCCGTTGCGTTCGCATTTTACGCTAATTGGATTTGAAGATTTAGAGTGCCGCTTAAAATCACCACCGACCAAGGACGCCAGTTCGAGTAATCATTTCTTCGAGACTCGAATAGACTTTTAGGCATAAAGCATTTAAAAACCACAGCTTACCATCCAGCAGCGAACGGCCTCATCGAGCGTTACCACAGAACGCTGAAAGCTGCAAAAAAATGTTACCAAACAGAACAGTGGGTCGACGTGCTGCCGCTAATCCTTTTGGGTTATACAGCATCGTTCAAAGATGATATTAAAGCAACGCCTGCGGAAATAGTTTTTGGTGGCACACTTCGATTGCCAGGTGAGTTTTTTGAGTCAACCAGTAATGATTTACCCGAATCCGAGTTCGTGAGTCACTTATGTACACGCATGCGTAAAATTCGACCAACGCCAACTTCAAACCACTCAAAACATTCACATTTTATCGAAACGAAATTAGCCACAACCCCAGCAGTGTTTGTCAGAACTGACGCAGAACTGGCGACCACTGCAGGCTTCATACGAAGGACCCTATCCAATTCTAAAGAGATGCGATAAATTTTTCAAGCTGGACATTCGTGGAAAAGAAGTGAATGTCAGCATCGACTGCTTGAAAGCAGCATACTTCGTCAACGAAGAGCCCGAAGCAAAACCACAAACCACAACAAAAACACCAGATTATCAAACGCGTTCTGGAAGAAAAGTCCGTTTTCATTTTTCCACGGTGGGGGAGTGATGTAGCGTACGCTCAACATGTTTGCGCAAACATATTGTGTTTGCGCAATCTAGTAACTCAACGTAGCAGCCCTGCGTATATCAAAGAAAAGAACGAGCAACAGCAAGAACTGAAGATGAAGTTTCTGACGTTTATATATACCAACTAGCAGCTCTCTTTCTATTTTGCCTTCACGCAATGAACACGCGTTTTTAATTAATCATAAATCTAATCTAATTAATCATAAATAATAAATCCAAAAACATCATTTTATTATAAGCATTAAATAAATATTTTATTTCGTAGAAAATAGCTACAGACTAATAAAAATAATTGTGATATATGGTTAATTTTTTGCGAGAATATGTTAAGATACGACATTTAGAAAAGTTTAAATTCATTCCATTTATGCTACACCAGGAAATAAGTAGGTTAATATCATCTGCATAAAGAAGGAACTTACATGAAGTGAAATTTTTAGATAAATCGTTTATGAACAAAATAAACAAAAGAAGGCCTAAGTGGCTCCCTTGCGGAACTCCTGATTTTACATCTACTGCCTCTGAAAATGATTGATCGATCTTAACTATCAATTTCCTATTTGACAAGTATGAGAATAACCATCTCAAAAAATTAGTTTTTTGCAGTCGCTGCAGGTTCGCCAGCCACCAGTTTTTCGCAACCATGTGTATCGCAACCATGCTAGCCCATGGACTTTTGGAGGGTCGACAAATTCTTTGTTCGATGAGTAAGTCAATCTCTGCCCTTGCACACACGAGTTTGTCGCCCGCAAGTCGTCTTGTTCGTTCAGCAACTGTTTCGATGTGATGCAATACTGACGTTTAAGTATTGGTTTTATGTTTGTTTGCAGGTACTGTTACCTCTACATATTCTTAAAGCAAATCGCAAAAATATTCTTGAAGCTTCTAACATTTCACCGTGAGTTGTGAGTCGAGTTTTTGAATCGATGAGACGATGGTTTTTTAAATCAATGAGCAGATAAAAATGACTCGAAAAATCTGCACCAATAATTGCTTCTTGCACGCTTGCATCTATAAACGGCCATCTGAAAGTTCGACGCAAGCCCAGATTAAGTTGTTTATACTGTTCGCCGAAAGTTTGAATTTCTGTTAGGTTAGCCGCAAAGAATTTAGAACTAGTTGCTATGAGCCGTTGCTTGACTATTGAAAAAAGAATAGCCGTTGAAAAAAAAAATAGATCGTAGAATCATGGAGTCCACGGATAAAGAGTCTACTGAGAAATTTATGTGTGAAAGTTCGTCGAAAATAAGGAGTTGAGTCTCGTTGATATTATTTGTGCGATTATTAAAATGAAAATTTTTGTTTGTTGTTTGTGTGCTTTTAACGTAATCGTTGCTTTCGCAAGCCGCACGAACAGATGACAGCCCGGTTAGTTTTCCGAACTTGACTCCCAACGATGGCATCCAGGGCAACAGTTTCATGCTGTGTCACCGAACTTAGAATGGAAATAGCACAATGAACCTGATGCTTCGTTGTCATTGCAACCGTTGCTCTGAGATCGATTTCAAGACTGAGATCGACTTCTTGGCTTGTTGTTGTGTACTTTGTGAACTTTGGCACATGTACACGTTGTGCGCTTGTCCTTCGCAGCTCTGAGTGCAGCGTTTGCTCCTCCCTTAGACTGTTTAACTCTAGCTGCATAGCCTGCATCTGAGCGAGAAGTTCATCGATAGTCGGATTCGCCATGTCTGAAACAGCCTTATAATCTGAGTCAGATGTAATTTCACTCTCGGAAGTGTCCAAAAGTATCCTTGTAGTTTGGTTAATTTTTCTTGCGCGAGTTTGGATCTTTGCTTTCTTTTGTGTATCTAAATCGCTTGTAGATTGTTGAACAACGTTGCCTTCTGATAGCTAATATGTCGATGCTGCTTTTTATTTATGTTGTTTGCTTCATTAAACCCCCGTCCTATGAAATCTACTATCTACGGCGTTGCAGAACATACGCTTTACCAATTCAGAGAAAAGTTCTATCAACAAACAAAAGGCATGGCCAAGGGTAATAACTTATCTCCGTTTCTTTGCAATTGGTTCGTAAATGGTTTGGAGAAGTGTCTAAGAAGAAATTATTCCCAAAAATCTGGTTCCGTTACGTAGATGACGTTTTCTTAGTTGTTAAAAAAGAAAAAATTGAGCAAACGATTTAATCAATAGTGGCAACCCAAATATTAAATTCACGGTGGAGGAAGAAAATAATAACAGGATCCTTTCTTCGATTTGCTATTGTCACGTAATAAACATGGAGGAATCAATTTCAATATTGCCAACGGCCACAGATCACTATATAACCTCCAAATCAATAACGATAGAGTTCAGCTACTACAGCTTTTTCGCACTTTCTCCGCATTAGATCATCTTAAGAACCAGCCCAAATAACATTAAAACATCTCAATAAGGCCATTCACAGTTCGAATACGCTGGTCTGCCATTTGTTCGATTTGCTATTTGTACGCCAATTTACGAAAGCGTATTTTGCTTTGTTGTTGTTTTGCATACAAATGCAAATACGCAGGCACGAGTAAATAAAAGCAGCCCTTAAACGTGTTTTTTGTACCTCGTATTTTTATGCTCTGTCTACAGCCGCATAATCATATACATCACAGGGTTGCACAATCTTTTTATACAACAGTCACATGGCGAGGTGCTCACAGTTTGAACAATAACAAATGCTATAAATACGATTTGTCAAAAGTCCTCTCAAACCCTGAATAGCCTTAATGATATCGATAAGAGTGGTCCAAAACAATCCAAAGTGAGAAAAATTTACCCACCATAATATGGGTTGGGCTCAGGGACAACACAAGACATAACAACTAACCATGCATTTACGTAGATCTAATCATACATTAGTTTTCAATCTACTTTTGAGTTGACCTTTCGATAAGTTAACATCAAAAAAGCTACAGTTGTTAACAAAGGTACTCATGCGATGTAAAGGAGCAGTAGCCATATAATTTGTTCTACTAAAAGGTAAGTAAATTAAATTGTTAGCATTTCTACTGTTTCTACGGTTAGTGTTAAAATTTATAAGAGTTAGAAGTTCTGGTGAATCGAATACACCAGTTATGAGTTGGTGTAAATAGACGATATCTGCAGACTTCCTTCTCTCATTCAAAGATTGAATTTTTAAGAGTTTTAAACGATAAGGAGGAAGGTTTAAAGTGTCAGTTGCACTTAAGCCCCTTAGAGCAAACCGAACAAAACGTTTTTGGATTCTCTCTATACGTTCAACATGTACAATGTACATTGTACATTGTAACTTGGGGACCAAACTTGACTTGCATACTCTAAGTGAGGTCGCACAATTGCATAATACAGCGTTGAAGTTGTGATCATACTATTAAATTCTTTGGCCCAGCGTTTCATAAACCCGAGCATAGAAGATGCTTTTTTACAAATGTAATCAATATGAACGTTAATCGATAGCTTAGAATCCATGCATATACCCAGATCTTTGACAGCATCTACACGACTTAAAGCAGTATCTTTTATCTTATAATCAAAAATTAAATTATTCCTTTTTCGCGAAAAGGTCATAGTTTGGCATTTATCTGGATTTAGAAACATATTGTTTTTAGAACACCAAATTTCAAAGGATTTCAAATCAGACTGGAGCAGATCTGAATTATCTTTAGCATCTATTGCTCTGTATATTTTCATGTCATCTGCATAGATAAGTAGATGAGAGTGTTTGATGATGTGGGTTACATCATTAATGGCTAAAATAAACAGAAGTGGACCAAGGTGGCTACCTTGAGGAACACCTGATTCAGCAATAAATTCAGCTGACAATACGCCTCGAAATCGTATTTGATAAGATCGCTCTGTCAGATACGATTGAATCCAGCTTTCAAAAAATTGTGGAAAGCCCATTAACTTTAGTTTAAATAGAATTAAGTTGTGTGGCAGTTTATCAAATGCTTTACTAAAATCAGTGAAAATACAGTCGACCTGGTTACCTGAATAAAATGAATTTAAGCAAAACGTTGGAAAATCGAGGAGATTAGACACAGTGGATCTGCCAGTAACAAATCCATGCTGACGAGTTGTCATGACCTTCCCACAGTGAATTTTCACACGATCATACACGAGGCGCTCAAAAAGTTTTGGAATCGACGAGAGTTTCGCGATAGGCCTGTAGTTGTTTATATCGTTCTTACAACCTTTTTTATAGATAGGACCTATAAAAGATTTTTTCCAAAAAAGTGGAAAAATACTTTCGCTAATTGATTTATTGAATAACATGGGCAGTGGTTGACTTAGAACGGAACCACATCGTGTTAACACTGCGGCAGGAATTCCGTCAGGTCCAGCATTAAAATCCTCATCGATCAATCCAATATACTTTCAATCATCAAATCAACATTCAAATCATCAATCATCAGATAAACACGCTGCTTTTAATTCTATGGTGCATAGAATGTCTAACATACCTTTATCATGGGACAATTTCAAGAGGGAGAAATATTTAATTTATGAAATAGCCACAAAAAATTGATATTCTATACCCCCCCCCCCCCCCTCAGATATCGATGAAATTTTGTTCATAGCTAAATTTGATTAATACAAACAAACTCTCATTTTTAGAAATGACTGTTTTGCGATTTTTTTGGCGTGGCACAGTGGGAAAGTTTTCGAAAAAACGCGAAAATGGTCAAAAAGAGCTGCATTTAAACTACAATAACTCAGAATCGGCTAAACCGATTTCCATGATCTTGGTATCGTTAAAAGGATATTTTAACAGGCTTTATGACACGTTTTATGACACAAAAAAAATTACACTGTAAAAAATTTATAAAAAAAGAAAATGAAAGAAAAAAAGAAAAAGATCAAGGGTTTTTTTACAGTGTATTACTTTTTTAGAAAGGTTTATCCTTCACCTATACCATATCAAAAAATAAAAATGGGTTCTTGTTTACTTTTTTTATATAATTTTGTAAGTAGTGTCACTTCTAGTAATTGCCCTTATATTTTATATTTACAGGTAAAATAAATAAACATAGACCTAGGAAAATTATGAATATGTTTTAATCCCAATTTTTTAAGTATTTTCACTTCTAGTAATACGTACCGAAAGTTTTCGAAATAATTCGAATAACAGCGAAAATATCAGGTCGCATTCTTACACATTTACAAAATAGTTCAACAATTATAACATTTTTTAAATGTTTACAAATAAAAAACCATCAACAATTGTTTATATTATTTGCCATGTTTTTATTAATTTGTGTTTTATTTTATTTACATTTTTTTAAGTTCATTATTTGTAAGAAATTTTGCGCTGCTCAAATTTGGCACAGTCAGAATATCTGCGCACATGTGCAAAAGTTTCATTTATCGGAATGAATGAATGAAAGCCTTGAGTTCCTGTTATAGTTTGAGCTTCTTTATATCTTGAAAATAGCTGTTCTTTAAAGTTTTTGTATTCGTCAGCATCTGCGTAAGCAACTTGTATGGTGGTCTTATATGTTTCTGATGCGCAGTGATAGAGTTGCCTCGTTGACTGGACTTAATTTTTATTTGCAATACTATAATTTCGAGCACCTCTCTTCAATGTTCCTCCGATTCCATCACATGCAGATTTTCCGTGACTGGTAGCATAAAAGTGCCATTCAGCGTCAATACCAAAATCAGATTTGTGATGGCATATATAATGAAGTTATATTTATTTTTATATTGTGCTTCTGCACCATCTGATACGTAAATGATTTTATTAATATTGTTGGTTATATTGGCCTTCACGAACTGTATCATTTTTTAAATATATAGATGAACTGCTATACTATCATGGGTATTGCAATCAGATATTATGGCGTAGCTTTTATGAGTTAATTTATCGCTACCTGAAAATAAACAAACAAAGGAAAAAATCAAATAAATAAAAAATATTAAATATTTTGATGAGTGTGGATGGATGTGTTTACTAATACCAAAATATTAAAATAATTACCTTTGTAATAAATAACGAACGGATGTATTGTAGCCTGATCATTATTCCAATGGTATCCTTGCACGGCATCTTGTACAAGAAATGCATAATTTTCAGCAAAGTCCATTTGAATTAACATTTCTCCTAATAACAGCGCCGCTCTTTTATTGCTGATAAATTCAGATTGTTGCTTTGCTATGAAATGATGCGGAATCAGAACTTTGATGTGTTTAGTAAAATCGCTGACAAATGATTCTGGGTTGGTGGTTAACGTTTCCAGAACACATCTAATCGTTGTATTCCACTTTTTGTATATTACAATATTTCTTCAGTTTGGTTATTTTCAAAATGTTTTAGCATATGCTTTTTTAGATTATTTAAATTTTTGAAGCAGTGACCACACATTGAAACGCAACACTCGCTTTTTTCCATGTCACCATCACAAACAACGAATTTGAGAACATCTTTGTAGCCGGTAAATGTGCATTCTCTTTCAATACAAATTGATTTTAAGCCACTTTTTTCAAACATCAATTTCATATTCTGATGCAATGTGCATACACAGATATTTTGCTGGTTTCCAACTCCAAGTTTCATACAACTTTTTGGCCTTAACATTGTAAATTTTGTAAAACCCACTTTGGCCAAGGGATGTTTTTTTTTAAATTCGTAGTAAGATTCGCGTAGTGAAGATAACATCAGTCTTTTTTGAACTTTTTCACGTAAGTTTCCTTGGTTAACAGTAATTGAATCTTGCGATCCTGGCATCATTCGGCTAATTTCATCATCTTCATAAAATAACTTGACTGTGCTTAGAGTTTCGGTTGGTAAACTACGTGTGCTCATTTTTAAAAGATTGATATCTGCAAACTTCGTTTTATTCCTTTGGATATCTTTACTTTTTTTGATACAATCGTGAGATATATCATCCCCAAAACGATCTTTAATTTCTGCGTGACTCATATTGATTGGTAAGAGAGATAAAAGTTTTTGCTTTTCCAAAAAAAAAAGTTTTTGCTGTTCTCTATTTGATATTTGATGTTTTGCAAAATTTCTTCGTAAATGGCTTTGACGTTTTCAAGTTGCGCTGACAAATCAGACAATGGATCAGCTCCAAGTGAATCTGCTACATTTTCCAAAATTTGCAGTGATTTTCTATTTCTGTATGCATCTCGCTTGATATATTTCCTCTTAAGAGGCGACATTTGGTTTGGTAGATGAGGAATAATATGATCATTTATATTTTCAATGAGTTCGTTGCTTTCGATGTTTGCATTACGGCTGGTACAAGTTGGAAGTTCATTCAATTCTTCGCTAATTTCATCGCTGAGCATTGTTGGTAAATAATTTGAGACTTCATTCTGCTCCACGTTGGACTCATTACGACTGCGCGCTTTTCTCAGTGTATTCCGGCAAGTTTCGCAAATACGGCTACAATGAATGCTGGCGACAGCTGGAAAATATTTAATTGTATTTGCAGCCTCGTTTTCACTTATTTTACGAAGCGAAGCGCAACACTTATTAGATATTTTTATGCATCTGTACTTATTGTTTAAATTCATATTCACTCAAATTTTTAAAATATACGCGTAAAAGTTGTAATGGGATATCTTGGCATCACGAAACTGTTTATAATTATGAATTTTGGTACGTTCGTCAGGTGCATTTATATAGCAATTTTTAAGGCAAGCAAGAACTTTTTGGGGTTAAAACATATTCATAATTTTCCTGGGACAATGTTTATTTATTTTACCTGTAAATATAAAATATAAGGGCAATTACTAGAAGTGACACTACTTAAAAAATTATTTAAAAAATACTAAAAATGAACCCATTTTTATTTTTTGATATGGTATAGGTGAAGGATAAACCTTTCTAAAAAAGTAATACACTGTAAAAAAACCCTTGATCTTTTTGGATTTTTCGTTAGTTAAAATTTTCTTTTTTTATAAATTTTTTACAGTGTAATTTTTTTTGTGTCATAAAACGTGTCATAAAGCCTGTTAAAATATCTTTTTAATGATACCAAGATCATGGAAATAGGTTCAGCTGATTCTGAGTTATTGTAGTTTAAATGGAGCTCTTTTTGACCATTTTCGCGTTTTTTCGAAAACTTTCCCACTGTGCCACGCCCAAAAAATCGCAAAACAGTCATTTCTAAAAATGAGAGTTTGTTTGTATTGATCAAATTTAGCTATGAACAAAATTTCATCGATATCTTAGGTGGTCGGGTTCAAAATTTCAGTTTTATCTCGATTTTAAATGAAATTCATCATAAGCAATAATCCCAAGCAGAAAGAATATTTTCTCTTTACGCAAGTACTTAAAATGAATCCCGATAAAAATTGTCCAATAAAAAGTTATTAGATGCTGCAAAAAGCCAGCAATAATATGATTTCAAGCACTAAAATATAATTTTTGCCATAAAAAATAAATTATGAATAAAATATTTATAATTATTTTTTTTATAATCCTGAATACAAATTGTTATTGAAAGTCGAATTGTTTTTATAAATCTTAATTTGTTTTTCTATATGTAAATATCTACAAGTTGTGATTGAAGTTCTAAAAATAACCAAATATGTTATTTGTAGTGGTCCTCAAATTCCCCGATTTTTCAACAAATTCCCCTCAAAAAAAAATGTTAATGAATTTACTTATAGACTTTTTTAATTGAATATTACAATAAATAATGTAAGGATTTTTTAAATTTTATGAAAACAATTAATTTTGATAAAAAAATAACACACTATAAAATTAAAAAAACAATAACTTTAAAAAAGGAAAATGTGTTGTTGAGTCGCGACTTTAAACTTTGAAGCTACAATATGTCGATGGCTTGATTCCAAAGTATGTTAAGGGTGGTTTCAGGCAAACAATTTTTTGAAAATCTAATTTTTTACATTTGATTTTTGTATTATAACTATTCTAAAAAATGTAAAAAAAATTATAAATCAATCCCGCTTATAATACAGCTTCTCTTGCGCTTAAAACCCGATGCGCCAGAGTACCTTTAACTTACAAGAGTAACTTTAAACGAGTTTTTCTCGAAATATACTTTTTAAAAACAGGCCGCACTGCTGCAAACAAACTAATAGACCAATTTTATTTTTTTTAAGCTTTTATTTAACTAGCTTCATTCGTGTGTACACTCAGAGAAAAAACAGAGTGATTAACAGTGAAAACTGTTAAATCCCATCCAACAGATGAGTTTTTTCAAATTAACAGTCTCGACTGTCAATAAAATAACTATTTTACTCAATTCCTAACTGAATTTTCTTTTCTTTTGTGTGAATATGTTTTGATATCTTTTCTTTTGTGTGAATATGTTTTGATATCAGCCATCCTTTTATGTGAATATGTTTTGATATCAGCAGGACAATTGAAAATTCAAATGAGAATTGAGTAAAACAGTTATTTTATCAACAGTCCAGACTGTTTATTTCAAAAACTCATCTGTTGGATGGAATTGACAAGTTTCGCTGTTGGTTTTTTTGTGCATGTATGTATGTATGTCCTCAAAACTTGCAAGCCATTTTTTTACAACTTGTTGGTATCCGATTAAGCTGAAATTTAGCATACATATGCAAGTCCGGTGACAATACAATATTATGATAAAAATTTTTGCCACTCCCCCTTTTACCTTCCACAAATCCATAAAAATGCTATATTTCTAAAACTACGGGGCTGATCCAGTTGAAATTTAAACACTAAAGTTTCATCAATTAAAGCTTGGGCTTTATGAAAAACATTTGGCCACACCCCCTTTTACCGCTCACAAATCAATAAAAATGCTATATCTCCAAAACTACGGGGCTGATTCAGCTTAAATTTTGGCAGTTAATTTCCTTTAAGTAGAGTATGGTTCAGGAATCAAATGGTCCCACACTCGCTTTAACCGCCCACAGATAAATAAAAATCCTATAACTTCAAAGCGTCAGCCCTGTCGCTTAAGCTGATTATAACTTGCTTCGTTCGTATATGTGTATGTATGTATGTATGTCCGTCAAAATTTGCAAACCATTTGCAAACTTTTTGGTATCCGATTAAGCTGAAATTTAACATACATATGTAAGCCCAGTGACAATGCAATATTATAATAAAGTTTTTGCCACACCCACTTTTACCGCCCACAAATAAATAAAAATGCTATATCTCCATAAGTTTTGAAAATAAAAGATGTTTATAATAAACCTTTAAGACTAAAAAGTAAAAAAAAAATTTTATAAATAAGCTTTTATTTACAAAAGACGTGAACTAAAAAGAAAAAATAAATTTAAGCGACATTTGTCATATATGTATATAGTAGGTATATTCTAGGTGCAGAAGAACCCCTCTCTTGGTAACTCATCATCATAATATAAGCGTACGTAAGTTGGTAAGTTCTAAGGACTTATATAAATTTAGAATTTTTCAAATACATTTATATTTAAAAGCTTGAGGCACCGATGTTCGCGATCTGTTATAAAGGCTTACTACACATTATCAGTGGCATTGAATCTTTTAGTAAGCTTGCATGTATAAGTTAACGACAAACATACCCAATGTAGTTAACGACGCAAACTGTCGGTCAATAACCGCCCTCATTAAATTAAGCTTAATTACACATATTTCATAATCCATTTCAATCATACTGCGCTTCGCAATTTAAAGTTATCGACCGCTCCACTTAATTTCGCAATCATGTTGCGTTGGAAAATATTTATGCTGATGCAGGAGAACTCATAAGAAAGCAACCAATAGTTACAACAACAACAGCAGCGGAATAGCAGCGAAGCTTTAGGTAATAAGTTAACTCAAGAATATTTTGTAAATTAGTCTAAGTTGAGAATTCAAAAAATAAAGAAAGCCATCAGAGCTTGCTCTGATGCTTTTTAAAAAACAAATTTAATAAACAATTTATTTAACTGGCGCCCGAGCAAACTTAAAACTTTTTTAAAAAAATCGCGTATCCTTATTTGCAAAAGCCCTGAAGTAGTGCAGCAATAAGGAAAAAAAGTGCCGAAAAAGCCACGCGAAATTTTTAAAGAAAAAAAAAAACGAATACGGGTATCCTTTTTGCAAAAGCCCTGAAGTAGTGCAGCAATAAGGAAAAAAAGTGCCGAAAAAGCCACGCGAAATTTTTAAAGAGAAAAAAACTAATACGCGTATCCTTTTTGCAAAAGCCCTTAAGTAGCGCAGCAGAAAGAAAAAAAAGTGCCGAAAAAAGCCGCGCGTAATTTTAAATAAAGACGCCCTTAAGTAGTGCGAACATCAAGTACAGATTAAGGCCCCCCAGTAACTACGGTAAAAAGGAAGCATTACGTGCTAGCCCGTCTGCCAACACCAAAAGGAGCAAAAACCTGAGATTAATCAGAAAAACCAAATCAAAACCATCAATAACCAACTTAAAAGAAATCTGGGAAAATTGCAACAAGCAGCGCAAACATCTCTAGAAGACACCACTATGCAGCTTGTCAACATTATTATATTGTAAGTCAATTAAATACAAATGTATTGAATTATGTGACAGATATAAAAACTAAACAAATTGTTATAAGCTAGTTCAAATAATAGAAAAAGTTAAATACAAACAAAAAATAATAATGCAATTAATGTTGTGAAAAAAAAAGAAATTTATTTTAAGAAAGTTGAAGAATCCTAATTAAATATTTACAAAAATACAGAGGTATAAGATTATATTTATAACCAAATTTAAATTAAAATTTTCAAAAAGGGAACTAAGTCAAAAGAAGCTCTAAAGCTAACTCTGTACAAAAAAATCAAATTCATTAATTCGTTTAATAAAGCTTACTTCTAATCAAGAGAAAAATGTCAAATCCGAATAATCTGATTCGTCCTCCAGTCCTTAATAACCCTAATAGTGCTGAACCTCAGCAGAGAATGATTTCAATGGGCGAACTAGCGCCAATAATTTCCGAAATCACTGCTCAGATGTTAAGGCAGCATGTTCCAACTTTGGTACAGGCAGCTCTTAATCCTAATGCTTGTCCTAGCATAGTTAGTGACCAAGTTATCAATGAGGAATATAGGAACGAACTTGGTGACCTCGATAAAATTCCAGACAT
The DNA here is from genome assembly GCA_963920525.1 of Dichetophora obliterata. NCBI lineage: Eukaryota > Metazoa > Arthropoda > Insecta > Diptera > Sciomyzidae > Dichetophora > Dichetophora obliterata. The sequence continues at coordinate 165,357,126 of OY986437.1, read as the reverse complement.
TGTGAAATGTCTACGAGAGTTCTCAGGGAAGCAAGGTGAGTTCAACTCATGGAGGAAAAGCGTAGAGCGTGTATTGCAAATATACGAGAGAACTAAAGGCACTCCTAAATATTACGGTATTTTGAATACGACTAGAAACAAGATAGTAGTAGAGGCCGACATAGCTCTAGAATCCTATAACACGCCTCTAGATTGGACGGCTATTTCTAAATGCCTGTCATTACATTATGCAGATAAGAGAGATCTCTCAACTCTCGAATATCAAATGACTTCGCTTGTACAAGGCAAATTACTTGTGCAAGAATTCTATAAACGCGTCTATAAACATTTATCTTTCATTTTAAATAAACTCGGATGCTTAAACGCATCAAACGAATCTTTATGTCTTCTAACACAAACTTATAGGGATAAGGCTCTTGATACATTTATCAAAGGCCTGAATGGCGAACTCCCCAAGCTTCTTGGAATGAGAGAGCCAGCGGACCTTCCGCAAGCCCTACACTTATGTTTGAAACTCGAAAATCAAACATACCGAGCAAATTATGCTCAGAGTAATGACTTTATCGAGAAAAGAAATAACCCAAAAAACCAACCCCAACTATTACCACCACGTATCTATCCCCGTTACCAACAACCGCAATTCACACCTAATCCTCACTTTTTATCCTACCAACGTCCGACAATGTTATCCTCACAACCCGTTTACGTACCACAAAAATCATTTTTACAACCGCAGTTCAACGATCCTCAACAAATGCGTACGATCGAACAGGCTCGTGTTTACCAAACACAACCACCACCTAGACCCCAAGGTGCAAAACCTCAACCCAGGCCAGAACCGATGGAAATAGACGAAAGTATGCGTAGCAGAAAAATTGATTATATGAACAGACCAAATACCAATTATGTCACGGATAGACCACCACCATCAGTAAACCAACCCCAGCGTAAAATTGCACGAAATTTTTATATTGACTCAGAACACCCCGAGTATGAGACAATTTTAGAACAAGCAAACGAGCAAGCGGACCAAACTTTGGACGATTATCTAGCATCCATAGAAGAACCTGCAATCCTTGAAAACGAACCTTTGGAGTTTAGCGATATTCATTTTTTAGGATGATAAGCTCTTCGCTACCTTATATAGAATGTAAAACGAAGAGCGGTGAACTTTTAAAAATCCTAATTGATACAGGCTCAACAAAAAATTATATTCAGCCACATTTCATTAAGAAACCATTAGTTAACGAAGAAATTTTTTACGCAAAATCGGTAGCAGGTAATGTAGAAATCAAAGAACACGCCTTTATTAGCTTATTCAACTCTAAAGAAAGAATAAAATTTTATTTAATGCCAACATTAAAATCTTTCAACGGCATTCTCGGCAATGACACACGAAAGGAACTCGAAGCCGTTATTGATATTAACCAAAATATTTTACAAATAAAGAATGGCCTGAAAATAAAAATTAAGCAGCTTATATCTCGTTCTCCAGTCAACTTAATGGAAATACATGACGACCACTTGACTCTGCCACAAAAAGAAAAACTACACAACATAGTTAGAAAATATCCAAATCTCTTTGTAGAACCCGACGAAATCCTTACCTGTACAACAAAAGTTGTAGGCGAAATACGTACGACATCTGATTCTCCAGTATACAGTAAATTCTATCCATATCCAGTATCATTAAAATCTGAAATTGAAAAACAAATTGCTAAACTATTACAGGATGGCATCATCAAACCTTCACGTTCCCCTTATAATTCAGCAGTTTGGGTTGTTAGCAAAAAACCAGACTCAGAAGGTAATAAGCAATATAGGATGGTTATAGATTATAGAAAACTAAATTCTGTAACTATTTCAGATCGGTACCCTATACCAGAAATTAATAACGTTACGTCTCAATTAGGCGAAAACTCTTATTTCTCAGTACTAGATTTAAAAACAGCCTTTTACCAAATCCCATTAAAACCAAAAGATTTTGAGAAAACAGCGTTTTCTGTTTGCAACGGTAAATACGAATTTACACGTCTGTCCTTCGGCCTTAAAAATGCGCCATCAATATTTCAGCGGGCCCTCGACGATATATTGCACGAGCATATCAGCAAGATTTGTTACGTTTATATAGATGATATCATCATCTTTAGCAAAACGGAGCATGAGCATTTAGACAATATTAAAAAAAATTTTAAAACATTGGAAGATGCGAACTTAAAAGTGCAATTAGACAAGTGTAAATTTCTCCAGAGACAAGTCGAATTCTTAGGGTACATTCTTTCGGCTAATGGAATCAGAACAAATCCTGCCAAAGTCAAGGCAATAGCTGATTTTCCACAGCCTAATACTCTTAAAGAACTACGATCATTCTTAGGTTTGTCAGGCTACTACCGAAGATTTGTTAGGGATTATGCTAAACTAGCTAAACCCTTGACAACAATCTTAAGAGGGGAAGATGGACGCATTTCAAAAAAGAAATCTTCCTCTGTTACAATTACCTTTAATACTGAAGCTGTAGAAGCATTTAATAAAATAAAAAACTCATTAATGTCGGAAGATATAATATTGGCATACCCTGATTTCACAAAAGATTTAGAACTAACAACCGACGCCTCTAAATTCGCATTAGGTGCAGTTCTGTCACAAAATGACAAACCTATTGCATTCATTTCAAGAACGCTTAATAAGGCAGAAGAACATTACGCTGCCAATGAGAAAGAACTTCTCGCGATTATTTGGGCACTAAACTCATTCCGGAATTACCTGTATGGCTCAGTGAAAGTAAAAATCTATACCGACCACCAGCCTCTCATTTATGCTTTAAGCAATAAAAACAACAACAGCAAAATGAAGCACTGGAAGGCAATCCTTGAAGAATATGATTATGAGCTTCTTTATAAGCCAGGCAAAGCAAACTTAGTAGCTGACGCACTCTCAAGAATACCTAAAGAAAATGAAGTTCATACGTTGTCTATCGCTACACATAGCCACGACAGCTCTTCGCACAATCTAATACCGTACGTAGATGCCCCAATAAATGCATTTAAGAACCAAATTTTTCTCGAGATAAACTCAGCACCAGATTACAAATTCGAAATTGTTTTTCCTACCTATCATAGGCATACAATATATCAACCACACTACGATAGACACACCTTAGTAGCTATTTTAAAAAAACACCTATATCCATCAATAATAAACTGCATTAAAACTTCTGAACCAGTTATGGGCATCATACAGGAAATATTTTCAGAACACTTTCGAAATTACAAGGTTAGATTTACAAATAAACAGGTCGAAGACATTAAAAGTGAACAAGAACAAACTGAAATAATGTTGAAGGTCCATAAGCGCGCTCATAGAAACGCAAGAGAAAACTAATTACAAATACTTGAAACTTTTTATTTTCCCGCAATGGCTAGCAAAATTAAAAAACTTATAAAAGAATGCGTAATCTGCAAAGAAAGTAAGTACAAGCGTCATCCAAACAATCCTAAATTGCTACCAACTCCGATCCCTCAATATCCAGGTCATATACTTCACGTCGATATCTACCAAACAGAAAATAAGAACATTCTAACAGCCTTAGACAAGTTTTCTAAGTACGCATGCGTTAAAAGCATTAAAAGCAAAGGAATAGTAGACGTCAAGGAACCTTTAAGATAACTTCCTTTCTCATTCGGAGTTCCTAAAATTCTTGTAATAGACAATGAGAAAACTTTTAATTCAGTCACAATAACTTCAATGCTAAAAGACCAACTAAACATAGAAATTTACCAAACTCCTCCATATAAAAGCTCAATCAACGGACAAGTGGAACGCTTTCATTCCACGTTAACAGAAATAATGAGATGTATGAAGCAAGAACACCCTCATAGAACTTTCGAAGAAATATTAGACACTTCCGTTTACGAATACAACTATTCTATCCATTCGATAACAATGAAAAAACCGATTGAAGTATTCTTTGGTAGAACAGTAAGCACCAGCCCAGAACAAGTTGAACAAGCCAGATTAGAAAATATTACAAAAATTAAAGAAAAACAAATAAAAGATCTGCAGTTCCATAATAAAACAAGACAGCCGTTAAAAGAGTACAGGCAAGGTGATACCATTTTCGTAAAAATTAACCAAAGACTCGGAACTAAAACAAGTGCTAGATTTAAAAAAAGAAATAGTTAAACAAAATAATTCGACAACAGTTCTCCAGAAACAGGAAGATTAGTCCATAAGAGCCATATAAGAAATTAACTAAATAGAAAACCAAAAACAATAGAGAGGAACAAAAAATAAATCTATGTATACAAAAAATATATTTACAGGCAACATACTAATAAGTAATGGTACTATAAAAACAAAACCTAATTATCTTTTCAGATCCCTCCTCTTCCATCAATGCTTCTCTCACGCCGAAATTCAAATCCTTAACTATACTCTTTCCCATCTGGTAACATTGTCTAATGGAATAGCCAAAATACAGGACGGCACATTAAAAATTGTGCACATAATAAAGCTTAACGAATACCACAACTTCCTTACAGAAACACAGACATTTCTCAACAAGAGTATCCATTCTGAAAACATGTTTATACCATCACTAAAACATGAAATGATTCAAGCCGCATAGATGCTAGAGTCACTGCATATACCTAACGAAACCAGAAAGAAAAGAGCAATCAATGTGTTAGGCACCGCGTGGAAATACGTCGCTGGATCGCCAGATCATGACGATTTTGAACTCTTGAAAAACGATATTAATCAACTAAATGCTAACAATAACAAGCAAGTAATTATTAACGAAGGTTTTACTAAAAGAATTAATGATTTAATCAAAGCCACTAACGAAATAAACAGAGCTATTAAAAGCCATGATTCTATCGGCAATGCCGCTATAATAAGTCTTCAAACTAGGTTAAGATTAGCTAAAGAAGAATTACAGAACATAAAATATGCCATGCAATGGGCAAAAAATAATGTAATAAATTCAGTCATTTTGAACAAAAAAGAAATAAATCTAGTTATTCAAACATTGCAAGAAGAAAAATTTCCATTTATGTCAATCGAAGAAGCGCTAGAATTTGCTAATGTAAAAGTATTATATAAAAACTCAACTTTGCTTTATTTTATTTATTTATTTAGTATAATTAATTATAATAATAAATTATTACAACTAAGATAATATGTCGAGCAACTAGCTGCCAGGGCCTTCGGCTCGGGTTTATTAAATTTTATTGTGTTGAATAGTCATTGGCTAATAAAGAAAAAAAAAAATTAGGTTATACTAGAAAAGATTTTATATAAAATGCGTTAGGTTACATACTTTTATAAATTCATATATTTTTAGTATATTTTGTAATGTGATGTTAGTAAGTAGACTACTAGGTTTGGTGTTGCCAAATATTAAATTTCTGTTGTAAGTAAACTTATTGCATACATCGAGGATATGCACAACGGATGTTGGACTGTTGCAAAATTGACAGTTGGAGGCTCTCTTACCACACAGCAAGTGTTCATGTGAAAATTGTGTATGCCCGATCCGAAGTCGAACGAATGTTTTGCTCAGTAGTCTGGTGCATGATGTTGGGTAGATTGCTTTGACTCCCTCTTTATTGATGGTGCTGTAATGATGATTATAGTTGAGCCATTCATTTTTCCTTAAATGTTGGAGATGTTTGTTAATTACTTCCAAAATGTATTTTTTCTCGTATGTATCTAATGTGAGATGGGGGCCTTTGCCTGCTGCTTTGGCGGCTGCGTCAGCGTATTCGTTTCCTGGGATGCCTACATGTGCTGGAACCCACATAATTTTTATTTTATTAGGGTGCTTGATGCAGGAGTTTCTGATAGATGAAATGAGTTGGCTGTTGTTGTTGTTTATGTTCCGAACTGCCTCAAAAGCTGATTTGCTATCAGTACAGAGAATGTATTTACCTTTAGTAGAACCAGCAAAGTCGGTGGCAAGTTTAAGAGCCAGAGCTTCGGCTGTAAAAACAGAGCAATACGGTGCAAGAAGTCCAGCTTTTATTATAGCACCATTATTGGAAACAACCGAAAAAGATGAGCTGTTCTCTGTTTTCGATCCATCCGTATATAGAAATGACCAGTTTTTATTTGTGTAGAAATCAGCTATTTCGGAAAATATTTGCCGGTATCTTTCAGAACTAGTACATTCTCTAGGAAATGCTTGTAAGTCTGATAAGAGGGATGGGTTCTTAAGACACCAAGTAGGTTCATAGCTATGCTGAATTAGTTGAGGCTTAATGTCTATTTATAGAGATTTGGAAAGTTCGATGCAGCGTAAAATTGTTGATTTAATTCTGTAATCCCGTTTAAGTTTAATTGAATTGCAGACAGTTTTGTGAAGAATGACATTATTGGAAGTGAAAAGTTTAGTTGTTAGATTATATGTTGTAGATGTAACTCGCTCGGATATGGATGGAAGACCGGCCTCTGCTAATATGTTCTTAATTGGAGAGGTAGGAAATGCATTTAGGCTTCTACGAACGGCTGTGTGATAGGGAGCATAAATCTGCTGAATGTTGCTGAGGGCGCACCACCCGTAGATAGGAAGGCCGTAATCTATCTTAGAAAGTAATAGTGATCGTGTTATATTAATAAGCGTATTTACGTGAATTAGACAGTGTTTGGATGTTAAGTATTTAATAATGTTTAATCTGGCAGCTAGGCTTTTTCTTAATTCTATACAGTGTTGTTTAAAGCTAAGCTTACAGTCGAATATTATTCCTAAAATTTTTAAATACTTTACAAATTCGATACTAATACTGACATTATTATGATTTAAGTGAAAATTTGTACAGGTTAATTTTTTACAAATATGAAGAATTTTGCATTTTTCAATTGCTAGGCTAGCACCAGACAAATTTCCCCATTGTTTAATATCGCTTAATATTTTCGAAAAAGTAGATTTAACAATATTCATATATATAATTATATATAATTTGCATTCCCCTCACTTCGGAAGAAAGTTATAACCGAATACTAATTAAACCTATAAAGAAAAATAATAAAATTGTCAATCTAGAATTTAAGGACATTATAAAAAATAAAAAAGAAATATTAGCTATTAAGAAAAATTGTACTCTAATTAACAATATTACTCTTTGTAAAAGAAACGACTTGAGCAACATTGTTAACTCTACCTGTATTTCACCACTTTTGGATGGATCCCACCCATCATGTAATATTTCTGATGCTTTTCATATACCATCAATAGAACAATTAGAATCAGGTATAATCTTATTAAACGACTTTAACGGGCTACTAAATAATCAGTCAATTAAAGGAACATACTTAGTAATCTTTCGTAACGAGTCAATTAAAATTGATAATAAACTTTATCGAAACTTTGAAGCTCCTGATATGGTAGCCTCAGCTCAAATCGTTCAGCAAACTCCTCTAGAAAAGCAATATATTAAGCTGCTTTCATTGGAAATGTTAAGTCAATTGCATCTTAATAATACAAATAAAATAGAATACCTAGAGACCGTGGCAACTGTTAATAAATTTTCAACCATCATCCTGATTATTATCTTTATCTTATTTATATCTACCTTTAAATTTATTTTTAGAACTAAAGATAAAGTTATAGTTTACAACACTACACAAGAGAGTAAAATTGATAATAGCCCTAATACTGAACCAATTTTCACTAATATTGTTATACCAAAATTAAATTATCTCCCTTACTATTAATGTTTGGGGACAAACATTCTTAAGAGGGGAAGAGTTAAAGACAAACATACCCAATGTAGTTAACAATGTAGTTAAAAGCAAACTGTCGGTCAATAACCGCCCTCATTAAATTAAGCTTAATTACACATATTTCATAATCCATTTCAATCATACTGCGCTTCGCAATTTAAAGTTATCGACCGCTCCACTTAATTTCGCAATCATGTTGCGTTGGAAAATATTTATGCTGATGCAGGAGAACTCATAAGAAAGCAACCAATAGTTACAACAACAACAGCAGCGGAATAGCAGCGAAGCTTTAGGTAATAAGTTAACTTAAGAATATTTTGTAAATTAGTCTAAGTTGAGAATTCAAAAAATAAAGAAAGCCATCAGAGTTCGCTCTGATGCTTTTTAAAAAACCAATTTAATAAACAATTTATTTAACTTATATAAACTGCGATCCATTATGCAGGTTTATTACACAATATTAGTGCCTTAAGCTTTGAAATATAAATGTATTTGAACAATTCTAAATTTATATAAGTCCTTAGAACTTTCCAATTTACGTACGCTTATATTATGATAATAAGTAACCAAGAGAGGGGTTCTTCTGCACCTAGAATATACCTACTATATACATATATGACAAATATCACTTAAATTTATTTTTTTCTTTTTAGTTCATGCCTTTTTTAATTAAAAGCTTATTTTAAAAAAATTTTTTACTTTTTATTTATTTTAAATCTATATGTATTGAAGTTCTACACATCTTTTACCAAAATAAGTGTCTTTGGAAAATTTGGCTAGCCTTTACACGCAACAATATGGTAAAAAATAACGTAAATTTTTCAACTTTTTTCCCACGCTTCATAATTTTCTTTATTTTAAATGTTTTTATCCCATTTCGGTAAAAGATGTGCATTTCAATTCATCTTTTTTAAAGACGATCTGGAGCAGAGCTATTTTATTTTTAAGAACACTAACTTAAGCGCAATCTATATATTTAACCAATATATCGTCGCTGCGCCTACAAAAATGATTGTGTGTTTTTCAGCAACTTTTCAGTAGAAAAAAAACTGATTTTTTTCAGAGCATTTCTTCTACTGCGAGCACATAGCTGTTTTGATCACTACTTAACAAAAAGAGATCTAAGAAAACGCAAATTCAGAAATATCGGCGCTAAAAAAATTGACAAAAATCACATTAACATTTTTGTAGGCGAAGCGACGATATGTTAAAAAATTTTTACTTAGACTGATGATGTTAAATTAACATGCAAATGCAAAATTTTTCTACAAAACTTCTTCTAAAATATGCCTTAATTTTAACCGCTTTTGCCTCTCTGAAGAAAACTTCAAGTTTTTTTTTCAATTGTGCAATACCTTCAAAGTTATAAAGGAAAATGATTTAAAAATTAAACAAAAATGTATTATTAAAAAGTGAATTTGGAAACAACGATTTTTTTGCTAATGTTAATTAAATTTTTTTTAATGTTGTAAGAAAAACATTGCATCAAAAAATTTAATAAAAACTCAAATTCCCCGCAAATATTAGATAAAATATTGGATTCCCCGAAAAAATCATTAAAAATTAGATGAATCGTTAAATTCCCAGCATATTTGATCCCCTTCCCCGATTCACCGATCGACATGAAATTTCCCGCAAATCGGGGAATTCCCTACCAGTTGGCATGCCTAATCTATACTATTATATAAAAGGAGACTCACGAAATTGATCCAGAATAAGCTCGGTAGCCGCTGAACCGATTTTGATAATTCTTTTTTTATTCGATTCCTATGATAATATTGATTGTTATAGCTTACCAAGGTTTTCGAACAGTTTATTCTTTAATTATTAAAAAATCACGCATTTTATTTGATGCCTTCATTCAACCAGCAGCACAATATAACAGCAAACAAAGCTTTTCTCTCTTTGTCGCGAGAGCTTCTCTCAATATAACACGGCAGCCATGTTGTGTAGTTAAGATGGATTCATTGATAACCTTCAGAATGTTTTGTGTGATTAACAGTCCACCCTAAACAAGTGCGCGTGCGTGGTTTAACTGTCAAAATCGGCTCATGCACATACATTTTGTATGAAGCCTACCGAAACACGCACCGGACTACCGCAACATGAATCGAATTTCCAATTTTGACAGTGCGTTCGGTTGTGAAGTTGGCTGCATAAAACCAAAGTATTAGAACAAAGAGCAATCGGCTGCTATTAATTAATTAATCTCAATTGCAAATGGAAGTATTTGCAATATTAATATATTTTTATACAATACTAAAAGTTTTTTAAGATTTTTAAACCATCAGTCTGAGCTGGTTCGAGAGCAGCAGTTCTTTTCGCAGCGCACTTGTTTAGGTTAAGCGTAAAATAAAGTTGCGTGGCGCTTGGGTACGCAGCGCAACGCGCACTTGTTTAGGGTGCGCTGTTAAAATAATGTTAATCAAGTTGAGAGCATGCAGAAATTTTTCTCTCTGAGCGAAAACTTCATATAAAAAAAAAAAATTGCAAAACATGCTGAAGGTGATCAGTGAATCCAGCTTTACTTTCAAGGAGATTCTTGCTTTCATACAGTGTTGATTAATTTTCTTTGCAAATGTTTTGAAGGGAGTTGCCAGAATTTAGTTATAAGCATTAAGTATGTTTTGCAGCCTTGCCAGCCAGCTTTTCCCCACTTGAGATTGTATTAGTCTATCTATACAAATATATAAAAGCGTTGTGACACTGCACAGATGTTTGACAATCACGCAAGAACCACTCAACCGATTAACACGATATAGGTATCAAACGATTTGTTATTTCAACTTAGTCGTAATATGCTATGTTAGATTTGCCACGTCTACTTTTCATGCCCACTTTTTGCATAAAATGCTATACTTCAGACGATTTTGGTCGTTTGAGACTAGAATTTGGTAATCTACGTTGTATGGTTGCTTTCGCTAACTTTACTAAAAATGGGCATGACCCACTTTAGTTAAGTCCACTTTTCGGGGGATAAGCTTGGAGTAAAGCAAAGCGCACTAGGTTTAAGCTCAATTGGGCTGAAATTCTGGCATTCTATTGTTTCGAGTATGAGATGGTTAAAGTAAAAAAATGTAGCCACACCCCCATTACCGCCGAGAATTAAACGAAAATGGTATATTTCGAACGGTTTTGGTTGTATTAGACTAAAATTTGATAATTTAGTTCATACGGCTACTTTCGGCAACTGTAATAAAAATGGCGAATATATAAATTTTTTTTTCCGAACAGCATGAAAATTCGTATATAGCAGTAAGGTGGTCTGCAGCAGGACAACGTCTGCCGGGCAATACTATACATCAATAAAAATGCTGTATATATCAGAAAATTCTGATCGTCATGCATTGACGTTTCAAACGGAAGGTCAATTTACGTTTTGTTCCAAGGTCAATTTACACTTTTACAAATTCACAAAACGATCATAAAAATTTCATTGAATTGGGTCAGGACAAAGTCTACTATAACTATAACGTTAACTATGTATATAAAGATAAGGAAAAAGATTAAAACATAGATTTATGTATATAACTTTAGAATAGTTTGAAATATTTGAAATATTTTTCACAGAATGATTTTTTAAGCTTTATTTTCAAATGTTTTCCACATAAATTAGCATTTTAGCATTAAAGCATTTAAAGCATTTTAGGCAAATTATTTTTCATCAAAAAATCATAGAGGGGATAGGTGGCCAATGAATTTTAATGATAGACACTGTTTGTGTCAAAAAAGAGTCATTTTTGCAGATAAATTCTGTTAAATGAAAGAATAAGAAAAATGAAATTGAAAAAAAAAGATTAAAATTAAAAAAAAATATGTAAAACAAAAGTAAGTCTTGGCCTATTTTTGAGTACAAGTTGGATATTTAGAGGTTCTTTGAAAACAACATAAAACATTGTATTGGTGAGGTAACAGTAAACCTTTTCTCATTTTCCCAATTTACTTAATTGAACTTTCAAACAAAGAAAATTTTATGAAAATCGATTTGAAATTGACGGAAATCTTTGCTTGCTGAGTCAAAACATGAAATTTCAATCGTTTTTTTCTCATTCTGAGGCTTAAGAAAATGACTTATACTGAGAAAATCTATAGTTTTGAGATATCGCAATGATTTTAATGTCATAATAACAGGTTTTTTAAAACATACCTAATATCCGTACAAAATATTTACGAAAAGAAAGATTTTAATTTTTACCGTTAATTTTATTAATAAACGACTGTCCATTCAAAAATGCATTGTTGTGCATTAAGAATGTCTATAGTTTTTTAGATATCGCCATAGTTGGATGTCATTATAACGGTTTTTTTTTAAATTGAAGAATATATTTATTTTCAGAATATATGTAAAAAATTACAAAAAAAGACGAAAGCCAGGTAAATTTATGTCATCATAACAATTACAGTTTAAATGAAATATTCACATTAAATAAAGTAATTTTTTAATATTTATACCATTTTTACATAATCAAACAAAACAGACACAATAATTTTTATATTTAGAATTGGATTTAATATAACTAAATACTTAAATTTTAAGATTTAAAATTTTTACATGATATTTAATATTTTTATCGCAGGCGAAGCAGTGGTTATTTGCTAGTATATGATATTTTGTTTGATGGGTCTTGAAGTCTCTTTTAATGCCTGCATTTGAGATCTTGCTACAAGGAAAACAGAAAACATAGCAGGCAAAGTGCAGTTTATTCAGTCTCTGTTTAGTCGCGATTCTAATCAGACGTACATCATGCTGTGTAATAAATGCTCCAAGTGCATAAATACCAGCGAGTTCATTGCTTGCAATTCGTGTAAAGTTGAGTGTCATAAACATTGCTTCGGCTTAAGCGATAATCAATGCGAGCTGATATCAAATCACTCTAATATCTTTTTTTATTGTGATCAGTGTTTAATTAAACCTGGTGACCTTCACTCAGTTATTGACAGACTAGTTCACGATGTTAACGATCTAAAAAATATGTGCAAGCAGTTTATATACTGCAAGGGCAATGACCCGACGCATCTCTCTGATGTAAATACTAAAAAGGCCGCTGCAACTACTGCTGCTGCTGCTGACCCAACGCATCTCTCTCATAGAGATGTCAAAAAGGTTGCTGTTTCTCCTGCTGAGAATTCTGCTTCTTCGGATCTTCCCCGCCTGCGTGTGCGAAAAACAGTTGGCGTCTCGTGGAGCCACTCACTCTCGTGGGCGCACCTCAAAACCGGTTTCTGGTGGCAGCACTCCCACTGCAGAAGCTAAGTCAAATTCTATCTCTGCGCTCGCCTCTCAGAATGTGCCTGTGGTCGTTATTGATGATATTGACGACTCTATTCGCGCTAGTCGCGCTCTAAATGCCTCTGTTTTATCATCTGGCTCTTGCAGTGCTGTCGCTGCTGCTAGTGCTTCAAATGTTGTTGTTCCCGCTGTCGAGAATGCAGCTGATTTGTCTACTACTGTTGTTCCTGCAATCTTATCTGGCTCTCGCAGAGCTGACGCTGCTGCTAGTGCTTTAAATGCTGTTGTTGTTCCTGCTGTCGAGAAAACAGCTGATTTAACTACCGCGATTGTTCCTGCTATTTCATCTGGGTCTCGCTGTACTAGCGCTGCTGGTGCTTACTATGCTGCTGTTGTTTCTGCTATCGAGAAAACAGCTGATTTATCTACTGGCGCTCATATCGTCCACACTACACCTGGTGTTTCTAATGCTGTTGTTGTTCCTGAACATAAAAAAAGAAACAAACGACACTCTCAAGAAGTACTTGTTGTTGGTCTAAACAACAACCATGAGCTAGAAGTTGTCCCTAAACTGAGGTTTGTTCATCTATCTGCTTTTAAGTCAACTGTCTCTGAGCGTGATATTATAAATTATATCGTTAAACACACGGAAATTGAAGAGAAAAATCTTGCGTGCTACAAACTTATAAAAAAAGGCGTTGCTCGTGAAGATGTTAAGCAAATATCATTTAAACTCGGTGTTGCTGAGCAATTTATTGAAACAATCCTCAATCCATCGCTTTGGCAAGAAAGCATAAAAGTATCTGTGTTTAAAAATTTTCGGCCAAAACCGAGGAAAATGAAAACAAAATAGAATCTAAATCTTTAAACAAATCAGCGTCATCTGTTCATCAAAGCTATTTTTCTCTTTATTTTCACAATGTTGGTGGTATTCGTACTAAAACCAATCAATTATTTTCTGCCGCAGCAGCTCACGATTTCGACGTAATAGCTCTTGTGGAAACTTGGTTAACGTCACATTTTTGTTCTGAAGAACTATTTGACGCGGATTATGAATTATACCGTAGAGACCGCATACTTTGCCCAGGTATGTCGAGAAGAGGCGGTGTATTAATAGCAGTTTCATCAAAATATGCCAGCAGAGCAATTCGCTTACCTCGCGAGCATGATAATATTGAACAAACTTGTGTTGCAGTTAAATTTGCCAATGATCCTTCAACCAGCATCAATGAAATTGTTTTTATTGTAAGTTATATTCCACCAAATAGCGATTATAATTTATATAATGACCATATTTTTAATATTTCTAATATTGTGTCGTCTTTAAGCCCTCAGCAAACTCCTTGTGTTTTAGGAGATTTCAATTTAAGTAACATTGAATGGAAATATAGTAGTGATGACAAAATATTAATGCCTTTTAATGTTAAAAAAGATGTCGAGTTGTTACTATGTGACTCCCTTTATTCCTTAGATATGTTTCAGATCAATGAATTTGAAAACGAATTGAAACGAATTTTGGATTTAGTTTTTATTAGAAATGATCTTAAATACTTCATGAATATGTGTCTTATGCCGCTTACTCGCGAGTCAATTCATCACAAGGCACTCGAGCTGAAATTCAGTTTTTATAAACCAAATAATATTTTTGATAATTCTTCCAATTTATCATATGATTTCAAAAACGCTAACTATCCTGCGCTTAATAATTATTTTGATTCTATAAATTGGATAATAGTTTTCAATTCTATGGATTTATATGCGATGTATTTCACATTCAAAAAAGTTCTCGAAGAAGGTTTATATTTATATGTACAATCAAAAAATTTTATCGGCAATTTAACCTACCCTGGTATAATTCTTGATTACTACATCTAAAAAAATTTAAGAAATAGAGCTCATAAAAAATTTAAGAGATCAAATGATGATGTTGATAAAGCAAATTTTATTTTACGTCGTAAGGAATTTGACTTTCTTTCTAACTTCTTATATAAAAAGTATTTGAATTCTATCGAATCTGGAATAAAATCAAATCCTAAATCTTTCTGGGTATTTATTGATTCCAAACGTAAATCTCATGGACTTCCGAAATCTATGGAGTACAAAAACAAATCTTCGAATAGTTCACAAGAATCTTGCGAACTGTTTGCAGACTTCTTTGGGTCTGTTTTCAATAATGCTGCATTGCCAAATAACCATGATGATTTCTCAAACATTACCCAAATTGTAAATATGTCAAGTATGACAATTTCATACGAAGAAGTCTTTGAAGTTTTGCGAGGTTTGGACACGAACAAAGGTGCTGGTTTTGATTTGCTTCCTCCGGTGTTTTTTAAGAAATGCGCTTCGACACTTTTTGTTGCTTTAGCGCTTATATTTAATAAATCACTCTCTTCTGGTATATTCTTAGATGAATGGAAAACTGCATTTATATCTCCAATTTTTAAATCTGGTCAAAAATTTTTAATAGAAAACTATAGACCGATTGTTAAGCTATCAGTTATTCCTAAGATTTTAGACAAGATTGTTAATATGAGACTGTTTTCTGAGATCAAAAATTATATTGTAACGCAACAACATAGTTTTTTCGCGGGTAGATCAACGTGCACTAATCTTACAATTTTTACAAATTTCTGTATCAATTCTGTCGAAAATGGCTTGCAAGTTGATGTTCTCTATACCGACTTCGTTAAAGCATTTGATAGTTTGGTTCATTCGATACTACTGCTAAAACTTGAAAAATTGGGACTTCATTCCGTATTTTTGGAATGGATTTCTTCCTATTTATCGAATCGACAATTAGTTGTTAGAATTGATAACCAGTATTCAAACCCGATTGTTGTTAATTCAGGCGTGCCTCAAGGTAGTCACTTAGGTCCCCTGCTTTTTAACTTGTCTATAAATGATATTCCACAAATTTTTAAGTTCAGCGAATGCTTGTTATATGCGGACGACCTGAAAATCTTTATTAAAGTTGGACATATTTCTGACTTCTTCAATTAACAGGAAGACATAAGATCATTTCTCTTATGGTGCAATAGGAATGGAATGAATTTAAATTATTATAAATGTAAAGCTCTTACTTACTCCCATAAGAACTATCCAATTTTATATAATTATTCTTATGGAAACAATAACGTCTTCTTGAGAGACAAAATTGTTAAAGATTTAGGTTTATATTTTGATACCAAGCTTTCTTTTAGCCACCATCGTGAGTTCATAGTATCTAAAGCCTGTTCTCTACTTGGATTTCTAAAACGAAATTCGAAAGAATTTTTAGATCCTTTGACAGCAAAAACACTTTACGTAAGTTTAGTAAGATCTCAACTTGAATACTCAAGTATTGTGTGGGACCCTTTTTATGAATGTGAGAGCAGTCGTATTGAACGAATTCAAAAAAAATTCACAAGATTCGCTCTACGCCGGAGGTTTTCTCTCGAGAATATGCCATCTTACAATGAGCGTTGCAATTTATTAGGCTTGCAACACTTGTCGCAAAGAAGACATGCACAGAGCGTTTTATTTATTAAGCGCATCTTAGATAGCAATATTAATTGTCCGGAACTACTAACTTTAATTCCGTTCTATGCTCCGATAAGACCATTAAGGGAGAGTGCTTTTTTTACGTTCCATTTCATAGAACTAATTATGGCATGAATGAGCCAATATCTAGATGCTTGATGTATTGTAACTTAACAATAACATTGATTTTAGTAATGATTTTAACCTTTTTAAAAGGTATGTCTTTGAAATGTTCAAATAATTATCACTAGTATTATATCATAGTATTGTATCTATTATTCTTATTACTGGTGGAAATATTTTTGTAATTAGGAAATAGTCTGTAAGATCTTGATCAGTAGACTAAATTTAAATTAAATTAAATTAAAAAAAAAATTAAATTAAAAAATTTAATGCCCCCGATTCGGTTCATCCGTACATCCGGTTCATCGTTAATGTACATTATTTTCATCTTTTATCACTTCATTAGATATTAAATTATGGGTTTTAATATAAAAAAACAAAGTAAAACATAAACAAAAATATAAATTAAACTTATTGAAATAATTAATATGCACTTAAAATACATAATAATACACACATACATAAAATTCGTATTTACATACATTTCATTGAATTTCATTTACATTATTTTCACTGTTTGCGTCATTAATCATTGCATTATATTTTAAAAAAAGATACTATAGGCTTATGGAAGCTAAAATAAGAAACAAAAAATTTTGGACGATGCAGTCCCACTCATGATAAAATTATTATTAGGTAGCCTTGACAACTACTTATTTTCTCACGAGCTGCGACCATCGAATTTCAAACAAAAGAATACAATATAAAGTGCGTATGTCACACACATTGGCAGCTTTCAGTGTAGTCAATAGTTAGCAACTGTTTTTTGTAAAATTTGCAGCTTTCAGTGTAGTCAATAGTTAGCAACTGTTTTTTGTAAAATTTGAGCGAGAAACCTTTGCAAATAAATGATCCATTCACAGCAGGTGAGTTATAAGTGACTTATACAGGTGTATTATATCGTTTTTAATAAATCGGAATAAAACATGCTATTTAAATAAATCAATGGGTCTAAATCACCTGAATGGGTCGACATAGAATCCGATGAAAAATTCTATTTTGAAGAATCCTCAACAAAGCTACCAGCTTCTTCTATCCCAGTGATTGAGAGCATCGAACTTGGATCGCAGATGGAATAGCTTTTACAGATGATATTAATTATTGATTTTTTTCCAATTGTTCCTTTAATGTATCTAATCATACTAGTTACTAATACTAGTGAAAATTGTCAGAGCTAGTCAAAATATATAATCATTCGAATGAATTTATTTCATATGTCACGTTACTTTATGGGGGGGGGGGGGGAGGGGTTTTGAAAAGCACTACGAAAAGTAACGCAGGGGGAGGGGGGTAAAAAACCAAAAAATCAGTAACGTAGTTTATGGACGACCCCTAATCCATTCAACTTTATCAAAAATGCTTTATTTTTTGTCAATTCCAAATAAATTTTATCCAATTTAAAATAAAATAATTTAAAATAGCAACAAATTTAATACGTTGTTTTGAAGGAATGGTCTTATTAGCTTGAAATATACGTGTGTTAACTTGATATAAACTTATTCACGCTGACAAACTCGTCAATCAATCGGAATAATATTTCATAATTTTAATAAATAATATTAACAAACTACTTTGTTGGCTTGATCAATAGATTTGTTATACTGAAGAACTAAATAATGTTATTGATAATCGACCGATTCAAATGGATAAAATTTCAATTTCATAATGATAAAGTTTTCAAAAATCAATTTCAAAAACCTTTAATAATGACAACAGAAAGAAATGGTTGGTATTTCAGTGGCGTCATTTGCCTTTTTAAATCATGTAGAAAATAAAGTTAAGAAGACAAAATTCGGGAAAGCTATAAAATACAGTACAATATTTTAAGTGGAAGCTAACTTGTGTGTGGAAGCAAAGTGTGTACATGTGATCTTGTGAAATAAATTTTTTTTTGTTTTCAAGTGTACCAATTTTACCATAATGCACCTTCGACATATGAGGAACTTCAACATTTTTGG
This sequence comes from Dichetophora obliterata, assembly GCA_963920525.1. Taxonomy (NCBI): domain Eukaryota; kingdom Metazoa; phylum Arthropoda; class Insecta; order Diptera; family Sciomyzidae; genus Dichetophora; species Dichetophora obliterata. Next base: position 165,338,574 of record OY986437.1, on the reverse strand, counting down.
CTGAGTTTCTAAATGCATTTATCATGAGCGATGACTACAAATTGAGCTTCTTTTTCAATGAATTGAGCATGGATAATATCAACGTTTGTGAATTCCATAATTATATTTATAAGTATGTTTATTATATATAAACTGTAATAAAATCTTTTAATCAGAAAAACAAAACATTTCAGTATTATTGATAAAAAACATGTTTTCAACAGAATAGAAAATTCAACAAATGAAGGGCTTATTGCAGAAACATGATAAGCCACAAAATAAAAATTTTGAAATAATCGCATTTGAATCTTTAAGAAAATATATAAAATACACGTTCCATGTAATCTTACTTTTAATACTTGTCATTATTCGTAATGGAAGAGTTCTAAAACATGTCCAAAAATTAACGAAGAAAAGATAGTGGAAACCAATCAATTTAAAAAAAAAATGCGGCTTAACATGTTTTTGCATAAAATTTATTTTCAAAAATTAATAAAAAAACAAAAAATTTGTAACAAAAATGAAACAATATAAACTAATTATGTACAACCCTTCAAAAATTTCTGGAATTTCCTTTTCGTTTTCTATGTTTGTTGATTTTAATGTTTTTTAAAAGGATTGGTACATTGGTGGAAAATAGGGTAGTAAAGATTTCACGTTTTGGATTTTTTTCACTTCTATTTTAACGCATTAACGCGGTCTTACATTTTTAAAGTATATTTACTACTATATACTCTTGATTTACTTTATTATTATTTATATTATTATTTATAACTTAATACTGTTATATATAGGACACAAATATCGGTGTTTCTTGCATAACCTGATGCAACAAGATTTAAACATCGAAATAATTATCTGATTTAGGATAATTCGTAAAAGTTTTGATTTTAGATGCCACCACAGTAAACTACTGCACTACAAAGCCGTGATAAGGTACTACAAATTTTAAAGTAAAAATTATTTCTGTAAAAACATGATAATCCATACAAATATGAAACTAAGTTTTCTTAGAAACAACATGATTATCAACAGAAATAAGAAAAAGGAAATATGCGTCGCTGGTTTCTCAAATCACTTCATCAGTTTTTATAGGTTATTTATAGCTATATGCTTCCAAACCATTTTCCGTAATGGAAAAACATGATAAGCCACTAGAAATTTAAAAGTAAAAATTATTAGCGTAAGAACATGATAAGCCACATAAATTAAAAGAAATATTACTCAATGTTTTTTTATATATTTCCTTTAGCAGTTAATAATAAATCTTCGTCTATCATACCGTCATCGCTTTAGTCAACAAAATCTTTTAATTTTGATATAACTCGTAGTTAAATTCACAGTAGCTTGAGGGGTAGCTTTTGTGTGTGGCTTATAGAGTTTTTGAGTAGAAAATTTAAAACGAAGGATATTTACTGTTTTTTCTGTCAATGTATATGTAGATCTGTAGCTGAACTAAAATACATTTACAACAACAATTGCCAAGCAAATCTTCAACAACGATGAACAGAGAAGAGCAGTATCACATCGGTTGCGCAACGTTAGAGGGGATGAAACGAATTGGCGACGGAAAATAAACAGCACTTTGCTTGCTATGTTTTTTGTTTGCCTGGTAGCAAGATCTCAAGTGAAGGCATTAAAAGAGACTTCACGGCCAGTCAAACAAAAATCAAATATCAAATATCAAATATCAAAAATTTTAAATTTATTTTATTTTAGCCTACAGCTAGCTCTACATATACATTGAAGAAAACATTAACATTCAATACCTGCATTCCCGTGGTCGTTGATCTAGAGCGCGGCTCTATTTTATTCACAAAACAAAAACAAAAATTAAAACCAGCTCGATTTCTAGCTCTATTTCTGATTTTCAAATGCTGCCAAGTTTCAAGCATTTTTTATCAAAACAAACATAGTTGGCAAATCTAAATAACTATTCATTTTCCTATTTTGACGTTTCACCGCTTAATGGGCGTTTTGATATTGTTGTTTTCTTTTGTTATTGTTCTTAAAACAGCTGTTTCAAGACTGTGATGACAAATTGATATAAAGTTGAACTAACGTTGTTTTAAGGACATTTGATCTGATCTAGTGCCACGGATTTAATTTTGCCATGCTTGCTGTATTTGCTGAGCGCCTGGTAGCCAATATCCAAGAGCGTGTATTTGAGTTTCATTATCAACATAAAAACATTTGTTGTTTTATAAATGTCGCCAGCATATTCTCTGACTGGGACCATGGTATAATAAGTAATAGGTAGGAGTGACATTTCGTGTTTCGACCATCGAATGTGAAGCAAAAGAAAACAAAATAGAGAACGTGTGTCACACACATTGACCGCATTCAGAGGAGTCACATGCTGTGAATGGATCATTTATTTTCAAAGGTTTCTCACTCAAATTTAAAAAAAAACAGTTGCCAATTATTGACTACGCTGAAAGCTACCAATGTGTGTGACATACGCACTATATATTGTATTCTTTTGCTTGAAATTCGATGGTCGCAGCTCGTGAGAAAATAAGTAGTTGTCAAGGCTACCTAATAATAATTTTATCATGAGTGGGACTGCATCGTCCAAAATATTTTGTTTCTTATTTTAGCTACCATAAGCCTATAGTATCTTTTTTAAAAATATAATGCAATGATTAATGACGCAAACAGTGAAAATAATGTAAATTAAATTCAATGAAATGTATGTAAATACAAATTTTATGTGTGTGTGTGTATTATTATGTATTTTAAGTGTATATTAATAATTTCAATAAGTTTTATGTTTTACTTTGTTTTTTTATATTAAAACCCATAATTTAATATATAATGAAGTGATAAAAGATGAAGATAATGTACATTAATGATGAACCGGATGTACGGATGAACCGAAACGGGGGCAGAAAATAAACTGCATTTTGCTTGCTATGTTTTCTGTTTTCCTTGTAGCAAGATCTCAAATGCAGGCATTAAAAGAAACTTCAAGACCCATCAAACAAAATATCATTTATAAAATATACATATAAATTGAAAGAAAAAATTATATATAATTTTTGAGGATTATTTTTCATTCAATAGTGCTCCCTGTATTTTATTTTTATATCAACAATATTCAATTTAAATGTAATAATATAGTTTGGTTTAATTATAAAATAAAAATGCTATCTGAATAAAAAATATTTTGAAAAAAATAATCAAAGGTTGAGGGGGTGAAATATAAAATTTTTTTCCGATTAGCATGAAAATTCTTATATAGCAGTAAGACGGTCCGTGGCAGGACAAAGTATTCCAGGGAATACTAATATTTTACATATATGTTTTCGCTTCGGTCGGCAGTCCCCTCACTGCTATACTTTTTTTTACTTTCTTTTTGTTTTTGAGTAATCGGGATATTCTATATCTTGTTTTTTTAATTTGTGTGGTTTTTGTGTTTGTTGTTCGTTTTTGAGCAAGGAGTATGATTATTAATTGTTTGAGCTAAATATATTTTACAATATATTTTTTTTGTGAAAAAAATGTGGAACGGACTGTATTTTTAATGCATTGTTCTTTGGATAACTGTGCATTTGCTCAGTAGCCAATTTTTTTTTTCAATAATCGCTTTTTTAAGCGAACCGCTAATTCCCTACGCTCAGTTTAATATAAATTTTTGTATATTTATCTATGACAAGCTTTACAAAGGCGAACAACAAACGAACAGAAAAAGTTCGGTAGCAAACCATACATTGCGATTCAGAAAAAACATTTTCTGCAAAAAAAATTGCAACTCCCTTTCAAGAAGTGACATTTTGACAGTGCTGCCAACTTTTCAATTCTAAAATCCACCAAAAAGGCAAAAAAATGCGCCTTTTCCTCAAAAATTCATTAAACCTAAAGGTTTTATAAAACCCTAAATTAAATTAAAAAACTATTTAATATTCTGAACTACCAATTATTTTATTTTTAAAAAAGCAATTTACTTCACAGGTTACACAAATTTAAAATACTTAAATTAAGCAAACTAATCTAACACAAAAAATTACTAATGTTTTCATATACCTCTACTATTAAAGCACATCTTGAGAACAATTTCCATTAAATATTTAGGCGCAAACTAAGGCACATTTGGTGGCTCCGAAATTAAAAAAAACGCATCCAAAAATGCACCAGGCAGTAAACCTAATTTTTCTTGCTCCAAAAAATTTCAAAATTCACCAGATCTGGTGGAAAATGCACCAAGTTGGTAACAAGGCATTTTGAATAGAAATAACAAAAGATGTATATTTATGAGTGTTGCATAAGTTGCGTTGGTGCAGCAACAAAAACAATCTAACAAGCATGTATGTGACGTAAGTCCGTTCTGCATAAAATCTCAATAGATACTAACACAGTTCAGTCAAAGATTATATGGTATAAAGATGTGCCACGTAGAACATTAAAAAGTAACAAATATTTTTCAGATCAATACGTAAGCTTTTGTGAGCGTGATGAAAAAGCTTTCTTGAGAAAAAAGTTTCCAATCCTTGCATGCACATTCTCTCTGCAATGCTCTTTTACTCTTCACTCCACAATGCTTCACAGCATAGATCACGACTGCATGGTTTCTTATAGCTAGCGAGAGTCGTGAAATTTAATGTTGTAATTGTTTTTTCCGTTGTTGTTGTTGGAACCAAGCAGTTGTGATCTCTGCTTGACAGCAACAAATGTTTTTGTTTGTTTGCATTATTTTCATGATGATTTCCTTATTTTGTGCGAAGCAGATTTTTCTTATTCCCTGCTTGCTATTAATATTGACTCAGCCAGAGCAGTAAAATCTGCATATATATTCAGAATCTTAAGGAAAACTAAATAACGACGTATAAATCCATCCAATAAATTCAAAATTGCTTATTAATAAAATTTTTGCAAATATATCCGCTATTAATTTGTATTATATTTAATTAAAATTTTTTCGATCAAAGTTTAAATAAAAGCACTTTACAAAAATAGTTTCAACTATAGCGTTAGGTCAGTGAATATATTCTTTAATTTTTTTTTCTAAAACGGTCCAAAATATTGAATTTTTACTCAAAAAATGATTAAAAAAATGTTTTTGTTGTATAAATAAGAACAATTGAAAATTGCATTTCTGAGTACTTTTCATATAGTAAAGCATGTATTTGCAATAATATAATAAAAATATATAAAAGTAGCTAAATAAAAAATTTTTCCGCAAAATAAAACAACTTAAAAAATATTGTTTACAACATTATTCGCGGCTAAGCTTCAACAGATGGAATCGCCCTTACAATAATATAACACTAAAAATATCATGTAGCAAAACGGCAAAAAAAACCAAGTCAACACACAAAATATATCTAGATTATGTCAGCTATATGATATTATATTCTTGAAATTATATAACATAAAGATAAGAGATAAAGCAAAAAAATATAATAACTTTAAATTATATAATGTTCGCAGGGTAGTTTAGTAAAAAAATTGACTACATTTTTTAGGTAAAGCCTAATGAAATTCTGCTACAGTTTGTTGGCAGCTACATAGTTTATTCAGGTGTTTTGTGCATCAAATCTTTACATATCATTTCTTTTGCTTATCAATATTATGCTCACATTGTCGCTTACTTATTCTCTCGCTCTCAAAAGCTTTAAGTCGTTCGCTCGCTGACTCTCATAAAGCTTTTATGTGGATTTATGATAATCCACACTCAAATTTTACTGTGCCACTTGCTTGTATGGCGGTGGCACATCTTTAGGCTTGATTACCCAAGCGTAACGTGAGGTGGCGCAGCGGGATGAAGCGTAGCGCGAAGTTGCCTCGAGGTTAAGCGATTACCGAAATTGTAGTCCAACGTAGTGCAGGCGCCGTAATGCAGGGCACTTATTTTATTTAAGTAGGCTTATTAACTTCTCCTCTTCGATAAAAGACTGCATCCTTTCTTATATAGTATTAAAATTTACAATTTAGTGAAGTTAAACAAAAATTTTCGCTTGTCCCACAGCTGTCGAACTGTCAAAAATCGTAACGTTGAGTAGAAATCGATTTTCTACAGACTTCTACGCTGCGTCACGCCACGTTACGATTTCGGTAACGACTTGTACACATTTATCATTAAACAGATTTTAGCTTGACAGTTGGCAACCTCGCGCTACATTACCTTACGCTTGGGTAATCAAGCCTTTTCTATTATATTATCTGTGGTTCAGTGCTTGTCCGTGAGTTAATATCTATACAGAAAGCTTTTAAACACAAAAGCTCAAATGACCGCGGGCATACGCTGTGAGCATGGTGTAAGAAATAGAGGTGTTAGTGAGTTTGACTCTTCTCTCTCAAAATGATAAAATTATGTTTCCCCGCTCTTGTCAAAAACAGCTGATGGTGAATTGCAATGAAAACAAATTTTGTTAAATTCGTGTCTTTCTGCAAGTTTATAAGATTTTTACTGAGATGAAAGTGAGAATAAAGTGATATGGAAAGCAATTAAAAATATATGAGACGCTGTGCGTTATGCAAAAAAAAAAACGATGTTAATGCAAGACAATTTGCATGCTGGCCAAAGCTTCATGTCGGCGGCACCTTCCAGCGCACGTTTCTGATAAAATGGCCAAAATATTTTATTTTATAAGCTTTTTGTCAACTTTTGTAATTGCATTTAATAATTATTTATACTTAATTCGCACAATAAAAACTATAGCACATCATCTAGCAACTCAAACAAATAACACAATTTGACAACTATCAACAGTTCCGCTCTTTCGCCCACAATTTTTTGACAGAAGCGAAGAAATTCATGGTGTTGTCAAAAACTCACTAACACCTGGTATTCTTACACCATGGCTGTGAGCACGGTTGTCACTCGCTTATTTTTTTGTGTACCAAATTCCCTGAAAAAATGTACCAAACAGGAAAAAAATGTACCAATTCTTTTTGTTTTAATATAACTGTTTGACAACAGGTATTACACTAATTCACTAGTGTTTATTTGTGTACATACAAAACATAAAAAAATAATATGAAGTTATGCTATACGCTATTAACAAAAAAAATAATACATTAAATTTGTTCTTTTGCAGACCAAATATAATGAGATTCATTGCGTTCGACGCACAACTCTGTAGAGAGCATTATGTTGTTTAGTGTTTTATATTCTAATTTATTTCTAGGCTAAGTTTTAATCAGGCTAAAATAAAAAAATTCGAGTTGAGCAACTGCTGAGCTATATGGAAGGCACATCAGACGATTTAAAGTTTGGTAAAATCATTTAAACAAATTTCTACCAATCCATTCTTCATGACACTCACTTTTTCTCAAAATATAGGCAACGTCTTAACCATTTTAAAAAATAATATTTGAAAGCTGAAAAAGATTCTACTGAGTCAGAATAACGGCAGGGTCGCATTCTATGAGATGATGCAAATTATTAATTTTTATCAATAAAGAAATTTGGTTTTCTTTCCATTCCATTCTTTCAAATCTTCTCTTCCAAAATTGAACCTGTCTTGAACTTTTTTTAATAATTGTATATACATACAATCTTTGAAAATAAGAACAATTTTCTAAGTGGAGATATGTTTCTACTTTGGTGCCAATCCTTACTAAACATCCTCAAGTCTGAAAAATGTCTTTGGTCATTAATATTAAAATTTTGTAAACAGTTGCTTCATTTTATGAAATCGTTACTCATATAGTTAGATAGCAGTGGTTTGAAATTAATTTCTAATTGTGAGTACAAAAATGAGAGCCTTACATTTTTGGATTGGAGTTCAGTGTTTAAATTTTTAGTGATTTTTAACATAAATCCAACCAACTATGAAATTCTATAAAATAAGTCAAATTATACCAATTAATTTTTGATCGTTATTTTTTCGATCAGAAATTTAAATCAAATGGAATGAACATATTAAAAGAACAATTTAATTCTCAAACAATTGATGTCGCAACACGCTGGAGTTCTACTTTTAAAAGGCTTTAAGCTGTTTTGACTTTGAAAGAATTCTGAATTGAGGAATGCACAGAAATAGAAAACATTGCGTCTGTTCTTACTGCTCAAAGTAGCTCCTCAAAATTGGTTTTTGTTTTTGATTGAAAAAATATCGATCAATGATTGATGTTTATTTCCGATCGAAGAAATAACGATCTAAAAATAATTGGTATAATTTGATTTATATTATAAAAATCATGGCACATAAAATTATGCCAAAAATTAATTCTGTAGCTTGTAGGCATCACGTGCCTTTATTCAAATGTAAATAACAATAACTTTTTATATGTGATCATTTCATTGTGAACACGTGCCTTTATTCAAATGTAAATAACAATAACTTTTTATATGTGATCATTTCATTAAAAAATGTAAAAATAACGATCATTTTGGGTTCCTGATTTTTAATATACATGACAAGAAAAGCATATAAACTCTCACCTTTCAAAACTGAATGCAATGCAACTTTTCACTTAACATAACTTTGAACATTTCTCGAACAGTTCTACCAAATTTTGCTTATTGAAAAAGATTTTGAAAGTGCAAATCTTTTACAAAATGTACCAACTCGGAAAAAGTGTACGAATGTACCAAGTTAAAATAAATGTACCAATTTTGGTACAATTGTACCAAAGTAGCAACCGTGGCTGTGGCGGAGAGCCGGTGACCGAAACTGTCAAAACGAAGTTGACATTTCATACAAAATCTGCAACCAATGAGAATGCAATATGAAAGCAAAAATTGGCAAAAATACCAAAATGGCTGAGTTTGACGGTTATGGTCACTAAGAAAGAGAACACATTCAGCCCTAACACTACCTTGTCTAGTTCTACTATGCATGTGTGAAAAAATTCAATCATCAACTTAATAAGAAACATAAGAGTATTGTACAACATTCTGTTTTATCTGAACAGAGTGTATACATAATTTCACAGTATGTCCAGAGTAGCATGCATAACGGAAACCTGCGTGCTGTATGCAGACAGAAGCATGAACAAGGCATGTATGGTAAAAAATATCATCGAGAATAACATGGGAATGCCTAACAAAACTCAACGAACTAGGCAAGAATAACAATGTTACTATACTTTGGGTCCCAGGACACAAAGGAATACAGGGTAACGAAGAAGCCGATGGTCTAGCGCGACAGGGTGCAGCCACAAAATTTATAGGACCAGAACCATTCTGCGGATTGGGCACACATTCTATAAAAGAAGAACTAAGAAGGGAGGAGAGGCATAAACGTTCAAACCTTTGGAAAAGCCTCCCAAAGCTAAGACAATCCAAATTGCTCCTCAGAGATTTTAACACTCGGAGAGCAAAATTGTGCATAAGCTTAGGCAAACCGAATCTTAGGATTCTAACGGGGTTCCTTACAGGACACTGTAAACTCAAATACCACCTGATGAAATTGGGCATAGAGACCGATAGTAACTGCCGTTTCTGTGAAGAAGCAGAGGAGACTCCAATACACCTACTTACAAACAGCGACGCCGTGGCTCGCAGACGTAAACTAGCACTGGGGAATTATGAGCTGAGTCTAGAGCAGGTTTCATCCCTTGAACCTAAGAATATTCTCAAATTCATTAGAGAAATAGGGCTGGATGAAATTCTGTAATCCACAAACCCAGCGGAGCTTTGAGAAGGAGGTACAATAGATCTCATTTAGGTCGCAGTACGCATCTCCACCACACAACATTAACATTAACATGGTAAAAAAAACCAAAAATTATCCAAATTCGCTGAAATGCTTGTATTGCCGTTTTTTTATGCTAGCAGTATGCGTGTTGTTTAGACACAGTAGCGTGCATACTAAAATATGCATGCTGTATTGGTACTAAGGCATGAACCTTGCATGCATAATAGTCTTGCTTTAAAAATATGAACTCCCATTGTGCATTTAAACCCTAAGGACTGCGGTTGTACATAATTTATTAACAAAATATAAATTAATATAACAGAATATGACAACTTCAAAAACAAAAATAAATAAGATGATTAATTAATGACAACAGCCATTTTTTTCTTACAATATTAATGACAATGTATGCATACAGTATTAATGGTAATGTATGCATGCAGTATTAATGACAATGAATGCATAGAGTACTACTAATTCCCCATGCATACAGCATTAGTAATTGTGCGGGTACATAGTACACATGCTCTTGTATGACATCGCCATGTAAAATGGAAATGAGCTTGCATTTATGATGGCATCCATACAAAACATCAAACGTCTGCCTACATTATCAATGCTGTATGCATGAATGTACTTACTGGGTTGCTTTATCGTTTACTCTCTTTGTATGCAGCATGTTAGCTAACTGCAGTAGATTTTCTTGGATACACCAAGTACAAAAAGTATACCAAGTATACCTAGTAAGTAAAGAATAATTTACTGCACAACGTTTCTTTGCTCTCTTTTTCCTTTACGTACTTTTCGTCATAGTTGCAGATCTAATAAGTCAAACAAAGGGAACCACGCAAAGTGTGCACCAATGATGCCAGTTTGAGGGAAATTTCCCTTTTTGAGGGATTTTTAAATCGTCTTTTGAGCTAAAAGGGAATAAGGGAAACATTTTGCTTGGTAGTATAAAAAAGGGAATTTTCAAATGGAGCACTAAAGGGGGCGTCCATAAAATACGTGAGGTGATTTTTGCGATATTTTGACCCCCCCTCCCCTTAGTGAGATTTCGTGTGATTTTGCTCGACCCCCTCTAATCTCACGTGAGATTGTTCAAAATGCGTGTTTTCAGTGTTAATATGTTAATCTATGATTCATTATGTTGGACTTATTAAAAACACTCGTAATTTATGTTATTATTTTATTTAGGACTAGTTGAGTCTAGAATTTAAGACTACTAGATCGCAGATTAATATTACAATGAAAAAAATCGAACAATGAAATACTTATTAAGTAAAAGTAAGTCATTTAAAATGAGAACTTCTAAAATTGGTGAAGTCCATAGGGACTCATGTGCTGTCTCGAGAGTGACTACTGGAATCAGCATGTCCATGTGATTTTCAGTAAAATCATCTGCTCCTTCAACCTCGCTCTGATTTACCCACTCTAAACCGTTATCGCTTGCACACAGAAGCTCATTAGCTCGACGTGTGATAATCCGTGAAGGCCGCACTTTGTGCGCTGCTGCACGGTGGACTGCTCGCCGATGCTCTGCAGCTCTTGTGATGGATGAAAAGTTAATACCGCATGTATTGCAGCATCTTTTTTCTAGATCACCACGTACACTGGGGCAATAGAGGTCATAGGGCAAGTCCATGAAGGCATGTAAATGTTAAATCGGTAAGTAGTGGCGAATCAAAAAGGGAGCAAATAACTTTCCGTCATGCTCACCAGGATCTGGGATAGTTAGATGCCCATCAATCTGCGTGATAGGGTGTGGAGGTGGCCCCAGTATTAAGGCGCCTCACGCTTCATAGAAAAAAAATGTTTTTCGACACAAATGCTCAATACAATCCTTGGTTTATGCTATAATGATTCCCCAAATATTTCGACTCTAGCGATAGCCATTCATGAGCTGGAAGTGTTTGAAATAACCTCTAAAAATCAAGTTATTTTGTAACCATATTGGCTGGTGTAATAGTTTGCAAAAAATTTAATTGTCAGGCCGGAAAAACATCTTCCAATCTGCATCAAAAATTGTAAATGTTTGCAATCAGATTAAAGATAACGCTATTTTTTATGCATACTTTTGATATTGTTTATTTTATTTCCATACAAAAACTTTAAAAATTGAAAAAACATCATTACTTTTATATTTTTTTTTAAAATTTCTTACGATATTTTTTCAGTAGGTGTTTACTTTATAATTAATATTTTACTTTTAATATATGTCAAATTAACCAATTCTGACTAGGAATCAATGCGTGCACTCAAAACCTTTGCAACGATATCTTGAAACGGATGATCGCATCAGAAATAATTAAGTTGTTTTAATTTTAGTGAAAATAAATTTGAAAAAATGCATGAAAAAAACGTTATATATAATTCGAATGCAAAAGATTTAATTTTTTGATGAAGATTGGAAGACCTTCTTTCCGGCTATAATTTCTGACAATTTATTTTTTACAACAATTACACAAGCCAATATTTTTACAAAATAACTCGATTTTTAGAGGTTATTTCAAATCATTCCAGCTCACGGATGGCTGTCGCTAGAGTCGAAATATTTGGGGAATCATTTTAACATAAACCATGGATTGTATTGAGCATTTGTGCCGAACAACTTTTTTCATGAGGCGCCTTACCCAGTATGTCCAGAGTAGCATGCATACAGGAAACCTGCATGCTGTATGCAGGCAGAAGCATGGACAAGGCATTAAAAAAAACCAATAGTTATCCAAATTCGCTGAGTATGCGTGTTGTTTGTACACAGTAGCGTGCATACTAAAATATGCATGCTGTATTAGTACTAGGGGTGGCAATCCCGGGATCCCGATCTTTTTTAAGACCCGAATATCCCGGGATTGTTGAAAACAATGTTTTTAATATCTAATTTTTCTAAAATCTAATTAAATCTAAAATTTTTCAAATTACCATCACATATATCCCCCCTTTCAACGATCAACGATCGAACTAACAAGCGTTGAGGCGGAGCGGTGCTTCTTCTGGAATATTTTTACTAAGCTATAAGTAGAAAGAGCATTGTATTTACTTTTTACTTAAATGTATTGACATTTTAATTTTAATTAGAATGTGCTATAGCAAATAATTAAAGGGAGGTTTTAGGTCAAAGCGGTTAAAACTAAGGCATATTTTAGAAGATGTTTTCTAAAAAATTTTATTACATACACAAAAAATTTAATTTGCATGTTAATTTTACATCATCACGCTGATCGCCTGAAAATGAAATGTTTTTCGAAGAAAGACTCCTGAATGCACATCTTTTACCAAAATGGAAAATTAAGCAAATTACGAAGCGTGGAAAAAAAGTGGAAAAAATTGACATTATATTTGACCATATTGTTGCGTGTAAAACCAAGAAAAATTTTCCAACGACGCTCATTTTGGTAAAAGATGTGTAGAATTATAATAGGAACAGATTAAAATAAATTTTCATTGATCGATTAGTTTGTTTTCAATAGTGTAGCCAGTTTTGAATAAGTATGTTTCAAGAATAATCGTGCTTAAAGTTACTCTTCTTAGTTAAATTTACTCTGGCGCACCAGGTCTTAAGCGCTGTAGAATCTGTATTATAAGCGGAATTGATTTATTGAAGGATAATTGAACAATAATCAATATAAAAAAATTTTATTTTAAAACTATTGCTGTTGAAATACTGATATAAAATAATTTTATGCAAGCAGTTACTGCTAAAGCTTAGTATGCTGTAGGAACAAAAATTTTTAGGCATTAAATTCTACACGCAAAATTTTGGTGTAGACTCAACACTAACACATACTTACCATAAAGTGTTTGTTGAATGTGTTAGTTGAACGTTATTGTTGAATGTCAAATTTCTACGCCAATTCAATGTACGGCCATATAAACGGCCACTCCAATTCAATATACGGCAGCGAAATTTTGACATTTTAACTCTCCAATCAGGGTTGTGAAGTTGACTGCATTGAACAATTTTTTCGGTTCACCAGCGTACTAACCAATAAAAAAAAAATTTCGCTACTTTTCGCTGTCAAAAACGCGATGCATTTCTTACGGAAGATTTTTTTCGCTTCTACAGCATACTAAGCTTAAACCAAAAATATTTATTTGTGCATGTATTACAAAAACTATGTTATAAATTACTGAAGATATATGATTGGTCAAATTTTATGTTTGGTTTTTTTTTTTGTTGAATTGGTACAAATTGTGCTTCTTTGTTATATCAATTTAATACAGAGTATGTACTATAAAAGAATAGAAGTGAATGTGTTGCACTTTTTGGCAAAAAAAATAACGAAATAAAAACTTCTTGAATTTCGGGACGATCCCGGGATCACGGGATCACGGGATTGTATTTTCAGATCCCGAATATCCCGGAATCGAAAAAACTCCAAAAATTGCCATCCCTAATTAGTACTAAGGCATGAACCTTATGAACCTTGCTATATATATATATATATATATATATATATATATATATATATAATATTTTAACTCCCATTGTGTATTTAAACTTTAAGGAGTGCGGTTGTACATAATTTATTAACAAAATATAAATTAATATAACAGAATATAACAACTTTAAAAACTGTAATAAATAAGATGATTAATTAATGAAAACAGCAATTTTTTTCTTACAATATTAATGCAAATGTATGCATACAGTATTAAGGGAAGTGTTTGCATGCAGTATTAATGACAATGAATGCATAGAGTACTACTAATTCCCCATGTATACAGCAATAGTAATTGTGCGGGTACACAGTACATATGCTCTTGTTTGACATCGCCATGTAAAATGCAAATGAGCTTGCATTTATGATGGCATGCATACAAAATATCAAACGTATGCCTACATCATCAATGCTGTATGCATGAATGTACTTACTGGGATGTGCTTCATGTGTGCTGACCACTGAACTAAATATTTACGGACTTAAACACAACAAGTAGAGACTTGTCCATGCGTCGCTGTCACAAGTCGCAGCGCTCGTCGAATCGAGTGTTCAGCTAGCCGGTGGGAAAACAATCGACGAGCTACTACGCTACTTTGTTGAACTCGCATAATCGCGAAAAATATTATAGTGTAAAATTTAGTCATATTTTAGTAGAGAAACACGTTTTACTCAATTTATCCAGTTATCTCATAATTCTACACTTTTCTTGCTGATAAAAAATTACGTCATTTTTGCGAGAACCCCCTCTCCCCCACGTGAGATTTAGTGAGATTCTGCTTAACCCCCACCACCCTAAATGCCTCACGTAATTAGTTTGTTTAATAATTTATTTTTACCATGAATTACCTTTTCGTGTGTTGAGAGTTTTGTCAAGTAGCTTTCTATATATTTTCAGACTGAGAAATCCTTATAATTGCAAATGAATTTGCAATTTTCAAATAAGCCGATACACGGAAAGAAAAAATCAAGCATTCTATGCTTGAATTAAGCAAATAGGCGATTAGTTTTCACTCAAGCGTAAATTTCTCAATTCAAGCATTATTTTGCTAGAATTGAGCAAATTAAAAACACATGATATTAAGAAAAAACAGAACAGAAGATTAAGAATTAAGAAGATTAAGAATTCAAGCAACACTTGCTTAAAACTCAAAAATATTTGTTCTATATTCAAGTCTAATATTTACTTGAAATGAGAAATATTTGCTTGATTTAAGTAAACAATTGGCTGAAAACTAGAATAATTTTCTAGATTTGAGAAATTTATTTTTTTGATTTGAGACAAATTTGCTTGATTCAAGTAAATAATTTGCTGAAAACTAGAATAATTGGCTTGATTTGAAAAATTTATTTTCCTTGAATTGAGAACAATTTTATTGATCCAAGTAAACAATTTATTGAAAACAAAAATAATTCACTTAACTTGATAAATGTATTTTCCTTCAATTGAAAACATTTTGCTTGATTCAAGTAAATAATTTACTGAAACCTAGAATAATTTGGTCGATTTGCACAAAGCAACAACACTTTCGCATGCTTTGTTGGCACACATTGGCGACAGTTACAACAACTAGCGACTCTTTTACAACAACTTCAAGATTCCCATGAGTGTTGTAATTCGCTAAATTGTCCAAAGGCGACAACTCTGCGTTTGCTTAAATTAAGCAAATATTTTCTTGATTCAGGTCTTGTTCTAGGTTCTAGAATAGAGTGGGGCAATTTGTATGGAAAGAAAAAAGTGTTAATGGGCGCTTCGCGTTTCTGATTCTTGGGATTGTACTGAGCAAAAAAGTCCACTAGACCATACGTCTACGGTGAAAATCGAGCTTCCAGATTTTGACTTGCAGTTTTTTCTCAGACTTTTGTCACGTTTTTTTTTTTTTTGGATATTTTGGCCTATAACAGCCAAACCATTGAAATTTTTGTCTTAGTATTGGATCGAAAATCTCAATGGTTTGGCTGTTATAGGCCAAAATACCAAAAAAAGAACGTGACAAAAGTTAATAGTCATTCAGAGCTGCTAATTCGAAGAACAATAGATCGTTTTCGGACCACATTTACTGTTACTGATAATGTGCATCCCGTGAGACGCCGAACAGTGCGTTTTGGAATATTGAGTAGTGGGCTCAAATCCCATCAGACATCCTTTTTTTTCTTAATTGCTTTTATTTTTGTTTTGGTTTTTTTTAGTTTGTTCTGTTTTTTGCATTAATTTCTTATAATAGCAAAGCGAACGCGTTAATTTTCTTTATTGTTCTCGTACGATTACTCTTAATGAAGCAAATTACGATAGTTTTGCAAGCAAGCGACGATAAGTTAACAAGTGGTATGGTCGAATGGGTAAGCACATTGCGGCTTGATTTAAGTTATTTTTTAATGGAATATTAATTTTGATATTGCAGAAAACATCGGCGTGATTTGAGGCGATATTCTGAATTCGTTTGATTTAAAAAGATTTTGACTGGAATATTTATTTTGATACTTAAGAAAAGAATTTACTTGATTTAAGCTTATATTCGCTGTGCGCTATCTGTGGCCGCGATATTTTTAATGCCCACTGAATATAAGTATATTTTTCTATAAGTGAACAGAATATTACTTATGTAATAAACTATTTTAAATCTTAAAGGTAAGAATATTATCCTAAATAATAAAAATTTCCAACTAAAAATATGAATAACAATGATTTATTTTATTTGAGAACATATTGATATATACGATTATTTTTAAAGCGAAGCTTTTTACGCCTTGTTTTGTGATTTGCTTGAGTGAAATATCAAAAACGACACTTTTTACCATACACGTTTTTCTTGGATTTGTTGTTGTTTTTGCTTGCGTCAATTAAGACCAGAGAATATAAAATTAAAAATATTTCTATGACAGCAATGAGAATTGAACCCGCTATATCGATTAATAGCCATATCGATTAATAGCCCAGCACGCTACCATCTAATCCAAACACCTTTGTTACGTTAATAGGATCATTCTATGTTACGTATTAACTGAAGCTATGTTGCAGTATATGACAAGAATATATAAAAAGGATTGTGCATTAGATATCCCACATATTCTATTATGAATGCGTGAAACTATGATGCCGCAGATCACAATAATCAATCAAAAGCATTGGGTCTATTCCGAAATGCATCACGATTTGCAGTATGCGCACAACTGGAATTTTTCAGTGTCCAAGCTCGAATGTTGCAGCTCGAATTTTTTTTATGCGAATGATGAGTTACGCTTGATAAAAGAAAAGCAGATGCGTAGCTGGACACACGAGAGGAGCGAAGCTTTTTCGCAGTTTCATAAGTTTAATTATTTAATGGTTTTAAAATAATGTTAACTGAAAACAATAATATGTCCACCAGTAAATTTTTTCATTTTCATTTCATTTCATTTTTTTATTTCGTAAGCCGGCATAACAAAGTTTAATACCTTAATAACAGTACCGGTAGCATAAGAGTATAAACATCCAGTAAAATAGAGCTTGAATTACATACTTAACATATAACATATCATAATTAAGTTTAAGAATTATTAGAAGGAAATAAAATCAAATGTAATATAAACAAGCTAGTTACAATCTGAGATTTATAAAATAATTGTATTTAACATTCAAAACTAATCTTAAACTATTTTATATATTTTTAAAATATTTAATGATTTAACTTATTGAACTACTACAGCGAAGAATAGAGTAAAGCTAGTTTATTTTTGAATTGCACAGCGTTATTACACGATCTTAGACTATTAGAAAGTGAACAAAAAATTGCCTTTCGTTAAACAAGAAACACGTAAACAATTAATCATATTAGTTCGACTGGATCTGGAAAAGTTTAATCTCGAAAACAAATAACTGGGTTCTGAATTACATATAATCTTATGCAACAATAAAAGCGTACGATAGTTTAGCAAGTTATCGAAGGTTAAGCCATGGATTCTTTTAGCATACTGGGAAACATGGTCTCTTCTTTTCAGTCCAAACACATAACGAGCAATATTATTATAAAGAACGTTTAAGTTATTTTTACTGAGACTATCACAGTTAGCAAAAATTTCGCTGCCATATAGCATTTTTGGTATGAGATATGCTTTAGCAAGTAGCATTCGTATATGAACAGGTGTAAAGTACTGTATCGTCCATTTGTATAGACATTTAGACTTTTTAGGATTTAGGCTTAAACCATTTTAAACCAGCCCAATCGCTGATTTTTATAAGATTATTATTCAAACGAGCTATACATTCGTAGATGTGCTCACGTTTACATTTAACATGAAACTGAACGTCATCAGCATACATGCAATTATCTAAAACACTTGGTAGATCATTGATATATAAGGAGAAAAACAGAGGACCCAAAACAGATCATTGAGGAACACCCCTTTTAATGAGAAGAAAAGATAATGACATATTATTAGCAAAAACGGCTTTGAGGTCTTTCGGAGAGATAAGATGGAATAAGATTAACAGCAGATAAAGTAAAATTGAACATTCTAAGAAGCTTGGTCTCTAAAAATATCGTGATCGATTGTGTCGAAAGCCTTTGAGTGATCCAAGAGAACTAATTACCCGATTTCATTACCATCTAAAGTACGCAAGTCTTTAGACACATCAATGAGGGCAGTAATGCAACTATGGTTGGCTCTAAAGACTGATTGTCTATCAGTTATTAAATCATTTCTGTCCAAGTGAAAGTTGACTTGTTGACTTATTAACAGTTCTAACGCTTTGGATAAAAATGACGTATTGCTATTGGGCATGCTTATTATGAGATTTGGGTACAGGAATGATTTTAGCTTTCTTCCATTCTTTTGGGTAAATTGACTTTGTGAGAAAATCAACAAATTTTTTATTTAAATATTCAACGTCCACATTATCACAGAAACCGACATTTTTTGACTCTGAGGCACTGTGTTAAAGATGTGAGTTACGTACGGAAGTACACTTGGAAGCTAAACTCTTTATTTAATGTTATTGTTTTGAAACGTTTCCATGGATTGTACGTATTATTACGCATTAGTATCAAGTTTTCAATTGTTCTGTTGAACCAAGGTCATTTCTTATGATTGGTTATTTTATGCTTTATAGGGACAAACTCATTATAAAGTATATTAACATTGCGATGAAAAAACTCAACTTGATCATCAACTGAGGTAATATGAAAAATTTGTTCCCAGTTTATATTAAGTATAGTAGTTTCAAGTCGAGCATAGTCGATGTTTTTGAAGTCGCGGTAACTCAATTTGTTAACAGTATCAGTGAGTCTAAAGTCATAAGCTAGAAAAATTAGGTCATGCTTTGAAAAATTAGGTACGGATATCTGATCATAGAGAAGGATTCCAATTTTAACGCTGACAACGAATAAATCCAGGACAGTATTTGAAGTTTTTGTATAGTGAGTAGGCATTGTTGAGTTTACAGTAGAAGACCTAAGCTATTCATATCTGGGACTAGATTATTTTCTACGAGGAGATTACTATTAAAATCACCAGCAATAATAATTTCAGTGAACGAGAGCGCAATATTTTCCAGTGTGCTTAAAAACGGTAACAAATCAACAGTTCTATTCGGACGATATACAGACCCTAGAAGTAAATTTTGATCACCATTTGAAACTACTACAAAGACATATTCAATAACACTATCTTGAGATGACTTGCAGAGTATCTTAAAAATTGCAACTCCGCCAGAATGACCATCTATCCGCTCGAAGTATTTTAAAACCTTTCATACTAAACAAACTATCCGGCATATCATTATTAAACCATGTTTCACTTACACAAACAGCATCCATATCAGAACCCTCAAACATGTAACGCAGCTCATCAATTTTGTTAACTAAGCTTTGAGCATTTAGTTCGCAAATTTTAAACCCAGTTCTTTGTTTGGAGAGTATTCTAATCATATTAAAGCTGTTATCTTTGGAACGAAACAATTCAGAAATTAACATGTTTACAGAGTATCAAAAAAGGAATCATACCTAACGCGTGCTTAATGACAAAACAAGTTTTCTTGGCTGCGGTAACATATAAAAATACAACATTAAAATCATTGAGACTAAAAATAAGGATATTAATTTGTGACGTCACGAAAACAATGAGAATTACTAACTATACCAGGATCGGCAGGATCATGGCCAGTATTGAGGCTTTCAACAATTGCTTCCAATCTTGACAACGTCTCAACGGATGCCGCATTATCATAACCCTGTAACTTAATATGCACGATCCCATGACGAGTAAAAGCGGCAGATAGTAAAAGCTGCTTTTTATAACGGAGTGCTTGCTGTAGAATAACGGAATTCGCTTTCGTTAAGCCTTCGTTAGGGCTGTTCACATTTCAAACCGCTCGTCAAATCGATCATCAAATGATTTGACAATTGAGATGACCAACAGAATATGTATGGATTTGATTGTTTACAGTGTGAACACTCATCAAATCGTTGGTCAAATCGTTTGATGAAAATCAAAATTTTTTGATTTTTCTGCTGATTTGACGAACGATTTGACCAGTGTGAACACTCGTCAAATTGTGTAGTACGATTTTCTCAGTTGAAAAAAGTTTTCAACCTGAGCACATCGCGGCAAAAGAGGGAGCGGAAGAAAATAATAGCAAAATAATAATAAATAACTGTTGCAAACAAATTATAATAATTTATAAAATAATTTTTCCTTCTTCCAATACGATTTTAATAACAAGTGGTATTAAAATTTTTCCGTCATCGCGATGTGCTTACTTCGGTGTTCAAGATAAAATGAAATTTGACGAAAAATTTTATGAGTCTGAACACTTCTGTGGTCAATCGATTTGACAAATGATTTGATGAGCGGTTTGAAATATGAACAGCCCTATTAACATAATTTGGCTTATTAGACTGGAAACCAGCATGCTTCAGACGCAGTAAGTCATTTGTTTCGCGTCGAAATTTTGCAATAGAGCTTAAGACAAAGTTTCTGACAAAGGGCGTATCAAATTTGACAATTATTGTTGTTTCTTTGCTGTTGTTTGGATGATGTAATTTTTGATTGAGACGGAACAAAGGCTTCACCTTAGGAACGGTAATTTTACGGTAGATATTTCCCAAAGGTTTTCACCTTTAAAAAATGGAATTCCATTCAGACAAAGATCACAAGCAACGGCTATATTATCTTGTCTAGCCAGTTGAGATTTTAACTCGTCTACCTCCTTCTTCAGACAATCAACATCACCCATTTGGGCATGTAAGACCTCTCCCGCAGCATTCCCCTGTTGTTCAACAAACCTTACCTTGAATTCGTCAAGCTCTCTTTTAAAAGTGCTTATATCCGCTTTTAATGCGCCTTCATCAAGAGCAACTTTTTCTAATTGCGTAACTCTACCAGCAACCAACTGTAGATCACTACATATTTCAGCAACAGTTTGAAGTAGCTCAGCCAGAACCCTTTGCTCACTCTCTTTTATAACAATCGCCAGCTCATCTTTGATTTGGGAAGCGATCTGCGCACAATGTTTTGAAAGGCGTAGTTCAAACACTTCGTTTTGCTTCTTAAACCTCTGTTCAAAACAAGCAAGTAAAGTCAAAGTAAAAAGTTTCTCACTCATATCTTTAGTGCAGACCCTTTCTGGAGGCGTGGAAACATTGCCAGTCACGGTAAGGCCTGTCACAATAGGGCATGTGTCTGACGAGTTCGCATTAGTCTTTATTGGTGGTGAGTAAACGAACGATTCCCTACGAGCCGAGAGACATTTCGCGCATTTGTATTGCTGTCTATTCTTTTGCATGAACTCAAAGTCAGCTTTCTTTATGTTCACACAGTGGCAGTGGAAATAATCGTTAGAAGTGACACGTTTCACTTTCTTGTCGTCTTGCAAATTACGCTCAACCCTTGCTAAGCAAGCACACGGCATTTTTTATTTTTACGTACGTAAGTCTGAACCTTTCGGTGTCGCAAATTAAGCGGTTGTTTTTTTAATTTGTACTACGTGGCAACGCTGTATCAAGTTCTTTGACAGTTCCCTGCTGAATGCTTAGTTTCTTGTGTTTTTTTTCAGTTCTGGCGCAATATTGCAACAAGTGCAAATAATCTCAAATTATAAGTAAATTTGTATTACACTTTTAACTCACACTGGTTCGGATTATGTGTTTCAGAGCTAGAAAGCCAGAGCAGAGGATAAAACACGATCTCCAGGACAGACAATAACGCAGCAACAGGCAATAGCAATAGGCACTAGTTCAGCAAGCAGCACTCACCAGATTCATTTAGTGCAGCGAAAGATGATAACTTCTCAGAAACGCCCAATATCAAATCACAACAGAAATTCCAAGCTATGTTTTAGAAGCTCAGATTATTTTTCCAATTTTAAACTTCTTAAATATGTTTAAATTTGTGTTTAAAATACGGAGATATATATTAGACACTCATTTATCTTGAAACTACTTTTTTCGGTATGGTGTTGTAGAAAAAACAAAAACTATTCAGCCGAATCATCTGAAATTTAAATATGCTATTCATATTATTAATAAAAAGTTAATTATGTCCTACGTAATTTAAGAATGTCTGCTGATTTAAAACTAGCGTCCGACTGAATATTCGGTTTCGGTTTTGGTTACGGCCAGTTTCGGCCAGTTTCGGTTATTCGGCCATTTTGATTTAATTTATATATAAAAATATTTACAACGCATTGTACAAAACAAAAATTATTAACTCGTGTATTATTTGATTTCTCGTGTTAACGCAAAACATTTTGGTTAATTTTATGCGTTCGAAATTATCGATTCTATCATCTCTATTGCAATTAATATTAAAGTTTTACAGGTACTGAAGACAAAAAATTATAATTAAACTTTCGAACGAATTCTGTGTGTGTGGAATAAAAGAAAACGAAATATTTATATTTTTGTAATACTAAACCTTTAAAAAAAATACTTTGTGTCTCAGTTCTATAAAAATGTACATTGTAGGTGCATACTATTTTGAGTGTGTACCAGAGACCTGCAGCGATGAACTGCAACTGCTTTTACACTCAGTACATACTTGGTTTTTGTATGACTTCAATACAAAGAAGTAAAATATAAGGAAATGGTGTTGCTTACACATACACTGTACGTGAACTGTCGCACCATTCGTAAATTGTACGAGCGAGAAAGAGTGTGTTTTTTGACATTTTTGAGAACCCTGGCATCTGATTGGAAGACTCCTCAGCAAAATAGTTGAAAATAATTTAATTTTAAGCATTTTTCCCTGCTTAAAAAGCAACAAAATTAAAGAAAAAAACCCACTAAAACAAATGCAATATGAGTTGTGCGGTTAAGAATTGTAATAGTTCCCGAAAACTTAAAAACAATGCGCATTCGTTCCATAGGTAAATATGTCCATACGGTTTAAATTCTTTTAACAAAAGTGCTTTATTTAGTTTCTAACGATATTTTTTTAACTTATTTGTGTTAGAAATGTATATATTTCTTATTAAAAATGGTTTAAAAATGCAATTTAGACCCTGTTGATTTTCCGCCAGTTTGATCAAACCACATCTGTCAAAACACAAACACTGCTTCAGGGGCGCAGTCATTTTTCGCAGTTGAATACATGTTTGGGGCGCTCTTGTTTTCAGCATAGTGAATCAGATTTAGTACCTGTTTGTTAAATTTTTCTGATTTTTACACAACAACTAGGCAGAAACACCCAAAAAAATAAGGATTTTAAAAAATTAACCTAATTTAATTTGTAATTAAAGTTGAAGTTAAGAATTTATAGGCCTTCAAAAACAGAAAAATTACCTAAAAATCTTGCAGTTTTTCTAGTTTTTCAACAAAACTAAGCTTTATGGGTATTAAAACAAAGGTAATGTGCGTATCTATTCAACGAGAAGTCAAATTTAGAATTCCATAAAAATTCATTAAGATGTAATTTTTTTAATAATTAGAATTTTTCTGAAAGACCAGTGGTTTCTCTTTTACGAAAGCAATACATTAAAAAGAGAATTATTAAAAAGATAACTACATTCAGAACTGCTGTAGACAGAGAAGCCTGTGTGGTACTTACTGAGGTTTGTAAACCCTAAGCAGCATCCGAAGGCCTCCTTTTGATACATTTTTTTTTTTTATTAAATTTGGAAAAACCTCGCGATTTTAAGTAAAAAAAGGGTTGTATCTTAAATGCATGTATTTTTATGTTTGATATCTTGTTGAATTGATACTTGTATCATCTCTCTTTTGATACCCATAAAGTTTAGTTTTGTTGGAAAACTTAAAAAATCAGCTAAATTTTTAGTCCACTTTTTCCAACGTTGGATGCCTATAACTTCTAAGCCAATTGCGAGCGATCAAAAATTTTTTAAATAATTAGAGTTGTTGCTATTCTTGAAATGTTTCTAAAATTTTAATGCATAAGAACAATCTTTAACAGTTTGGGCCTTCTTTTACGATACAACCGAATACGGGCCTTTGTGATTGTTTCTGTATTTATGTGAACCAACACCAATATAGAAAATACCACACTTTTCTGCTATTACACCACTTCCTTATATTTTACTTCTTTGCTTCAATATCATTAATACCATGCAACATATTCTACGCCATCGAGCTCACTTACAACATCAGGCATGTTGCATTAGCCAATTGTACCAAAGTCAAACACTGTGTGATGTGTGCTTCGACTTCAGTGGAAAGTATAGATGTTTGCATAAAATAATTATGTGTATAAACCACAGCGCACGAACGGCAATCGTTATAATTATGCATTATTTTGAGCTACTGCCTCGTGTACCATTGCAGGTTGATTTCAACTTCGGCTAAGCAGTGATACAAAAGTAAGCTTACGAACGATGAAATCAGCGCGTACACTGCATTTTTACTCAAGTGTTTGTAGATTACTTCAGTATGAATAGAGTAAATAGTTTTAGGAAGTTTTAGGGGTAACTTATTTCGAAGATGATGTCAAACTTTAAAATTTAAGATGGGGGATAGAGTTGCCACCTAGATTTTTTTCATTTATGCGAATTCTTGTAATTTTGAAATTCTGACAACGGATTTGATTTCGAATATAATGTCACAGTTTTAAAATTTAAGATGGAGGTTAGGGTTGCCACCTAAATTTTTACCACAGTATTGCCACCTAATAATATGTATTTTTAAGAGTTTTAAACATCATTTATTAGTGTTAAGGGGTCGATGATTTCGAATCTAAAGTCAGAATTTTAAAATTCAAGATGGTGGATAGGGTTGCCACCTTAATTTTTTGTAGTTTTGTTAATTCGGGGCTGACAAAAAAAAAATGGTACGCCAAAAATGGGTCGCTGAATCTGAATCCATTGTCAGAATTTCAAAATTATAAAATTTTGAAATAATAGGGTTGCCACCTAATAATATGTCTTTTCAAGAGTTTTAAACTTCATTTATCAGTGTTAAGGGGTCACTGAGTTGCCACCTTAGTTTTTTGTAGTTTTATGAATTCGGGGCTAGCAAAAAAAAATCGTAGACCAAAAATGGGTCGCTGAATCCGAATTCATTGTCAGAATTTCAAAATTATAAAATTTTTAAATAATAGGGTTGCCACCTAATAATATGTCTTTACAAGAGTTTTAAAAGTCATTTATCAGTTTTAAACTCTTGAAAAGACATAATATTAGGTGGCGACCTTATTATTTCAAAATTTTGAACAATTGAACAAAAGTTGTAGCTTTATTAAAGATCTGTATGTATACAAAATCTTATCAAAATCAGTGATTAAAGGTGTTTTATAGTAAAATGGCGTCTGATATAATTTCTTAAAAAACTAAATTTAATAAATATCTTTAAAAATTTACTAAACAAATTTTATTGCTCACTCAATTAAACTTTAGAATTTATTTTAAAAAAGAAATCAGCTCAATTGAACCATTAGCTTATGAGCTACAAGCTCTCAAAAGTCACGTAAAGTAACTGCAATGTTACTGCAAATACTTTGTGTTCGGAGAAAAAAATAAGCGCTGGTTTTTTTATGCAGGAGTTACGCTTTATGTCTTTGTTTTGTTGCTTGTAAATGACCATACTTACCATTGCATACCAGAAGTTGAAAAGACCCTGCGCTGGTTATCAAACCAACAACTCGAACATGCATTATTGTGGTCTTACGACACGCTCATACACAGTTGGCTTCAATGGTGCAAGTATGTTCGACACAACAATCGCAGCGTTTGCGTAGTGCGGTCAGACTGTCACTGTATTTGTTGAGGGTAGATTGCAAGTAGCGAAAATGCCATCGCTTGCAGATCACTGGTGTGTACTGAAGATATAAAGTATGTTATGCTTTTGTAATAAAAAATAACATAAAAATTATCTCATTTATTATTATAGTGAACTTCAATTAATTATTATAACCATTCTTGATTTCAAATACAATAAAACAAATTGCAATAAAATCAGCTAGTGATATTTTCATATCGAAAATGTTGTCGTTGTTGTTTCTTTGGAAAAAGTTCGTAAGAGCAATTAATTGTTCTATCCTGACGTTAAGCCCAATAAACGATTTTAAACTATCAAACAACTAGAATTTGTATTTAAAATCAAGAATGATTGAAACTATCAAACATTTAGAATTTGTATTTAAATCATAGAAAATCAACAATATAAATAACAAGGTCATATAGAAATCTTTCAATTGTAATTATTATAAACTTTAATATTCAAATAATACATTTTTATATTAATTTTTTTCTTATGTGTATGAAAGTACTTTTGTTTCCTTTTAATAAAAAAAAAAATTATTTGTAAAAACTTAAATTTTCATATTAATAACCAGTTTCGGTTTTGGCCAAATATTATAAAATGGCCAAATATTCGGTTTCGGTCGGACACTACTTAAAACGTAGGTTGGTAATCCAATTGATTTTACCTTTAATTACATAATCAGAAACAATGTAGCAAGCTCGACTCGTCTTCCCAAATAAAAATGCAAATTGCTTTTAATTATGCAACACGCTACGTATATGGTTTTCGAAAATTTGACCACCTTTCCACGTTCAGAAATGAAATAATTGGATGTGAATTAACTGCATATCTTAGTGCTCATAACTGTGTGCATCTTCATAAACTTATACATGAAAAAACACCTCATTACTTGTTTGAAAAGCTCCAGTTTTGTTTATCTAGAAGAAGTAATGTATTAATATTTCCCAGGCATTATTCGTTACATTCGCGTCACCTTGTAGGTTAAGAGAAATTAGTGGGAGAAGTGATTTTAGGCGCTCTATTTTATCTTTCTATTTTACTTCTTAGTTTTTTTAACTCTTTATTACTTTATTTTCTCTATTCTTCTGTCTTTTTTAATAATTCTTAGTATTTAATTTCAAATAAGATTTAATTTAGCATCTAAGATATTTCATAGTTATATAAGTTTTCTTTTTAAAAATGTTACGTATATTTCTTTAAATGCATATTTGTTGTTATGACCATATATGTAGTGTAATATAATTTTTTCAAGCCAATGCTTAAATCGTACCATAAAAGAACCTAGTTCTTATTGCACAAACATGTTCTCTAAATAAATAAATAAAATAAATAAATAACATCAATGGCTATCGCTGGAACTAGAATCAAAGTTTTATATCAAAAACATCGTATATTTTACACGTAATAACCGGTAGAAAACAAGCTGTATTAAGAACCTAATTTTCAAAAGCGCGTCATTCTGACAATTTTCAATATTTTTTTTTCTAGTGCCAGCTATAGCTGCACTCATAGTGATTAATAATATTCTTGGTTTTTATTTTTCAGACAAATAGAAAAGTCAAAATCTTCATCACCGCCCATGCCCCTTTTCCTAGAGAGCGTCTCATTGAGCGCCATTTTTAACAAGATCAACAATTTTTTAAATTAAAAAAAATTATTTTTTGTATGATGAATGAGCGTTACAATATACTTAAAAGTTTAAATATTTTTGTTTAATATTTTAACTTTTTAAAAAATCCTAAAAATACCTTAAATTTTCGAGCGCTAGACCACTGGCCTTGCCTTAAGTGCCTGTGAACATTCATGTCTGAATTCGCAATTAAAACCTTTACCTAAAAGAATGGGCATCTTGTGATCATTTTTCACCCGTTCAATGGAACCTTGCTACTTTTGTTGTTTGAATAGCTAATGCACAATGGGTCTGTTTGGAAATGCATCATGATGCGCAAACTGCTTTTTAGCATAAACAAAATGTTTGAAAAAGGCCCACTTTGCAGCACTGAAAACGTCAAACATTCTAAAATGTAATTTTTTTATCAAGCGTAACTCACCATTCGCATCAAAAAAATTCACGCTGCAATTTGAACGCTTAAAAATGCCAGTTGTGCGCATACTGCAAATCGTGATGCATTTCCGAACAGACCCAACGCTTTTGATTGATTATTGTGATATGCGGCATCATAATTTCACGCACTGCAATAGAATATGTAAGATATCTAATGCACAATCCTTTTAATATATTCTTGTCATATACTGCAACATAGCTTCAGAGTAGAAGGGCTATGAGAGTTCTAATCCAAAAACGCTTGTATTTCCTTATGGGCCTCCAAATTCACAAAATTTTGCCCCACTGCGCAGTCGGCGTCGCGGTTGATCGGTCAAGTTGACCGATAATAGGGTGGCTGAAGCGTGTTGTTGTTATAAATTGGAGATAAGCATGTAAGATGGGCGGATGGGCGGACGGACGGATAGTTGTTGTTGCTATAAATCAAAATTTCAAGTTTAAGGTGATAAGCCCAAGCTTCATAGCAAGCATAATGTTTATGCATTTAAGTCGCTACAAAATTTTCAAGTTTAAGGTGATAAACCTTCAGCTTCATAGTAAGCGTAATAAGCGTGCCAAAAACCACAAGTTTAAAATAAGGAAACAGTGAAGAAGTAAAATATTTTTTATTTTTTTCTCATGCTTGTTTAATATAATATGTTTATGAATTTAAGTCGCTACAAATTTCAAGTTAAAGATGATAAGCCCAAGCTTCATAGCAAACATTATAAGACAAGACAAAAACTACATGTTCATGATAAGGATAGTGTAGTTGTTAAGCATTTTAATAAATTTAATATGAGTTAGTTGACTAATGTAAAGATAAAGTATGAAAGCAGCAACGGCGGCTGCAGCGGCGGCTTGGGTTAATGATAAATTAAGCTAGAGATTGAAAGCGTCATCGTAACCATGACCATACTCAACTATGCTGATATAAATAAAGCAAAACGAGTTGATTTATATATGAATCATTATTGTTCTTTTATTGATTTGTTATATATAAATTGTGAAAAAAATTGATTTTATATTTAAATTATTCTTATGATTTCATTTGTTAGAGGAGTGTATTCAATTAAACGATCATGGATTACCAAACAGTAAGCTGACGTTTTGTCTG
This sequence comes from Dichetophora obliterata, assembly GCA_963920525.1. Lineage (NCBI taxonomy): Eukaryota > Metazoa > Arthropoda > Insecta > Diptera > Sciomyzidae > Dichetophora > Dichetophora obliterata. The sequence continues at coordinate 165,309,217 of OY986437.1, read as the reverse complement.
GAATCGGTTTGTTTGCTTCGGTGTAGAACTCAATTCGTACATCAATATGTCCTGTTTTAACTGCTTCATTTTGATGTGTTACATCAACAACAATAAGCGGCGCTGTTGCCTTATATTCAACAGCATTTAGCGGATGTTGAGGAGTTTATAGCGTAAATTATTATTATTTTTACTCTGGCTTAAAGTGAAGTCTTATAGAAATTTTTTCTCCTCGAAAATTAATAAGGTCACCGTCTTGATTTAAGACTTTTATTATTATGCTGTTTATTTGTTGACAGTTGACGGGTAAGTAAATGACATTTCGAGGTTTTTCATTTATTTTATATCCAGGTGAGACATCGAGAGGAAATTCGTGAATAGTATGAACTGATGTGTTGTTAATATATGATCCAGTTGTCAAGTTGCATTCAATTCGTATTGTGTTTATATTTGTAATATTTAAAGGTAAATCAGATTCAAACTTTTGTGTAGTTTTATCTGACTGACCTATATGTATATATTCCGTTTTTTCTATCTCTTGTAACGGATCTATAGGAACCATTTTGATAAATTCCTCATACGCCAACTCATTTACTATCAACTTTTATATACTGAATCCCAGAACCTGTCCTATACTGTTTGGTTTTGAAAAATCTATGTCCACGGAGGATACAATTTCAATTTTAAGAGAGTTGTCGTTTGATTTAATTTCCAGGAAAATTGAATCATCAAGGTCTCTTACGTTTGATTTCAGAAAAACCCAATATCCTCAAATTCATATGAACCAACTGGTATTGTAATAGTATGCAGTCCGATATGAAATAAATTGTTGTGGACATCTACATTGGGTATAGAATTAAATGTTACAAAGTCTACAAGTCCGCAAACATATTTTGTTGCCAATTCAATTGGTGGAAAATATTTTCCATAGCTTGAACATCTGTCTGAGTCATTAACAGGATACAAGGCCGATATTATTGCTGATTTAAAACAATATTCATCATTGTTTTGTACGTTTATACAAGCTTTTTTATCAAGTTATATTCTGCTACTGATACTGATACTGTGCAATATTTCGTAAATAGAATATCATAAAATCTGTGCAAAACATGATGATTTGGGGGGGGGGGGCAGAAGAGTGAACTATAAACCAAGGGGAGAAGAAATAAGATACAACTATTTTAATAACTAACGCAAATAACGGCTTTCGACTTAATTAAATAAATAACTGGATAGAGTTTAGTTGGTAGAAAACCTATTTCGAAAAGCAGCTAGACGTTAGTTATTAAAATAGTTGTATCTTATTTATTGTCCCCTTGGTTTATAGTTCACTTTTCTGCCCCCCCCCCCCCCAAATCATCATGTTTTGTACAGATTTTATGATATTCTATTTACGAAATATTGCACAGTATCAGTAGCTGCAGCAGTATCAGTATCAGTATCAGTATCAGTATCCGTATCAGTATCAGTACCAGTAGCTGTAGCAGTATCAGTATCAGTAGCTGTAGCAGAATATTACTTGATAAAAAAGCTTGTATAAACGTACAAAACAATGATGAATATTGTTTAAAATCTGCAATAATATCAGCCTTGTATCCTGTTAATGACTCAGACAGATGTTCAAGCTATGGAAAATATTTTCCACCAATTGAATTGGCAACAAAATATGTTTGCGGACTCGTAGACTTTGTAACATTTAATTCTATACCCAATGTAGATGTCCACAACAATTTATTTCATATCGGGCTGCATACTATTACAATACCAGTTGGTTCATATGAATTTGAGGATATTGGGTTTTTCTTGAAATCAACCGTAAGAGACCTTGATGATTCAATTTTCCTGGAAATTAAATCAAACAACAACTCTCTTAAAATTGAAATTGTATCATCCGTGGACATAGATTTTTCAAAACCAAACAGTATAGGACAGGTTCTGGGATTCAGTATATGAAAGTTGATAGTAAATGAGTTGGCGTATGAGGAATTTATCGAAATGGTTCCTATAGATCCGTTACAAGAGATAGAAAAAACGGAATATATACATATAGGTCAGTCAGATAAAACTACACAAAAGTTTGAATCTGATTTATCTTTAAATATTACAAATATAAATACAATACGAATTGAATGCAACTTGACAACCGGATCATATATTAACAACACATCAGTTCATACTATTCACGAATTTCCTCTCGATGTCTCACCTGGATATAAAATAAATGAAAAACCTCGAAATGTCATTTACTTACCCGTCAACTGTCAACAAATAAACAGCATAATAATAAAAGTCTTAAATCAAGACGGTGACCTTATTAATTTTCGAGGAGAAAAAATTTCTATAAGACTTCACTTTAAGCCAGAGTAAAAATAATAATCATTTACGCTATAAACTCCTCAACATCCGCTAAATGCTGTTGAATATAAGGCAACAGCGCCGCTTATTGTTGTTGATGTAACACATTAAAATGAAGCAGTTAAAACAGGACATATTGATGTACGAATTGAGTTCTACACCGAAGCAAACAAACCGATTCCAGACAAAATGTCAGCTTACTGTTTGGTAATCCATGATCGTTTAATTGAATACACTCCTCTAACAAACGAAATCATAAGAATAATTTAAATATAAAATCAATTTTTTTCACAATTTATATATAACAAATCAATAAAAGAACAATAATGATTCATATATAAATCAACTCGTTTTGTTTTATTTATATCAGCATAGTTGAGTATGGTCATGGTTACGATGACGCTTTCAATCTCTAGCTTAATTTATCATTAACCCAAGCCGCCGCCGCAGCCGCCGTTGCTGCTTTCATACTTTATCTTTACATTAGTCAACTAACTCATATTAAATTTATTAAAATGCTTAACAACTACACTATCCTTATCATGAACATGTAGTTTTTGTCTTGTCTTATAATGTTTGCTATGAAGCTTGGGCTTATCATCTTTAACTTGAAATTTGTAGCGACTTAAATTCATAAACATATTATATTAAACAAGCATGAGAAAAAAATAAAAAATATTTTACTTCTTCACTGTTTCCTTATTTTAAACTTGTGGTTTTTGGCACGCTTATTACGCTTACTATGAAGCTGAAGGTTTATCACCTTAAACTTGAAAATTTTGTAGCGACTTAAATGCATAAACATTATGCTTGCTATGAAGCTTGGGCTTATCACCTTAAACTTGAAATTTTGATTTATAGCAACAACAACTATCCGTCCGTCCGTCCGTCCGTCCATCCACTTGACCGATCAACCGCGACGCCGACTGCGCAGTCGGGCAAAATTTTGTGAATTTGGAGGCCCATAAGGAAATACAAGCGTTTTGGGATTATAGCTCTCATAGCCCTTCTACTCTTCAGTTAATATTTAACATATAATGAACCTATTAACGTAACGTAGGTGTTTGGATTAAATGGTAGCGAGCTGGACTATCAATCGAAATGGAGCGGGTTCGATTCTCATTGCTATCATATAAATATTTTTAACTAACTGGAACCCGGCTCGTAGCTGCCACGCCCCCAAACACCCATCAAATGTTGTCAGTGAAACGGCATGATTAAATTGTGGTCGAATACTGAATTTCAAAGCTGTGCGACCTATAACTCCAAAGCTATTCGATAAATCATAAAGAAACGTAATCATAAAAGCCATAACTTTTGATTGGAAAGAGATATTGGGGTAATTTTTTCACATGAATTATTTTGGAGGCTTAAATTTTTTGTAAAAAATATAAAAACAACATTTTGGAAAAAATAAATTTCGTGAAAAAAATCAAAGTTGTTTTGATGACAAAAGCAGTATATAATTTTTGCGCTTAGCTGGAAAAATTTTTGCAAATAAATGCTGTGTGATAGGAAAGGTAGCCAGATGTGCAATTTTTGATTTAATTTTTACAACCAAAACACTTCCGTTTATTTTAGCCATTGATGTAACCCAAATCATCAAATACTCTCATCTACTCCTTTATGCAGTTGATATGAAAATATACAGAACAGTAGATTCTAAAGACAATTCAGATCTACTCCAGTCTGATTTAAAATCCTTTGAAGTTTGGTGTTCTAAAAATAATATGTTTCTTAATCCAGATAAATGAAAAACTATGACGTTTTCGCGAAAAATGAATAATTTAATTTTTGATTATAAGATAAAAGATACGGCTAAATCGTGTAGATTCTGTCAAAGATCTTGGTATATGCATGGATTCTAAGCTATCGTTTAGCGTTCATATTGATAGCATTTGTAAAAAAGCGTCTTCTACGCTCGGTTTTATAAAACGCTGGGCCAAAGAATTTTATAGTATGATTACAACTACAACGCTGTAGTATTCAATTGTCCGTCCTCACTTGGGGTATGCAAGTCAAGATTGGTCGCCAAGTTACAATGTACATGTTGAACGAATAGAATGATTTCAAAAACGTTTTGTTCGGTTTGCTCTCTTGGGCTTAAGCGGAACTGACACTTTAAATCTTCCTCCTTATGAGGATCGTTTAAAACTATTAAAAATGCAATATTTAAATGAGGGAAGGAAGTCTGCTGATATCGTCTACTTACACCAACTCATAACTGGTGGGTTCGATTCACCGGAGCTCCTAATTCTTATAAATTTTAACACTAGCCGTAGAAGCAGTAGAAATGCTAACAATGTAATTTACTTACCTTTTAGTAGCACAAATTATATGGCTACTGCTCCTTTAAATCGCATGCGTGCCTTTGTTAACAACTGTAGCTTTTTTTAAGTTAACTTATCGAAAGGTCAACTCAAAAGTAGATTGAAAACTAATGTATGATTAGATCTACGTCAACGCATGGTTAGTTGTTATGCCTTGTGTTGTCCCTGAGTCCAACCCATATTATGGTGGGTAAATTTTTCTCACTTAAGATTGTTTTGGACCACTTTTATCAATGTTTATAGTTGAGATATTTTAATGATATTAAGTTGGTTCTTAAGATAATCTAATGTGGAGAAAGTGCGAAAAGCTGTAGTAGCTGAACTCTATTGTTATTGCATGTTAAAAACAAATTGTTGAGTTGTTTGATTTGCTCGACATTTTCTCATTGTTAACTAAGCAGTTTCATTTGCCGCCTGTCTTTCTTCTTGTGTTTGTGATGCATGAAGTCGTGCCATACCAACACAGCGCTGTTCTCGTGCGGTTTCTTGTTCATCCATATTCAATTGATTGGCGATAATCCGACCTCTACTTGCATTACGGGTTCGATGCGAAAGATTAGATTTTCTGGGGCGTGGCATTGTGAATAACAAGAAGAAATTAATGTCATAAGAGCAATTATGGAATTATCGATACATACATGTGCACAAATGTCATAAACTCACAAAATAAACATTTTCGTTGGAAACTTACCATTTGAAAATAGAACTGCACACGAAATGATCAATCGGAATAAAATTAACAGCGAATTCGTATTGATTTTCAAAGTAATGCACCTACTAATTTAATGCACAATTCGAAATTAATATTTCCATTGATTCTTGATGTGCACACAATCACAAAGATCATAACCATTCACAATGTGCACTTCATGAAACTCAACTCACCTCTATATAATCACTTTTCACTTGTAGTTTTTACAAAAAATCGTTTCAGAAGAATCTATTAAAATACAGTACGACCTCGCTCAACGCAACCCTCGCTACACGCAACTCCTCGATAATCTCAACACCCAAATTGTACGCAAAGTATAAATTGCAAAAAGTGCAGACCAAAATTTCCCAATTTTTAAAAAAATAAATTGAATAAAATGAAATTATGTTTCTGAACAAAAATTTTTCGATTCACTTTAATTTGAATGTGTAGAAAATGCATATTTTTTTTGGAAATAGGTCTATTGGCCAATATAAAATTTTTCCTCGGTTTTTGCAATAACCTCAGATTTCGCAATTGGCTTGAATTTAATTGGTTGCGTTGAGCGAGGTCGTACTGTATTGAATTTCAATAACTTTCGAAAGCTGATAAAAATTTGTTAAAACTTGAAAGATTCTGACGGAATCAGCTTTTAAATGCTCGTTTTTAATGTGTGACAAAAAAATTGCTACAAAAAAAAAGTCATCGATCATCCAGACTGCGTCGTAAAGTAGCTACATACAAAATGTATGGGAAATGCATTTTCTTCATATTTTTTTCGGGCATTTTTCGGGAATGTTTTTAAGTATTCTTCTTGTTTGGCCAGAGACCAGTTCGAATTGGTATAAATATATTTTATATTCTCTTGTTGTAATTGACGCAAGCAAAAAACAACAAAAATTCTAAGGAAAAGGTGTTTGGAAAAAAGTGCCATTTTTGAGATTTCACTCAAGCAAATCACAAAACGGGGCGCAAAAAACTTCGTTTCAAAAATTACTTTTTAGAATGTTTCACGTTTGCAGTGCTGCAAAGTGCGCCTTTTTCGAACATTTTGTTTATGCTAAAAAGCAGTTTGCGCATCATGATCAGTGTTGTCACTTGAAAATTTTGAATAGTGTTAGATTGAGTCTAAAAAAAAGTGGTAGATTTTGAAAAAGAGTGGTGGATTTTTTGCATAAAAACAGATTGAAAATCCTTTTCATATAATTAGAAAAATGATTTAAAAAAAAATTAAAAAAATTGTTGATCTTGTTAAAAATGGCGCTCAATGAGACGCTCTCTAGGAAAAGGGTCATGGGCGGTGATGTAGATTTTGACTTTTCTATTTATCTGAAAAATAAAAACCAAGAATATTATTAATCACTATAAGTGCAGCTATAGCTTGGCACTAGAAAAAAAAAATATTGAAAATTGTCAGAATGACTCGCTTTTGAAAATTAGGTCCTTAAAAAAGCTTGTTTTCTACTGGTTATAAAGTGTAAAATATACGATATTTTTTAAATAAAACTTTGATTCTAGTTCCAGCGATAGCCACTGATGTTATGAATAGCATATTTAAACTTCAAATGATTCGGCTGAATAGCTTTTGTTTTTTCTACAACATCATGCCGAAAAAAGTAGTTTCGAGATAAACGAGTATAAAGCAAATGGCTGTAGAAGTGAAAATAACGTCAGAAAGACTTTACTTTTGATATATAAAAAAAAATCTATTTGATACAAATTCTAGGCCTTAAGCAATGCCGTTTTCATAAATACAATTTGCGAATGAAAAGCGATCCAAATATTAGCACAACGCGATTAGGACACCTATTGATGTTATGTTTGCTAGAAATATCGATGACATCATTAAATCTATATAATATACATTTGAAATTTTATATATTAAAAACCAATCATTTCATTAACAGTTACAAAAGTAATTAAAAATTAATGTAAAATAATAATGTAAGGTAATGAAATTTACTGGTGGTAAATATTATTGTTTTTAGTTAACATTATGGTATTTAAAATTTTTTAATTTAAAATTTTTTTATTAAAAAATCCATTCAATTATCAAACTTATGAAACTGCGAAAAAGCTTCGCTTCTCTCGTGTGTTCAGCTACGCATCTGCTTTTTTTTTTTAAGATATTTAAACTAATAACAATTTTTTAAAAAGATGTAAGCTTTCTATAAATTTACGTATGTATTTATCGATTTACGGAGAATAGATGGTAAAGCTAACTGGTTATGAGATAAGAGGTTATGATAGAGCTTAGACTAAAAACTGAGTTAAATAAAGTTGAGAAAAAGATTTGAGTATCAATTGCTTAAAGGCTAATCAATTGGATACTTATTTTATATAGCTGGGCAGTGAGTTCCACAGCCTTATTGCGCTAACAAAAAACAGTCTGCTTGAGTCTTTATAATTAAAACGCGTTATTAAGAGATTCAAACTTCTACTTGACCTGCAGAACTGAAGTCTTGCAAAGAGTAATAGTGGACATTGTGAGTAGATAATTTTGTTCAAGAGTATGCTATTTCCTATACGTCCAAGTAATCGGCGCCCATAGCGGTAATTCATCGATTTAGGCGGCCAAAATTATTTTATTGGGTAAACAGTTTCTAATCATGTATGTGTTTTGATTTTTGATATCCTTAACCCTACACGACAATTGGGTCATATTGACCCACCCCAATTCTTTTTTAGGTAAACATTTAAATTTTTTGTTGCAAAAATATTATTTATTAAAAATATTATTTAGTGATGTTTCTTTACTGATTTTTTTGTATGCTTAACCTTGTGCGACCTTCATGACCTATATTTTTCTCAAGTAGGTCTTCAACGGATTGTTTTAAATAGCAGAAGTGATGTCTGTTTTCTGAGTTTTTACTTTTTAACCCTCTATTAGTCTTGCGTCATAAATGACTAAAATGTTATTTGAAGATCTAAGTGGCAAAAATTGTTTTACCATGATAATCGATCCCAATGATATTTCAATGCTCATTTTGGCAATAAAACGTGTATTTAGAATAATCGGAGGAAACTCAAGATTGAAGAATGGTGTTGTGGAAATTGGCAAGACACATGATTTCGAGGTATTGAGGGCAAGCATATTTTCCCTAGCCCATTCCGCTCCTAATTTTAAATCATCATTTACTCTTGCGCACAAATCCTCAACAAGCCCTTTGGGCTTGCATTGTAAGCATGCATAGATACATTATCACATTTTGCAAAAATGTCGTTGATAAACATGGCAAACAGGAGTGGTCCCAAGACCAATCCTTGAGGGACACCGCTAGTGATATGCTTATACGCAGATAAGTTGCTGCCTAATCTAACCCGTTGGGACCTGCCATTTAAGGTATGACCTCCGGATAAAAGTTTATTCTATTTTTTTTTCATAAATGTCTAAAATCCTTCAAAAGTAATGCCTTAAAAGAATTTTGTCAAATTCGAATTATTTTTGGAGTTACAGAGCTATATATGTATATGAACACTCACGCCGAAGTTCAGTAATAAAACTTTAAATGCGTTTTTCTCGAAATCACTTTATTCAAACTGGGGTGTCGTTTTTCTCGAGAACCAGAAGTCGGATGAAGATGCGGTAGGCGGCGTTTTGTAGGTAATCATTTCAGGCAGTTCCTGAACTAGGAAATTGGGCTAACTCTACTACCGGGGAGCTAAATTTTTAACTTTTTTTTAAATCGCGCCATTTTGTCAATTTTTTATATTTTGGAAATATCCTAGTTCAGAACCTCCTGACGTGACTATCAACAAAATGCTGCACGCAGAATTTCAATACGACATCTGGTTATCAAGAAAAACGACACCCCGTTTTCCTTCTCATTTTTACGTTCCCATTTTCATCGCTCTGGGAGGGGGGATAAAAAAACATCAAAACACTTAAAAATACGAAAAAAGTTAGAAAATTTCGTCTACTTTCAAATAAAAAAATCCAAAGTTAATAAATAAAAAATCGTCTGAGCTACAGCAATTTTAAAAACTTTATTTTTTGCGGGCTTGAACCACAGGTCATACCTTAAGTAACTACTTAAAAGGCTGTAGCTCAAAAAACCGAACTCCAATAAAAGTTTTTTGCATAAGATATTATAGTTTACTGTATCGAAAGCCTAAAATCAAGAAGACAAAGCAAGGTCAGATCACCATCGAAGGAATCTCTGATGTCATCCATGATTTTAGCAATAGCTGCCGAACAACTATGAACTTTACGGAAGCCGGACTGAAAATCAGACATGAGGCCTAGAGATTGAATATGGTCACTTATTTGATCTGCTAAAAGAGACTCACATGCTTTTGAAATCGATGACAACAAGCTGATTGGTCTGAAGTCACCAGGCTCGGGTGCATTTGTAATTTTTGCAATCGGAATAATTTTCTGGTAGAAAAGGACGAGGTATATAATATATTTAATTTTTAAACACAAAAATACAACTCCAATATTTTTAAATAATGAAACCCCACTTTTTAAGCTTTCACAATAATTTTATTTATTTAATTTTAAGACTAACAAATATTTTTATTGGAATATAATATAAAGAAACAAAACATGTATGATAATATTATTTGTATTTATATTAAAAAATATGAGGTGTAGAATAGGGCGTATCGAAAATTTTTCATCGTATTCTAAGAAGTTGCATAGCGTGGTCAAGATCTCCCAAAAAAATTTAATAAAAAAATAAGGATGTCTTCCTCTCCCGCAAGGACAAAGTTCTTTTTTAAAAAAAACATTAAAAAATCACGATCTCAAAATACTTTGATTTTTGTAAGAAAAACTAAATATGTCTTAAAGTAGAAGCAAATAAAGACTTTAACTGACAATATCCTGCCAAACACGACGCCACTCTCGATTTTTACCCACAAGGTCCTGTGTGAAGGATACTCGAATCTAAAGGGACTCTTGAGGTAGCACATAACTTTTGATTGCAATCTGATTGTTTAAATTTTGACAATTTTGATAATAGTGTTGACGATTTGCTTTAATTTGGCGGACTAATAATTTGCTTGTTTTTTGCATATGTATTTTCTTGTTTCAAAAAAATTTATATAAGGTTTTATATCTCGGGCACCAGAAGTTGTACCGAAGATAATTTCCTTAATTTAGATTCTTTAAATATTTTTGAACAACACCATGTCCAAGATTATCAATTTATAACACCATGTTAAGACCACGATTTTTCTTCCAATTTCGATTTTTAATAAAAATTTTACTTCCTTATGAATTTTATTATTTCGTTTAAACTCCTCAAATCAGTATTCACAAAAATGTCATGTTAAAATTTTGAGTTTCTGAGTTTGCCATACGATGGGTCTCAATTGACTTAAAAATTGCTGTTTTAATAAAATAATAACCATAAAGGAGATATGAACAAAATTGTTTCATTTCATGCTTGAAGTAACTTTTTTTATATATAAAAAAGGAAAAAAAAAATCGTGGCCTTTTCCTGCTGTTTTAAACACGATATTTTTAGACAGGGTTTCTTTCATAACTTCTTGCAGAAACCGAATTGAGAAATATATCTTCGGTACCACTTCTGATACCCGAGATACAAAACCTTTTATTCATTTTTTTAGTATACATTTTAAAGTATACATTTCTCCAAGGCAGAAAAATGCATATGCAAAAAATATGCAAATTATTAATTCAGCAAATTTAAGGAAAACGGTAACACTGTTATCAAAATTACCAAAATTTAGACAATCAGATAGTAATTAAAAGTTCTGTGCTATCTCGAGTGCACATATAGATTCGAATATCCTTCGCACAAGACAATATGGGTAAAAACCAAGAGTGCCATCGTGTTTGCTAAAATATTGTTGTTTAAAGTCTGTATTAACTTTTGATTTAAGACTTATGCAGTTTTTCTTAAAAAATTAAAGCATTTTGAGATCGTGCTTTAGATCTCAAAAAACAACTTTGTTCTTGCGGGAAAGGAAGAGATCCTCTTTTTTTTCTAAAACTTTTTTGGGACATCTTGACCACTCTATGCAACTTTTGAGACCTCTTAAAATGTGCAATTCGAAAAAAATTGTAATTCGATACGCCCTGGTGTACAATAAGACTTGGGCCAATTTTAAACTTTAGTCAAATTAAACTTAGGTTAACTCACCAAAAATGGACGTTTAAACTCGGATTAACTAGATATTTAAGCATGCGTTCAAGTTAAATTGACTTAAATTATCATATAATGTGTTTCTTTTGTGCCTAAACCGAGTTTAAACGTCCAATTTTGTTGAGTTAACCTCAGATTAATTTGACTAGAGTTTAAGCTCGCACTGAAAAATTGGCCCTTACAGCCCTATTCTGGCAAAGTGACAATTGTTACCCAGTATTTTAATTATTTCTATGTGTTTCTTGTAGTTTTTTTATTTGAAAACAAAATTTGAAGCTCAAAAATAATAAATTTTGATAAAAATTGTCACCTGCTTTGCAAGTAGTTGCAAGTTCATTAAAATATTTTGTTTTTTGAGCTTCAAATTTTGTTTTGAAATCAAAAAATTACAACAAACACATAGAAATTTTAAAAATACTGGGTAACAATTATCACTTTGCCAGAATACGGCTGTTAGTCTTTTTTAGTACCTTAATAGGTGTGTTATCAAAGGTTTCACAAATTAGATATGAATTAAAATTCAAATTGAATTTTTTTTTTATTAAAAAGAAAAATTCAGTACTTCTGTCTTTTATTTGCGTTGCTATTGCTCTTTAATTATATTAATTTTATAAGCATAATATTTCTACAAAAGCAATATACAAAACATTCAATTGCATAAAAAAGGAACAAAATTATACAACTAAGTATTCAATCTGGTGTAAAATAAATTATATGGGCTGCTATTGGCTTTTTATTGTATTAAGCTAAAATTGCTTGTTGAAAAAGAAATATAAAGAGATTTAATTTAAAACATTTATTGGGACTATATTACAAGGACTTGAAATTTTATTTACGTAACTAATACAAAAAACAATATTCCAAAAACTTTTTTTTAATGTATCTTCTTCTCGCTAGGTGGCGTAAAAAGCAGTCGTTTTCAGACAGGTTCAATATTTTTTGGTCCCAATTTATCGGAAACGCAAAAAATTAAAGTGCATATTAATAAGAGTACTTTTCGCTAAATCCTATAGTAGAATTATTAAGTTTCGTTCTAATTTATTAATTTATTAATTAAGAATTATTAAGTTTCGTTCTAATTTGCAATCGTTACGGGAATTTTAAAGGTTAAAAATAAGAAATTTATAAAAAAGTCACGCTAGTTTCTTACTATCGAGCCAAACTCACAATAAATGCTTAAATTAAGTTTTTAAATTTTTTTCAACGTGCAATGTCATCTTAAATTTAGAAGTTCAAATATATTCATTTGCATGAATTTTGGAAAAATATTTTCTACCATTTCCAAATAAAATCTATTAGTCTTATAATATTTAGCTAGTTTTAAATCAGAAAAAAAAGTTCATCAACAGCTCGGCTAAAATATACTTAAAATATTTTTGACAAAATTTAAAAGTTATTTGTAAAGAGCTGGCTATTAAACAAAATAGTTTGCTTTAATGCATTTTTGTATCTGAAAATATTGCCCAAAAATGTCTTAATGTCATTATTTATCTTAACTTTTTTGTCGAATTGAAGGGACTCCTTACTTTTTATATTTTGAAAACAAAAACATATATTTAAAAAATATTTTTTTAAAAAAGTATCCAAACTTACACTGAGGCTTAAAAAAAGTATCCATCAGTTTTTGAAGGAAAAAAGTATCTAAATGGATCCAATTGGATCCAAACGGCAACACTGATTCTAGTAATGTTTTCGACATTAACATCTGTCAACGAGCTCGCGATGAAATAATCATTCAGTAGGTTTGGATTAGTCAGAGATGGGCGTAGTGCAGTTTCAGGTTACATGTACTGATAGTGTAAAATTATTCTCTATCTTCTATTAGTTTTTACTGATGAATTGAAAAATATAAGCCTCACTATACATGAATGATAGTGATAGTGAAAATTTTTCACTCAAATTTATATAAGAATAGTGAAAAAAAATGTCTACAGCTTAGTGTAACTTCTTTGTTTGCACTAAATTAATAGTGCAATCAGTTAAAACTCAATAAGTAGTTCTTCTTAATTATATACTTTTTTTTATTCGAGTCTGACTGAAATAGTTTTAAAATCAGTCTTATTTGAAAGTTGAGTGAAAACACTTTCAAATGCAGCTTTCATGTAGTGACTGCTCACATTTTGCACTATTTAAGTGTACTTTATTAGAGATTTGTGCGACCGTAGCCTAGTGGGTAGAGTGCGTGGCCCTTAAGCTAAAGAACCGCGGTAGCCCGGGTTCAATTCCAGCTCAGACAGAAAGTTTTTTTAATTGAATTAATTTTTCTATTCGGTCGTCACCTCTTTGCAGACCTCATGGCAAACCTCAGAGAGTAAAAATTGCCATGTAAAGCTTCTTGAGAACATAAGCCGTTCGGAGTTGGCATAAAACACGTAGGTCCAGTTCTCGGTCAGTTGTGATCAAACCTTTAATAACACGCACAACACAATTGATCAATAGAAGCTAGGTCAAAGTCCTTCCAAGGGCTGAAACGGCCATTTTATTTTATGTATTTATAGTGGAGATTTAGTAACTACCTCTCAATTTAGTTATAGTGCAACAATATAACACTTTCACTAAAATTCCTAGTGATAGTGATGAGATGCTTCACTATCACTAAGCTGGTAAAAAAATAGTGAAAAATATAATTTCTTTCAATATATTTTAGTGCTGGTGAAAGGCTTAGTGCACTCAGCAGTTAGTGTTCTACGCCCAACTCTGGGATCAAGTACGGCAGACTTCCAAGCCTTTATTGCAAATACCAAAACTTTTTAGATTTTTCCATAACTGCTCGGAGGGTAGATTTAGCATAGCTCAGATTTATAAAAATGCTTTTTATATAGTCTAACGGCCAAGGTAGCCGTTTGCATTGATCGAACTAAGGATTTTTACATGTTGATGTCATATCAAAAGACAATTGTACCTAAAAACATTCCTTTTTCCTTATATTTTATCTAGTCTCAATATGAACATTTCCAGACTGGTACTTTTTGATAAAGCCTTAAAGTAGATCTTTAACTGGTTTAAAAGTATTCAAACTTCAGAGGCATTTATTTCATATCTCTTGCATGTATTACTTGAAGAAGTTCATCACGTAAACGATGATGCATTTCTTTTATTTTATGTAGTTTAGGCCGGGTCGATTTAAAAATCGCCCATTGCTCAGTGAAAATCGTATTCTAGGGATAAAAATAAGAAACTTTGCCCGAAGAACTATACCTCTAAAACGAATTCTAGTGCCCCAACTTTTCCGTAGGGTCAATACTTCACACCTTTTCACACATACTTCCAAAAATTTTGCATGCATAAAATTTTATACCGTGTAATCATACGTTATATCTGTGTCGATGAGCATTAACAGCTTAAGTCTTATTTAAAAGTTTCCATAAATAACTTATACTAAACTTACATATAAGTTATATGAAAGGGTCTTTTGTTTTTGCGTCATATCTTTGGCTAAGGTCATGCTAAAAGTTCTAGATTTTGTGTGTTCATAATGATATATACGCGGACACAACTTTATCAATAACTCAGTTCTGTCTTAAATCGACTTAAGCTATTATTGCTTATCGACACAGATATAATAATCTATATATATAAAATAGGATGTGTGTATGTATGTAACGTATGGACTCCAAAACGGCTGGGCCGATTTTGATGAAATTTTCAGGTAATGTTCATCTTGGTACGGTGGGTAACATAGGCTATATTTGGACCCGATAGGTGGCGCTGGGGTGGACTTATATCGAAAATTTGAATTTATGGACCAATTTAACTGAAATTAAGAATGTATGTTTGTTTGATCATAAGAAAATATTTTGTGTATAAATGGACCCGATAGGTGGCGCTGGGGTGGACTTATATCGAAAATTTGAATTTATGGACCAATTTAACTGAAATTCAGAATGTATGTTTGTTTGATCATAAGAAAATAATTTGTGTATAAATGGACACGGTAGGTGGCGCTGGGGTGGACTTATTTCGAAAATTCGATGGCGTGAAAAATATATAAATACTTTTAATTTTATTTTATAACGAGGGGAGTAGCGAAGCACACCGGGTTCAGCTAGTATAATATATTCAAGGAACACGCAGGCGCAGATCTTATCTGCTTGACATTCGCTTGAACACTGAAGCTTTGATCGTTCTCTAGGTGAGATGAATACATATATGTAAAATATATTTTACTGCACAAACACAATCTCAAGTGTGCAAGCTGCCCGACACTGTTATAGAGGTATAGTTCTTCGGGCAAAGTTTCTTATTTTGATCCCTAGAATAGGATTTTCACTGAGCAATGGGCGATTTTTTTGCCTCCCCACAAATCGACCCGGCATAATGTAGTTACTTTATTTATATAATGCATAAACTTAATTTTGTTGAGTTCTTTAAATGTATTCCTCAAACAGTTAGAAAATGAAAAAAGTTGAAACAACACGTGTTCAGATTTAATTTATTTATGTCAGTAAAAATTTCGAAAAGAAAACAAAATATAAATCAAAGTGAACTATTCTACGCTTAAAGTTTTTTGTACTATTTCATAGCAAGTACAAATTGCGCTAGAAATGAACTAGTTGGGTTTTCCAATTGACTCCAAAATAACAACTAGGTTAAGAGTTTATTTTAGAGTTGATGATTCGAAGACATTTTATAAGTTTAGGAAAATTGGACCAAAAATATACTCATTTCACGTTATATTGTGTATATCAACGCTTTAATTTATTCATAAAAACAATTTAAATTATTGGAAACTCAGAGCAAAAATATCTCTACAAACTTGTTGTATTCGTATTCGTAAATGGCGTGATCAAGTATGGTTCGAGAGGACAACCGCAATCACCTGAAATTATTGCAGATGGTTTTTGGTTGTCAACTATTGATATATCAAGAGAAAATTTATTTTGTCTTACCGAGCAGCCAAGTATTCGTCTTTCTTTTATTGAAATTAGCTTTTAGATGTTGCTCTGCTGCACTGCATTTTCAAATGAAGGAATCGATATTTGCACTAGGGAGTCTTGCATAACATATGTTAGTACCATGTTCAGATCAGATATTAATGAAGTAATAACTTGTATGCATAGTTTTTGTTGGCTGTGAAAAAAAGTCACTAAATGAAAACTTTCCAGTTAAAAAAATATGCGATCCCTCCCATGAGGAGAAACAAGTGAGCACTCTTTTTCCTGTTTTATTGTATTAAAAAGTGAGTACTTATGCCCTTATGCTGCTTTACTGTTCAATAGATCAATAGGTGAGCAATTAATGAAAAAAAAAGAACATAAAGTGAGGCATGTGCTTTTTAGGAAACTCTATCATTATTTTCTGTAAAAAATATATTTTAAATGTTCCTTTCATTCGATTCGCGTTTCAACACCGAGGTCGTGAAGTACGACCAGCCAACGGCATTTGTCCATCAGTTGATGCGACTGGCGCAATTAAAGTACAGTTTTTAAATAGAATCAAAAACGATTCGTAATTTCTGATGCCATTATAAATCTCACGATTTGGCCAAATAATTTCCTCGCCACCTTAGGGTCTTGAGGAGTCTACTTGAACTAGGGAAGACTAGCTTTCGAAGTAAAACTAAATAAAAAAAATGCTCCTTTCCTGATTCATTTGGATCATTTATTGATCGCTCCTTTTGAGCTTCTCTGGAATATTAAAGGGAACTCTCCCTTTCTAGGACGGGCAATGTCAAAAGAGAACACAAAATACACCTAGCTTAGATCAATAAGAAGCACTCCGAGATCTCTCATAGGATGATTAATTTTTTACTGGGTTTATACTTTTCTCTTATAGATTAAATGCCTGCAATTTATTCTAGGGACTTTATTTTAATAGGTGTTAAATCAACACAGCCGATAACACCTGTTATTAAAAACTTGTTTTAAAAATAATCCTTTACACCACTTTCCTTCTCTTGCGTCCATACAAAGTTTACCCACTTCTGGCAAAAGTGGTTCTCGAAAATTTTCAGGCACTCTGGTATTATTTTTGTGACCATCGATTGAGACAAACAGGAAACTGATTCATTTCCAACTCACTTCTGGTAGCTTCCAGTAGCCTAAAATTGGAGAAAAGTTCCTAACTTCAGATGTGTAAATGTGTGTTGTTTTCATGTGAGCGGTCACATCATCAAATATGTGCTGGAACACCTTCTTGTTTACACGAAATTTTGCTACGAACCTATAAAAAATTCATTTGTGCAGGTAAACTTGTAGCTTCTTTAAAATAAAACCATCACAAGTGTTGCACGCCTGCACTCCACGTAGCTGACATTAGCACGATAAGAGTAAAGCATTCCGTGCAGTAGCCAAAAGCTGTGAAGCACTTGAAAATATATTTAACTAGCAGGCCATTGTTGTCCGCGACTTCACCACGGACGTTTTCTTTATCAATCTCTTTAAGACAATGCATGTTAAACAAAATAAAAAATGACTTTTTTTCTTTTGTTTTGTTTTCGCGCGCCGCTCTGCATTTATATGTATCTCACTTTTCACCTTGTTCGAGGCTCATCTGTTTTTTTTTTTTGGGTTGCGCTGTTTTAGCTGAGCATAAAAAGAAAAGAAAAGATAACAACATGGAGTTTATTAAAACTCTCGCAACACAACCGCGTGAAAAGAAAACGATAAGCAATGCATGGTAGCTGGGATGATTTCTTAAAAAACTTAACACTTTTATTAAATACTAGCTGAAACCCGGCGCGTTGCTGCCACGCCTCTTTTTCCAAACTCCCATAAAATGTTATGGGCATTTAATGCATTTTTGTGTAAATGAGAACCTTATTTTAGAGTAAATTTAAGCCCTATATTTAAAATAGCTGAACCCGGTGTGCTTCGCTACTCCCCTCGTTATAAAATAAAATTAAAAGTATTTATATATTTTTCACGCCATCGAATTTTCGAAATAAGTCCACCCCAGCGCCACCTACCGTGTCCATTTATACACAAATTATTTTCTTATGATCAAACAAACATACATTCTGAATTTCAGTTAAATTGGTCCATAAATTCAAATTTTCGATATAAGTCCACCCCAGCGCCACCTATCGGGTCCAAAAGCCTATGTTACCCACCGTACCAAGATGAACATTACCTGAAAATTTCATCAAAATCGGCCCAGCCGTTTTGGAGTCCATACGTTACATACATACACACATCCTATTTTATATATATAGATAATTATTAATATTATTTCGAAAGAAAAATACCCCTTTATAACGCCATAGCACAAATATGATATTTTAAAACTTTTTCATAAAAATTTGCACTTCAATTTTATATAGTAGTAAGGATAAGGTTAAAAAATATTCAGTGTCTGCTAGCTTCAGAATATTTGTGCTGTCTTCGTCTTTACACCCTCAACTCACTTCCATCAGCCTGGTTAAAAAATTGGTCAAAAAATTGCAATCGCTGCATACATTTTAGTTACAGCACTAACATATTTTTTTTGCACAAATTTTATAGAAATTGGTTTTATTATTTGAAAAACACAAAACAACAATTAACAACAGCAGCTATCTTTAAAGATAAACAAACTGAATGGATATTCAGGATTGTGATTTTCAACTGATATATTGGCGACCAGTGCCCTATTTCACCAACTTACAAATATGTGAATTGTAAGGAAATTCAAACTATTGTAAAGAAGTATTGTAAAAAAGTATAATTATGGTTTCACCCAATTCCTACAATTTTGAACTTGTACTTGTAAACTACAAGTGGTTCACACTTTTTTATTGACAAATTTGTCAATAAATGTTTCACCAAACAAGATTTGTAGAAATAAAACAATTATGTAGTTTATGTTTTACCAAACTAATCAGAAATTTATAAAATTTTTAGGAATTTCTTACAAAAAAATAATCGCCTATAAAATTCATACAATTATTTATATATTTTTGCCCCACACTTGCAGATCATTTCGTTTATATGTACACTAGCTGTAACCTGGCGCGTTGCTGTCACGCCCCCGTTTCCAAACACCCATCAAATGTTATCAGTGAAACGGCATGTTTAAATTGTGGTCGAATCGGTCTTATTTGAACTCTCGTTAGATTCGGTCGTCTTGTAATCAATCATGTCGCTTAGATCGCGTTGCCTAGTCTGCAACAAATCGGTAGCTAAAGACAGTGTTTTAACTTGCAATATATGCAAGTGTGTATTTCACAACTTGTGTATTTCACAAACTTGTGCAAATATAATTGACAATAATATTATTAACATTTTAAATTCTTATAAAAACATTGTGTCCAATTGCACTGAAGGTCAGAATTCTTCTATTAATTTGTGTGCTACAGTAGCTCAATTAGTCACCGAAGTTAGAATTGAAATCAATTATAAATTCATTTAATTTTGTTAGTGCAAATAATGCCAACAAAACTGTTCAAGTGCCTAACAAAAAAAGCAATTGTGCAGTTTCGTGTACTATCTAATTCTTAAAGTAGTTGCTGTTGCTGCTGCTGCTGCTGTTAATTAAGTATAATTTCTATGTCTTCTACTGATGCTGTTGTTTTTGCTGCTAAAACTAGTTTTGATGGTGCTGCCGAAACTCTTGGTGCTAAAGCTACAGTTTCTATTTTGCTTTTGTCTACTTATACAGATGTGGTCTCTTTTTCTAATGATTTGGAATCAGATAAGATTGGAACATGGACAAACGTTAATAAAAGAATTCGAAAAAATCTCTCGATTGTTGTTGGACAAAATGTAAGCAATGAATTAGTTATTGTGTTTGCTAGAAAAATATTCCTGCACTTATCTTCATTTCAGCCTATCGTATCTAAATATAATATTATTGATTTTATTGTGAAGAATACAAATGTTCCTAAGCACACAATAACTTACAATATGCTGGTGAAATTTTATATTCAGCCTCAATCATTACAGTTCGTTAACTTCAAGCTTGGAATCTCAAATCATTAATAATAATGAAGTCGTTAATCCAGCCCTTTGGCCCGTGGAGGTAAAAATAAATAACTTTCAGTTTTTTCCAAAAGCAGGAATCCAACTAAATCTACAATAGCTAGAGCGAGTTCTGTTATTGATACACAAGGTTTAAAAATATATTACCAAAATGTTTCTCTACTTAGAACAAAGTGTAATTCTATCTTTGCTGCCACTTCTCAGTTTGCTGCTCAGTTTGCTGCCACTACGACCTGATTGTACGACGGAGACGTGGCACAATAAAAATTTCTTCAATGAAGAATTTTTCGATCCTCATCTGTACAATGTCTATCCTAAGGATCGTGATACTTCTGCGACTGGGTTGAATCGTGGTGGTGGTGTTTTAGTTGCTATCAAAAGGAACCTTATATCTTCTTCTAGTGTTGTACTATTAAATTCTGATCTTTTTCTTGATCAAATATGCATATCAGTTAAAGGCTCGTTTGATTCGCTCTACGTGTGTGTCTCATACATTCCTCCTAGAAGCCTTTTGAACTTTATCGCTAGCATGTTGATAACATTTTGTCATTGGATGAAAATCTTCGGAGTGATGGTGATCAGCTGCTTGTGCTTAGTGATTTTAATTTGCCCACAATTTCATGGAATCTTCAGTCAGAGTATAACTACCTAACGCCATCGAATGCTACGAGTATTTTTGAGTTGCATATTATTGATAACTTCTTAAGTATTGGTCTCATTCAGATAAATAATTGTTTTAATCTTTTAAATCGCTTATTAGATTTAGTTTTTAATTCAAATGACATAAACTATAATGTTCTTGAATCTAAATGTCCAATATCTGCAGTTAGTGCCCATCATATTCCTCTTGATATTCAAGTTACTTTTTACAAATACCTAGGAATGCAGACGATACATCGATAGTATCGTCATCGACGATATATCTTTCATAATCATTGATGTTGACATCTATGTTCTTATGAGCTATACATGGTCGATACATCGGTCTGAAAAGGAGAATCATCGATATCGTTCGCTCATTTTTAGCCTAATATATTTCGAATGAAAAATTCAACGAAAGATGGCTATTTTGCAGCGCAGTCGCGTTTTACACTGTATAAATAAACAGTAATGAAAAATTTTAATATTTAGTTTGACATCCTTGTGTTTTAATTACTTCTTCTAAACGTCGAGGCATTGATTCCACCAACTTTGCCGTGTAATTTGCAGGTATTTTGTTCCACTCTTCAACAATGACCGTTTTGAGCATTTCCTTGCTTGTAATTTTTCTTTTTCTGATCTGCTGATCTAGATAATCCCATAAATGCTCTATGGGATTTAGATCAGGCGATTGCGGAGGGTGGTGAAGTTCAGTGGCGTAAAAAGCTGGCCCGCAGAGCCCGCGTTGCGGGCGGGCGCAACTAAGCTAGGGACGCCCTCAAGTACCTTGATGAAATTGATAACTAAAGTGGAGAACGACGCAGAGTGTAAAATAAGCGGCCAAAAACCTAATATATCGACGTGTGAAATTTTCCAAATTCTTATAGCTTTCAATAGAAAATATCTTGGGTGAAAAAATCAAAATGAATTTTTTTAATAGTAGCAATCGTTTCGTTATGACAAGCCGTCAAAGTTGCATTTTTAAAAATATTTTTTGAGAATATAACTCATACATTATGAGTTATATAACTCATAAATCTGTTAACTTATAAATGTGTTATTACTTGTTGTTATCTTTTTCTTTTTTTTTAATTCTAATTTTTAATTTTAATTCTTACGGGTTTTGTTGTAATACATATATTGTAATTTGCGGCATGCACAAGAAATCTTTTCTTATACGATAACATACCTGCTTAATAAATACAAATACTAAAATATAATTAATCAAAAAAGAAATTTATGTAGCAAACTTCGTTGTTTTGAGACAAGATTGAAGTTTCAGGCAAAAATGGGTTTCGTTTACATGGGAGGTGGTTGTGGCAGAGGTCGGATTCTTATAACTTTTTTAAGATTTCTTAATTTTGTCATGAAAGATATTCGTGCCAATTTTCATAGCTCTACGAGACGTTGTGCGACGTTTGTGCTGAAATAAAATTTAAGTCCCGTGCAAACGATTTCTCAGGGTGCAATAATCGACGTCAAAAAACCGACTATTTTTAGCAAAAGTCGTGTTTGTTTGGCAAAATTCGATTATGGTCGAAGTCAATTACGAAGCCAAAATTTAAGTCCTGTACAAACGATTTCTCAGGGTGCAATAATCGACGTAAAAAAAACCGACTATTTTGAGCAAAAGTCGTCATTGTTTGGCAAAATTCGATTATGGTCGAAGTCAATTAGCCCGTTTGCTTTCATATTTTCAGCAAGTCAGCAACTGATGTTATTTTAATCACTGAGTTGGTCATATTTTATGACGTTAGCAAACTCTTTAGTTAACAGGTAACGTCATATACAAAATATTTAAACTAAACTAATATGTTTATTTAACTTATTAACTTCATCAATAAAAAAATTATTGATCCCATTAATACAAACTTTAAGTTTGCTTTCTTTTTTAAATAATTAATATGTGATGTTTTCTTTTTTTACCTACTTTGTGATGACATCTTACAAATTTTATTATATTTGGTATTATAAAAAGTATTTCTTACGTTACTGCTTTTTTTAATAAATTCTATTAAAATAAAATATAACTTTATTTATAAAATATTTTGTCAAGAGCTCTCTTGTTTTCTCCTACGCTTCTAGTAACCTAGTAATAACATAGTTTTTCGCTAAAAGTAAATACCAGGGCGCTTTTAGAAACCTGCGACCGGGCGCAAAAAATATAGTTACGCTACTGGTGAAGTTGTTTTGGCGTTCTATATAATAACCACTCCCTTACCATCAAGGCGGTATGCTTTGGATCGTTGTCCTGTTGAAAGATCCAACGATCCGGCAAACCTAACTTTTCAACACTGGCTGTAAATTTCTTTGTAAAATGTTCAAATAATCTTGTTTTTTGATTTTGCTTTCAATGAACTCAAGATTCCCTACTCCTGAAGCCGCAAAATAACCCCACACCATGACGGAGCCTCCACCGAATTTAACTGTGCTCTGAATATTTTGCTCATCAAACGCTGTGTTTTTTTTTCGCCATATTTTTCTTACTCTCGTCAGTAAATAGATCGGTTTTCCAAAAAGAAATATCACAATTTTTGTGTTTTTTAGCAAAATTTAAGCGTTTTCTTTATTCACTTTTGAAATGAAAGGCTTTCTTCTAGGACAACGGCCAAAATAGCCTTTATTATGAAGTGCACGACGCACAGTACTTGCGCTAACAGGCTTGCCTTCCTTCGCTGTAATTGTTTCTGCTATTTTGACAGCACTACTGCTTCCCCTTTACCTCTGCAACGATACGACGAACTGCTCGATCGTTTAAGCGCTTTGGTCGGCCTGGTCGCTCGAAATTATCAATTTTCTTAAACTTATTATATTTGTCTATAATTTTTTTTTACTGAAGTGTGGTTTCTATTCAATATTTTCCCGATTTCACGGAAAGACTTGCCTTTTTTATGCAAGTCAATTAATATTTTGCGAGTTTCAATAGAAATTTCTTTTCGCATTGTTAAAAACGACATGAAGCAACATGAACAAGAATAATACTAATTAAGGAGATGGAACAAATAAGCTTAAATGCATCAAAGAGACCTTTAACGGTATATGCAACGGTTTTTCTTATTGCAATGCAATGAACAGTGTTAGTGTTTACTTACTTTTGACGCGATTAAACTGGAGTTTTTGGTTTGGAGCGAAAAAAATAATAGTTGTTGTTGTTTTTGAAAATATAGAAATAGTGCAAATTGTTAACAATAACATAAAGTTTGATTTATAGTTATAACATTTAATTGGTAGCGCTTATTTTTTGTGCAGTAAAGACAACTTAATTTTTTTTTTGTGTGTATACTCACTTTTGACGCTGACAGTATATCTAATTTTGTAAAAAAAAAACAACAAAAAATTTTCATACAAAATACAGAACTTTTGTCGATTCTTTTTTTTCAAATTTTATTTTTTTAAATTTTTCTACGTCCATACTTTGTAAGAAATTGTTTTCACCGAGAAAAATGAACGCCTTAAAATCAAACAAAAAGTTCTTGTTGTAACCAACATATCTTTGCCACAAAGAAAAAATTGTTGATCTAATGATTTATTTTTTAACTATGCAAGTGCTGCATCTTCAAAACAAAAGACTGAAATTCTTTGAAGCTAAATCAAAGAAACAATCTTTGCCGGAAAGATAAAATATTTGCCGTAACGATATAATTCTTTGTTAACAGGGGTTTGAAAAAATTTTGTAAAATCAACAATTTTTCTTTACTTTTTTGAAGGTAAGTATTATTGTTTTAAAGACAAAGTCTGTAATTTTGAAGAACTTTTTCTTAAAAATCATATATTTAGACGAAGAATAAGAAAATTTTAAGTAAAAAATTATATTTTCATTGCCCAAATAAGGTTAATATGTTCATACATATTTTAAGCAATAAATAAAGCATTATTGAAATTATCTAATTTGGGCAATGAAAATGTAACTTTTACATCTTCATCCACCACCGAACTTAACAAAAACTGACTGCAAAAACTAATAAAATCTAACACAAAGCGGCACGAGCGACGAAACGAACGAAGAAAAAACCGTTGAAAACAAGCGTTGCTTTGTTTTTTTTCTTCGTTCGTTTTGTCGCTTATGCCGCTTTGTTTAAAGGCCCAACCAAGTTATGCATAAGCAAACAAAAGTCTCCGAGAAAAGTTGACGAAAAGTATGATTAAGTAGAAAAGTCGCCCAAGTTGGCAGATCTCATGCTTAACAAAATGTCAAACGTTTAGAAAATCTTGATAAAAATATAATAAAAAAGTTAAAAAGTTCTTTGAAAAATTTGTTGAAATAGTGCCTGTCTTTCATATATGTTTTTATGTTTTTTACAATTTTTATGAGTTTATCAACAAAATTGGGATCTTCAATAATTTTGAAGAAATAAATTAACGTAATTTTTTCAATTGACAGATAAAAAATTTTTTATAGATATGTTAAAAAGATATGTTAAAAGGGCCATCAGCTATCACAAAAAACATGTTTATTGTGCTGCTTGGCTTAAAAGCTGTGGCAATCGCAAAATTTCTCAGTAAAAATATACACATTTTCCATGATTTTCTTAAATATACACAAACAAAAAAAAAAAACAATATTTTTCATTGAAAAATTTGGCATACAAATAATAAAATTTTAATTAAACACATTCTATACTGTTAGCAACCCTATTCTGCTTAGCAAACTACGATGTCAAGCGCTCTCTCTCAAGTTTCAAAATTTAACGAAAGTTGAAAAACTGGACGAAAGGAATGCTTCGACAAAACTTGGGCGACTTCATATATTGCTGCGTAAGTGCGTGCTTTTGCTCTCAAACTTTGGTTTGCTTAAGCATAACTTGGTTGGGCCTTTAGATTTCGGCAATTTGTTCAGTTGGTTTTTGTGTGTTCGATGGTACGCTTAAAGCTAGTAAAAAATAAATTAAACAATTACATTTTCATTGCCCAAATTAGTTAAATTCAATATTGATTTATTTATTGCTTAAAATATGTAAGAACATATTTATATTATTTGGGCAATGAAAATATAATTGTTTAAATTGTTTCTTCGTGAAAAATGCAAGTATTTCTATTCAATGCAGTGACATGTTTTTTTAAGACGTGCGTCTTTGCGACAAGCATTTAAATCCTTGGTTTAAAGTATTTTTTTTGGGAATCTGTCTGCATCTTTGCCTTAAAGAATAGAAGTTTTTGTGCCAAAGTACATTTTCCTTAGTTTTACGATTTTTTTCCATGTTTTTTTTTTAAGACGTACGTCTTTGCTACAAGCATTAAAACCTTTGGTTTTAAGTATATTTTTTAGAATTTAACAGTCTGCGTCTTTGCCGTAACGAATAAAAGTTTTTGTGCCAAAGCAAATTTTCTTTACTTTTAAGACTTTTTTCCATGCTTTTTTAAGACGTACGTCTTTGCAACAAAAGTTGAAGTTTTTGATTTAAAGTATATTTTTCTTGGGAATCTAACAATCTTTGTGCCTTTGCCGTAACGCTGTTTTACCTTTGGGCACATTCTAACTAATAAAAGTCTTTGTGGTAAAGTGTATTTTCTTTGGTTTTACGATTTTTTTCTCTGGATGTCAAGTGTTATATGAGAAAGTTTAGTTTTTTAGACAAATTCTTATATAGACAATATTTATTTATTTTATTTATTTATTTACTTGTTTGCTAAACCTTAACAGGTTTTATAGCAAATTTAAAATTATAAAATAAGATATTTAATACAATTCAAAAATATAAAGTATGATGTTGATTGAAATCATTTATTATTAACAAACTAAAAAGTTTTAATAAATTGCTTAAAGTATATAATTTTATTAAAGTATAAAAAATAACAAAAAAAAGGTTAAGTCAAAATCGATAATATCAGACAGCAAAGCAGGTTGCGTTTTTAAGACAAACAAGGTCAAGTTAGCAACAATTTTTGTATACGGCGGAGTCGTGTGACAAACAAGGTCTCATACCCAATAAAACACCACTCCAATAGGTATATATATAATATATATCGTTCAGTCTTCCTGAAGCCGGTGAGATCCTGGTTTGACAGAGGGTTACTCGACAAACAAGGTCAACTTCACCAAACCAATTTTCATAAAATAAAGAAAACCAGTTGCGAACGCAGGCACCAAGACAAACTAGGTCTTATCGGCCACTCATATTAACATATTACAAATCGATCTAACGCAGTGTTTCAAGAGGTAAAAAGACACCAAGACACCACGGTACCGTCGACAAATGTAGTCACAATCATCATGAAGATATGAGGCAATTGAAGATCCCAGGTTTAGGCCCATCCAGATTATTTAGATTTTTATACACCAAAATTTTCCATTTTACGCTTAGGTCCATTTATCGATTTAGATTGTTATATTAATGATAATGTGTTTACAAATCACCAGATGCATCAGATATATGTTTGAAAGAACTTTAAATAATCAACGTCGGTACTGCAGGTAATCTATAATTTTATGTTTGATTGAGTCCATGGATTCACTTAAGGATATAACATCA
Source organism: Dichetophora obliterata (assembly GCA_963920525.1). Classification (NCBI taxonomy): domain Eukaryota; kingdom Metazoa; phylum Arthropoda; class Insecta; order Diptera; family Sciomyzidae; genus Dichetophora; species Dichetophora obliterata. The sequence continues at coordinate 165,281,740 of OY986437.1, read as the reverse complement.
GATACAAAAGTAAAATCACCGCAAGCGCTTCTAAGAGGTTCATTTTGCAAATAATTAGTTCTATAAAAGTTCATGTGGAGTAACTCAAAAGATCTTCTAGGACGTAGAGGAATATTAAAATATACTTTACTCAATAAATATGGACTGTTGACATATCCATGTAAAAGTTTTGTAATCCAACAAGCATTTATCATAATTCTCCGATTTTTTAAAGGAGGAAGATTTAAGAGTTGTAACCGATATTCATAAGATGGTAAGTGAAAATCAGTATTACAATAAAGATAGCTTAAGCAAAACAAAAGAAATTGTTTCTGCACTGATTCAATGTCGTCTATGTAACAACCGTATCGTGGGCACCAAACAACTGAAGCTTATTCTAAGATAGGCCGCACTAGGGAAGTGAATAAGGTTTTCGTTATGAAAGGATTATTAAACTCTTTTGCCCAACGTTTAATAAATCCTAAAGTACTATTTGCTCTATTTATTATTTTCCATTGTAACTCCAAGATCATTGAAAATATCTAAGGACTCCAATGGATAACCACAAATTTTGAAGGTAAATTTAATTGGTGGTTTGCGCGAGAAAGACATATGCTTGCATTTCTTCATGTTGAGGTTCATACGGTTCGTTTTGCACCACTTATGAAGATGATCTATGTCGGCTTGCAAAAATACAGCGTCATTATCATTTTTAAAAGAAAGGAAGAGTTTGACGTCGTCAGCAAACATTAAGATGCTAGAATGCATTATGAAAGATGGCAAATCATTTATAAAAAGTAGAAACAGAAGGGGCCCAAGATGACTTCCTTGAGGTACTCCTGTAGTAACAGGAAACTCAAGTGATTTCTTGAGCTTAAAAATAACAGATTGTGTTCTATTGCTTAAGTAAGATTCAATCCACTTTACCAACGGTATAGGAAATCCAACAAGATGTAATTTTAAGATCAATAGTTTGTGATATACATACAACGTCAAAAGCTTTGCTAAAATCCGTGTAAATAACACCAGTTTGCATGCCTTTTCCAAAGTTTTCTATAGTTTTTGATGTTAATTCGAGATGTTAGTAACAGTAGATTTTCCAGAAAGGAATCCATGTTGGAAAGGAGACATTATAGATTTAACGCTATGCGATAGTCGTGATGTAACAATTGCCTCTAAAAGTTTAGGCAAAGCGCTTAATTTTGCGATGCCACGGTAGTTATCAATTAAAGACCTATTTCCGGATTTATGCAGCGGAATGATAAATGAATGCTTCCAGGCTGCAGGAAAATAGCAGGATTTTAATGATGAAGTAAATTGTAAAGAGATTGGGGTTACTAATTCTTCACAGCAGTATTTTAATATACATGAAGGTATGTTATCAGCAGGGAAGACAATTATATGCAAATGCATATAATATATGCTTTTGCATATTTGGACGTTTTGTTAATAATTTTGTATATTTATAATGATTGTGCTTATTTGTGCATATTTTTACATATTTTTAACTTTTCGAACAGATTTTAGCTTGTAATCGGGCAAATTTTGATACTTCCTTCACATCTGGCAACATTGTAATTTCTTTGATATTATATATATTTATAAAGAGATATTATATTATATATGTATAAAAAATATTTTGTTTAAAAACTCACAGACAATGGATCCATACGCCGAAAGTCTCCTTCCGAACGAAGTCCCTTATTTTAAATGGTGCCCAACTACATCCTGCGATGTCGAGCGGTCTTTCTCACAATACAAAACATTGTTGGCTGAAAATCGTAGAAAATTTCTTTTTGATAATATTAAAATGCATTTAATTGTTCAGTGTAATCGCTGAATGCAATACACTGTTTTTGCTATAAGCACCATATAAAATAATGGACTTCGTCCGGAAGGAGACTTTTGGCATTGGCTTCGAGCTACCAAACAAAATATTCATTAAATGATTAAAATAGAAATTAATTTTTACTTTATAATTAAAATTATAATTTATTTAAACTGAAGTATTTACTTTTACGCCTTGAAAGGGCTATTGTTTTGTTTTTTTTTTATGAACTATTGAATACAATTTTGAATAATAAAACTCCGACTTCGACATTTTTCGTGCTTATTTGATGGCATATTTTGCCATTTTTTAGAGCATATTAGCATACTTATTTTAGATTTTTTCGTGCATATTCCTGTCTTTCCTGGTTATCAGGACCACTTTTATATGATGTTTTAGTATTTTTTAAAAATGATAAAACTGTGTTTGTGTCAATTATTGGGAAATAAATATCCCCAGATTGAATATTGAAAGGATAACCTAAATAATCATAGGACGATGATGAATAAGTCGTCTTGAAAAAGTCAGCAAAAAGATTGCAAATACTATTATCATTATCAGACTCAACAGATTTATACTTAATAAAAGAAGGATAGGAATCAGTCTTACGTTTTGTGTTAACAAAGTTCCAGAAGGATTTAGCATCAGATTTTATGTTTAATTTTACTTTTGTTTAGTAGATATTATAGGATTGTTTGCATAACTGTTGGTAACTGTATTTAATCGAGGTATTGCATTCAAAATCGCATATGTTATGTGTTTTTTGATATTTTTTATAGTATTTAGATTTCAAGTTTCCCTTTTTTTTAATTTATTTGGGTACCTTAGCGGACCCGATGTCAAGGAGGCTTTCCTTTGCGGAACAGCTTTAAGAAAACAATCATTGAGCGTTCTATTAAACGTATATACCGCATCATCAAGACTCTGAGAAAATAAACTTTTTGTATTAATATTTAGAATAGAATTCCAGTTTATTTTAGACAAGTTATTCTTCAAAATCACGTAGTTTGTTTTTTTAAAGTTAAACTCAATAGGCGGTTGAGAATCATAGTTCTGCACAGATGGTTTTGGAAAATTAAAAATAATTTCTAATGTTGGATGATGAGAATCTTCGGGTTTAATCAGAGGATCTGATTTAGACACAGAAACGATATTGCTGTTATCAAAAAACACCAGATCAAGCAAACGATAATTTTTGTTAAAAATGCAGTTAAGTTGGAACAGGCCTTGGATTGAGAGCTCGTTTAAAAAATAATTATCGAATGAACATACAGACGAAGGTAAAAATATTTCAGGAATTTCAGAACAGCAGTTCCAAGAAACGTTTGGCAGGTTAAAATCTCCAGTTATTAAAATATGATCATTAGATTACAGTTTTGAGCAAACTTTACTAATAGAAGCCAAATGTTTGCTATAAACTTCTAAGGTAGAAAGGGGAGGAATATATGAGCATGTAATAAAAAGGCTCAAGGAACCAAACTTAACATGAACACAGCAGAATTCAATGTCCAAGGATTCTGGAATTAATAACTCTTCAGAGAAATGTGTCGCTTTGACTGCAATCAACACACCCCCGCCTGTGGTGTGCAAATACCAGGAATGGAGTTTCTATCTTTGCGGTATATGTTAAATTTGTTGCACAGAATTTCAGTATTTAGAGTGTTGGGTTTCAGCCAAGTCTCACTAAAAGCAATTATATTAAAGTGAAGGTTGTGACTCAAAATGAATATATTATTTAGTTTTGTGTTAATGCCACGAACGTTTTGGTAAAGATAAGGAACTGAAAGCAACAATCTAGTTTTTTTGATTCTTGTTAAGAACCATAAAAGTAGCCAAGGAAGTTGTAGGCTGAGGTCTAGAAATAAATTCATGCACCATCGTGTTGTCAGGCCAAAACTTTTGATCCAATACCTTGTGAAAAAGATCACCAGGAAAAGATATTTTAAAAGAGCACATAATACGCTCGTATGAAAAATTTAATTTGTAAACAGAGATATTTTTATTTACAACATTCAGCTTAGAGTTTATATAGAATAACACGTCTTCACCGGATGTATCAGCTGCTCAACAAGAAACAAATATAGATTTTGCAGGCTCAATAATCACAAGTTCTTTATGAACAGGGGCTTTGATACTGCTGTTCGATATTTGTTTCGGTATCGCTCCTGTAGAAACCGAAGTAATTTGAGAAGGTGCAGGGACCACATTTGAGGCAATACAAGTTTCAGCGTAAGTTTTTTTGTGCCAGAAACGCGAGGAGAATCAGCATTTTCCTCTATGATTGGTATTGCTTCAACGGAAGGAGAAATCTGATCAGCTGACGCAGCGACCTTAGTTGGTGCAATATTATCAGTCATTTGATCAGTATTGACAGCTCCAGTTGATTGATCTTCAAGCTGTATGTTCACATTAGGGAAAACAGTTACAGTAGAAGGTAGAACAGTATTATTATTGGGCGATGGCATGGCTATATCAGTAGTTTTAGCTGAACTACGAAGATTTTTGTTTGAAAGTTGACGTTTTGAAGAATTGTAAGCTTCATCCATAATTTTGAACTTTTTAAACAAATCTTCGGATTCACTCAGTCTGCCTTGTGCTACCTTTAGATCCTTAGCCACCTCCAAAAAACCTTTCCGAGATTGTCTAATAAGTTTAAAGATCTCAACGTTTGTAAACCTGCAATCTTCACATGACCAACGAAGTCCCTTACTTTCGTTGAGTGCATCGAAGATCCTCGCAGTCAACGCTGCACACTTGATATGAAAAAATGAATCACACAACCAGCAAGTAACTAGCCGGTCTGATTCACCTTTTACAGCGCAGTTTCGGAAATTGCAGATAATTTTTTGCAATATAGATGAAAGTAAAAGGAGAAAAATGAACTTAAATGCTTTTAATGAAAAACAGTTTATTTTGTTTAAAGACACTGTACTGTAGAAACTTTGCAGCCCTGGTTTTATAGAACCAACGAATTGAAAAGTTTTATAAGCACTAGAGTTTTTGCAGTGGCGTTAAAACAGATGTAGAAAGAAAATGCGATAATTTGCTCTATAGAAACCTGTTTGCGCTAAACTCGATATATATTGCTAAACTCGAAACAAATATTAAATCTTACTCTGAAGCCTTTTGGCATTTTATTAAATCTAAAAGGGGTTCGTCTAGTATTCCATCTATGTTTTTTTAATGATATAATACCTAAAAATGCCTTGGGTATTGCAAATCTCTTTGCTGATTTTTTTCAATCGAATTATGAAACGCCTAATCATACTAATAACTTTACCTGTTTAGATGATTTTCAGTCTGTAATTGATGGGGAGCTTTATCCCTAACTGCGGACGATGTTCTAAAAGAAATTTTTAATCTAAAACCCTCAACTCGAATGGATGCTGATGGTTTTTGTTCTATCTTTTTGAAAAATTGTGCTGCCAATTTAGCCTAGCCGTTAACTTTAATATTTAATAGTTCTTTATCCTCAGGTTCTTTTATTGATAGTTGGAAAAAGTCTTTCATTACTCCAATTCATAAGGCTGGTTGTAAAAATAATATAGTGAACTGCAGACCAATTTCTAAGCTTACAACTACATCTAAGCACTTTGAGTCGATAATAAAAGACAAAATGTTCTTTATAGTAAAAAATATTATTTCCCCTTACCACCATGGTCGTACCTGGTCGTTCTACAACGACAAACTTTGTGTTGTTTTCGGAATATTGCATTTCAGCATTTAGTCAAGGGTGTCACGTTGACACTATTTATATGGATTTTTCTAAAACGTTTGATAAAATTGCTCATGCTCTTTTAATTAAAAACATAGATAGATTGGGTTGTTACTCAATTTTTCTGGAGTGGCTGGAATCCTATTTAGCAGAAAGACAATGCGTAGTGACGTTTGAGAACGTCAAATTTTGATCTTTTTATGCAATCTCTGGTGTTCGGCAAGGTAGTATCTGTCATGTTTCCTTACCGTATTTGCGGTAGATGCGTCATGTGGCAAGGTAGCCCTTGTTGCGCATCCCTGTCGTCCCTCTGGCAGCACTGGTACGCTGGCGTATTGCGCGGCTAAGGCTCGCCGGATGGGGTGGTGTTCTTGCCAGCCTGGTCCGACAGACGGAAACTGCACACGAATGAAAAATCGTACCAGTTTATTTTAAAAATGACCGCCTGGAAAAAAAAACCCGATAAACCATACAAAAAGATTTAAATCTCGAAGGAAGATAAAAAAAACGATTATATTGCGCAACCGAGCTGAAAATTAAGAAGGAATAGAAACCGGTTGCTTGCTGTTGCCACGCTGGCACGTCTCGTGGGTCGATCTCAGCTGTTGGTCGATCGCCCTTGGCTAACCCTCCCCTTCTGGCCCCAAAAGACCAGCCATGGTGACCCTACGCCGAGGTCTAGGTCACCCCAAAAACTTTTTACTCACGCCCCTCCGTTACGATTCACGCCCCTCCGTTACGATTCACGCCACCTACCCTTGTTAAATTAAGGAAACATGGTTGCTATATCCAATTTCAATTTAACATTTATTTAATAACAACCAAATTTAACATTGTCTCATTTTTTTTTTTTTTATATAAGTACAATTAGTAACGCCTAGTTTCATTTATATTGTTTTTTTTTTACTTGTTTTTACAATTTTATTTAAAATATTTTTTTTTCAAACTACGCTAACATGGAAATGATCTACTAAACTTGAAATTATTGAAAAAAAAACTTAAAACTTTGTCGAAAAGAGTGCGTGTTGCTCTTTTTTTTTATTACTTAAACTAATACAAATGAAGGTAAGAGTATTATGAGAGCTATTTTAAAATATTTACGAAATACTAAGTCAAAGCATATTCTTGCAATACCGCATAGAAAAATTAACAATTTTTTTCTAAGCGCTGGACCAATGTACCATTAGGCTTACAGTAGTTAAACTTAAACGTAATGCATTTTTCAGCTACAAAGGCATTTTTCAACTCACAACTTTTCAACTTACAATTTTTAAGGGAAAAAAAAAATCAAGAAACTATTTCCATTCTAATTCGATATTCTCTAGATTATAAAGGATATTCGTATACAAAAAAATTAAGGAATAACCGTAACGATAAAAGGCAAAACTTTTTCGAAAAAAATAATAATTGATGTAAGTATAGAATTCTTGTTTTTTTTTTAAGCTAGTTTTCTTTTATACTGTTCTTAATTTAAATTAGTTTGCATTTCTCTTAAGTTTTGTTTAAATTCGTTTTCATTAATATTTATTTTATTCGAATTATGTCTCATTAATTTTCGTTCAATATTAAGTTAGTTTTTAGTTTATATTAGCTTTATGGTTAAATTCCTTTTTTTTAAATTAGTTTTCATTAATATTTATTTTATTCGAATTATTTCTCATTCATTTTCGTTCAATGTTAAGTTAGTTTTTAGTTTATATTAGCTTTATGGTTAAATTCGTTTGTTTAAATTAGTTTTCATTAATATTTATTTTATTCGAATTATTTCTCATTAATTTTAGTTCAATGTTAAGTTAGTTTTTAGTTTATATTAGCTTTATTGTAAATTCGTTTTTATTTTAAGTTCCTTTTAATTTTATATTGGTTTTACTATTCTTGTATTTTATTTTCACGTCGCGTTATTCTAAGTTAATTTTATTTTCATGTATTTTTTTTTATTTTATAGCATTCACTACAATGCATGGTAATCTTTAGAATAGTGGAGATAGTGTGTGTGTGTGTTAGAGATATAGAGACAACCAAATCAGATAAAAATAGCAATATTAATTATTTCAATATTTTCAAATTGGCATTAATTGCCTTAAAGCTTGGTGTGTATATATATAACAAAACTAAAATACTTGCCAAAATTTGATACATTATATTCGAATAAAAACAAAAAAAACCAGGAATTAATGTGGATTTTCATGATCAAAGATTTTGTTTTTTTTAGGTAATTTTCACTTTAGCTTTTGGTTAGAGAATATTATTGATAAGCTTAACGGCTAAACTAAGTTAAAAAAAAAATCGCGCAAGTTAACGACGTTAAAAAGCATCTTTTGTTTAGATTTTATTTCCTTATATTTTTCTTTATATGTATGTATATGTAAAGGAAAGGGTTGAACAACATTTATTTACGCAGGTAAGTGTTCAAACTGGAAAATTATGGAGATGTTGCTTTGTCGTTTTATCATAATTTAAATGTAAGTAATACGTAAGTTAATAGGTATATTTTTAATACATCCATTTTACTAAATGCATTTTAGACAAAAAAAAAATTAGTTTTATTTAGCTAACATCAACAAGTTTCCAAAATGTTTGCAAAATAAAAGCCACTCAATAACAAATGCATTTAATAAACGTTATTTTCTTATTTCCTTTTTTTTTGTATCGTTAGGAAAATATGAAAACTAAAATAATAATTCCTATTATAATTATAAATATTTATAACTTCCTGTTTAATTTTTTTTTTCTTTTTTAGAATTTAATAACTCAGCTGTATTTGAATTTTTAATTTCCAGCTGCTGCTGGTATTTCATCCAAGTGCATGAATACTTCAATTACCCCCGCCCGCCCTGCTTCCTTCCTTTTTTTTTTTGTATTTAATAAAAAACGCTTACCAATCCCAGGCCACAATTTATCAAACCAGGGGTGCGTGCCGTAATGGTGGAGGTAGTTGGTGTTGTAGCTGGTTCTTGTTGCTGGTGCTGGTGCTGGAGCGGATGATCGTGATGTTGTTTATGATGAAGATGCTGAGGTTCTTGGTGTTAGTGTCGGTGGTTGTTGTTTGTTTATTTTCTTCTTTTATTTTTGTTTTTAATTCTTTAGCTTTTCTATCTCATTTAAGTTCTTTAGTTTTTTTCTGTATTTTTATTCTTTTTTCCATTTTACGTTACTTTTTTTTTGGATGTCTTTGTTTTCACATATTTTCTTTTGTTAGTCTAATTTTCTGTAGTTTTTGACTTCTCTCTTAGTTTTTCTTTCACTTTTATTTTTGTCACCTGAACTTTTAAATTTCTTTCAGTGCCTTTTTTTTCACTATCTTTAGCTTTTAGTTTTCTTTCACTTTTCTTATTGTTTCTTTCTTTCACTTTGATTTTTTTTTTGCTATTTTTAATTTCTGTATTTTGGATTTCTCTTTTAGTTTGTTTCACTTATATTTTTTTCGCTATTTTTAATTTCTGTATTTTTGCTTTCTCTTTTAGTTTGTTTCACTTATATTTTTTTAGTTATTTTTAATTTCTGTATTTTTGCTTTCTCTTTTAGTTTGTTTCACTTATATTTTTTTAGTTTTCTATTCTTGTATTATCTTTTGTTCTTAAGTGTTCACTAATTTTCTTTCTTCTTTTCAAATTTTATCTTTAATTTTGTTTCTTTTTCAGATTTTCACTTGCCCCATATTTCTTTTCGGTTGCCAATTTTATGTTTATTTTCAGTGTAATAGTTTTTTTTTTCTCATTTTCAGCTTTCTCACTATTGTTGTTGTTGGTGTTGGTGGGGTGGTCTGCAGGGTGATCCGGGTGGTTTGCTGGGTGTCGATGCGGTTGGTGAGGCAGTGGTGGTGTCGCTACTGGTGGTGATGGTGATGTCGTTGGCCACCCGCTAGCTGGTGATGCTGCTGAGCGCTTGCTTAGTGCTCGCTGCTAGCGCTGCCGTACTACGGCGAACCGTCAGCGTTGGTGGAGATTCGGCGGTGGTGGTGATGTCGTTGTTGTTGTTGTTGAGGCACTCTCGTGGTGTTGTTAGAACCGGCGGACTGGCTTGGAGGCGGGAAGGTTAGTCAGATACCTTTTTTTTTCTATTTAATATACGGTGCCAAAGGACACCTGCTTACCTGGCTGCTGTTGTCCTTGTTGTCGCTGTAGCTATACGTTAGCTGGTGATGGCGAGCGCTACCTGTTGTGGTGGTTGCCGTAGGACAACCCATAGTTGACTTCGCCTTTGGAGTCCGTGGAGTTCCAGCGACGTAGGTTGGAGCGATCCCCGTGATTTGTCGTTAGGCTGACTAGGAGCAAACCTACTGCAAGGCAACTTCCAAAAAGAATGTGGAGAAAACGAGCGCTCTTGTTCGTATACTCATCATTCAACCTGTGAAGATGCAGCCTTTGCCAAAAAACTACCTCCAGATGAACAAAGTTGTGCCTGTAACTCAAAGTTGATCTTCTTTCTTTATTCCTGAATCCTCAATAAATTCTTTGTGAATAATGTTTGTCAGTATTTTCTTCGTTCGCTGTTCTTTGTCGTCTTTTCACCACCGAATGGCCGAACTTAGCTGCATCATCGTCTACCCAGGGTTGTATTTTGGTCTAGTTCAATGATTTTAGGTACTTTGGCAGTGTTGCCACCTGTCATCGGTTACGGTGAGTATGCATTCCCTTTTTAGGCATTTAGACGGGCCAACTACCGATGTTGTTCCAACTTCGCTCCCTGTTCGGTGGAATCGGCCATAACCGAGGGGAGTAGGTAATGGTTGGTTTAGACTTTGGAATGACACGTCGACAAATGGCCGTTAACCGACGCTTGTTTCGGCATTCCGATTGGCTACCGATTCAAGCGCGTGTCGGATCACGCCATTTTCCCGACCGGTTTATGCCCGCTGAAACTAATGGTACCATTTTTGTTGGTATTTTTCCCTTTCAAACCCGTGTATGGCCATTTTGTTTGCCCGAACGTTCTCGAACATCACCGAGGTGCCACATCTAAATACAAAAAAATTGTGTGCACTGACACACTAGAGGGCGCTTGACTCGATCTCGTGGGTATTCATGAACCTGAGTATTTCTGCAATTCAGGTGCCCATGACATATCTTAGGGCCATTACTTTTTTGTTATTTATTAATGACATTACCTCAATTCTTTCTCATTGTAGGTTTCTACTCTACGGATGATCTTAAGATTTTCTTTAAAATAAGTAATATGAATGACTCTTTACTCTTACAGAATGAAATATAAAAACTTAATATTTGGTTCTGTAATAATGGTCTTTTGTTAAACTTTAGTAGGTGTAGTTTTTGATAGTAAATTTACTTTTACTTTTCGTTTTGACTTCACTATTCCAGGTGGCTCTAGGATCGGTACTTTTCGAGATATTTTCAACAAACCTCGAAAAAGGGAAAAACACAAGCTTAATATGGTAAAAATACTGGCAACTCTATGCCGCATAGTACATTTGACAAAAAGTTTTTTAAATTGAAAAGAAACAAAATAAAAATTTTACAAAAATGCTTTGTAGAATTTCGAAATTTGTTTGTTAATATAACCAAAAAGCTGGCAAAATACTGGCAAAACACTGACAAAATACTGGCAACTTTGAATATGCCTAATTACTAACCTAAGAACCTTTACATAACCATTAAACTGTTTAATCAAAAGAATTTAAAGCTTTTTATATTATATATACAATTTTATTGTCTTTTTTCAAGATCGAAAAGTTCTTAAAATTAAAAATTTATGTAATTTTGTTAATTTCATTTTCAATTTGAGCAATTTTTGGAAAAGCGATATCATTTTTTGTTTTTGTGCTTAAGTTTCTAAAATATTGGGAGCAGTTCTTAGTACAACATTAGTAATGACTGTTAGTAGTTAAAATATGAATAGATTAAAAATGAAGAACAAGTAAAGCTAAATTCTCAAATATTTTGGTGCACTTTAAGCATTTCATACCTGCAGCAATATCAAAATTGTATGTATGTTGTAACTGTGTTTATAGAAAAGCTGAGCAGTGTTCGCAGTAAGCCAGAGTACCCTGTTTTAACAAACAAACCATTAATAAAAATTATAATTTGGTTATGCTAATAAAATCAATAAAAACTTACTAACTTACTTACCATCTTTGCCAGTAAAACAACTTCTTCTCATACACAATTCTTTGAACAACGGGTGTGTTAGGTATTGCTCGAAAGATTTCTTCTAAATGGATCAGCTTAATAAATTTAAGAGCTTCCTCGTTTACTTCACATGCTAGCGAAAAAAATTAAGCATCTCGCACAAGAATTCTTACAAGTTGTAATAATAAATAAACTTACCATGCAAAGCATTGAACGATTGATTTTGCTCTTTTATCTCACTAAAAGCTCCTTTTAACTCCTCACAACCTAAAAAATTTTCTAGTAATGTTTCCATTACTTTAAGAAACACATTTTCTGCGGGCGAATGATGGCAACGATATAACAAGCGGAATTTTTTCAACGACGCTAACTACAAAGTTCCGTTATATTACATTCTTTTTATGTTAATTTGAGAAAAATTTTTGTTGTGGTTACAAAAATTTTGTTGCAATAGGAACTGTTTTTGTTAAATTAACAAACATTTTTGTTAGGATTTGAAACAAATGTTGTGAATAAAGACTTTTCTGTGTTAGATCAACGAAAATTTTTGTTAAATGAACTCCAAGTACACTTTGCTACCGGAACAAAAATTTTTGTTGAATTTACATCCGATGGTGTTAAAAAGCGTCACATTTATTTAACATAGCCTTTTATTAATCTTTGAGCTAACTTGGGGTTGCTTTAGCAAAACTTTTGTTATCTAGTCAAAGTTTTTTGTAAATTTTTAAAAATATTTTAACAAAATCAATTTGGTTGAGATAACAAAATCTATTGTATTTTTGTATTTTTTTGTAAAAATATTTTTGTTCTAACAACAAAAAATTCGTTAAAGGTACGAAATTTTTGTTGTTCTGACGAAAAATTTGCCTGTCAGAGCTAATAAAAAATTTTTGTTAAAAAATTCGTGATTATTTTTTCGGTTAGGATCCGTATACTTTAAAAGCTCTGTTTAATTATCTTGTACGCTCGAGGCTAGAATACGCAGCGATTATTTGGAACCCATTTTACGAGGCTCATAGTTGACGGCTTGAAAAAAATTCAGAAAGCTTTTACAAGGTTTGCCTTGCGTTTTTTTAATACAGATGGTGTACCTCCCTCATATAATTCCCAGTGTCTCTTAATAGGTTTAAAACTTCTGGAGAAAAGAAGCAGTATTTTGTCATTGCTTTTTGTATTTGATATCATTCCTGGTTTCGTTGATTGCCCTGCGCTATTACAAATAATTGATTTCAATGCTCCTACGAGAGCTCTCAAAAATTATTATCCGTTTTACTTGGAAATTTGTCGATCTGATTATGTAAATAATGCCTCTATATATCGAGCATTGCATTTATTTAATTCCATAAATTCTAATTATAATTCAGATTTTTCTATTTCTAAATACCAAATGAAATCTTTTTTAAACTCTATCTTTTGAACATAATATAGGTTGTATTGAGCCTTATATTTTGTCAATGTATTTTAGTTAAAAAAAGATTTTTAGTTTAGTAAAAAAAAATTGCTACAAAAAAAAAGTCACCGATCATCCAGAATGCGTCGTAAAGTAGCTGCATACAAAATGTATGGGAAAATGAATTTTCTTAATATTTTTTTTTTAGGAATTTTTCGGGAATTTTTTAGTTACAGATGCAATCGTGATAGCATGCAATACTTTTTCGACAACATTAGCTACGTCTAGCGTAGACGGTGAAGATATGAGTGTTGTTGTTTTTCACAGCTGATTAAGTGTTGGTTTGATAATAGATTTATTATTTTTCTCAACTGATTGTACACTTAATAACTTGAAGTTATAAATCACAATTGTCACGGTCGCATGTAATGTTTAAAATAAAGAAGTTATTTCGGTTGGAGCTCACTCTGACTGACTCTTAGTAATTAATTATTATTTTACCTAATTTACTTATTTCAGTGTTTGGCACGCCATAGGCACGCGTGCTCGGCACAAATCGTTTTCGTGTTATCGAAAATGACATAGTGAAAACCAAGCATAACTTTCATTTGTAATGATGCAAAATAAGCTGAAGTTTGCTAAGAACTGAGGTGGACGAGTAGGTAAGATGCCAGATCGCCAGATGAGAGGACGCTGGTTCAAATCTGGAAATTGTCAAAAGTTTTTTTATTTCAAGTTGATATTTATATTGCTTTTCTTTCTAATGTACATTCTAAAGAAGGGCTTCTAGCAGGCTTCTTTAGAGTCGCGAGAGAGGAAGACCTAGAAAATTTTCTCGTTTCATATAAAAAAGCTTATGGGCTTGGAAACGGGCTTGGAAACTGCTTTTGCCTACTGGGACGTTTCTCTTAACGTCGCTGCCGACTCGCAAGTACACTAACACATCCCTAGAATAGTTATAAATCAATGTTTGGCAAACACGAGCGCACATACACAAACGTAATGTATGCTTGTGTTCGTTAGCTGAGAGATATACTGAACGCTGCTAAGCCTTACACCTCAGCTATGCAGTATTTCTCTGCTACGCCGCATCGTTTGTGTGCTTTTCCGATCATGTCTGTGTGAAAAAAAACGATTTATGCCGAGCACACGTGCCTATGGCGTGCCAAACACTGAAATAAGTAAATTAAGTAAAATAATAATAAATTACTAAGAGTCAGTCGGAGTGAGCTCCAACCGAAATAACTTCTTTATTTTAAACATTACATGCGACAACTCTTATATTTCAGCAGGCATTCCATTTGTTTAAATTAGTTCAGACAATTGTGATTTATAACTTCAAGTTATTAAGTGTACAATCAGTTGAGAAAAATAATAAATCTATTATCAAACCAACACTAAATCAGCTGTGAAAAAACAACAACACTCATATCTTCACCGTCTACGCTAGACGTAGCTAATGTTGTCTAAAAAGTATTGCATGCTATCATGATTGCATATGTAACTAAAAAATTCCCGAAAAATCCCTGAAAAAAAATATTAAAAAAATTCATTTTCCCATACATTTTGTATGGAGCTACTTCACGACGCATTCTTTATGATCGGTGACTTTTTTTTGTAGCAATTTTTTTTTTGTCACACATTAAAAAGGAACATAATTTTAAATGCCGGTTCCGTCAGAATTTTTCAAGTTTTAACAAATCAAATTGAAAAAAGCAACATGTTGACATTTTTCCTAACTTTGGCAATCTTGGAAAATTAAAAACAATTAAATTATTAAATGGAGATATACAGAAAATGCCTCTAGAGTTTTTTTTAATTTAACATTTAAGTTGATAAGCTTTTGCATCATCATAAAAATGACATAGTGAAAACCGAGCATAAGCTTTCTGGAGCGCGGGTACGCGACCCAGCTCGGACCAAAAAAATTTTTTTGTATTTTTTTTACAAATTTTTCTGTTCATTTAAAAATTTTTTTGGAATTTTCTTGTAAATTTCTTCATACAAAAATAATAGAAAAGACTTAGAATTTTTCCATATAAAAGTTTTCATATAATGTGATATGCAATGTGTTAGATTTCGAAGACCTGGTTTCGCGTACCAACTCGGACAAAAAAATTTTTTTTTTGTTTTTTCTTTAATATTTGATTTTTTTTAATTGCTCTGATCATTTATAATTTTTTAAAAATTTTTTCGTATAAAACAACAGGAAAAGACTCCAAACTTTCAAAAGGTAGGCCTTACAGAAACACTCATCAATGCAGCGATCATGGAAGGTATATTGGCGCCAATAAGAGCACTACTAGCATGCTTTCTTTTGCGTATGGCTAGCTAAAATGCCGACTGGGGTATCATATATCTACTTGAAACAAAGTGCGAGAAACTTTAGTGCTTAAAGAGCAATTAAGTATCGGAATGGATTTAACTGAATCTAACTGAATTTAAGCTAATGCTCATAAATACACTACAAAATATATATATAAAAATGCATAACCAGTGCTAATAACAAATGTATAGTTAGCAAATATAACACAATAATAATTTGAATTTTTGTAAGCATTTGACATACTTATAAATCTTTGTAAGTCTTGTATAGTATATGTTTCTTTGTTATAAATAAAGCTTTTGATTAGAGCTATGCTCACCACCGCGAGGCTAGAAGGACGTGGCCTAGCTTCAGCATATGCCAGGAGAGACATGCATGGTCTCGCTCTGGATAATCATGTTCTATTCTATTAGGTGTGTGGGTTTCACTGTTTTTTACCACAAATCAATAACGCACTTGAAATTTACAGTTAAGATTTATTTACAAACTTAAAATAATTAAAACAATTACAACGATTATAAATTGATCAGAAATACAAAATTATTATGCAGCAACTTAGCTGTCGTCTTAATTAGCGCGCGATGGAAAAGACACTGATTACACTATGGCAGCATAGACCAGAGCCCATGCCACCATAGCATATTAAACACTCGCTGCAACGCTAAGTATAGCGTCGCAAACACACACATAGCTGCCACGAATATTAGAACTTTATCCATTGTTTATAAAACGATAAAACAATGCAATGAGCGTCAACGGTCGTTGACGCTGGCATTTATAAATGTCCGACTCGTCATCAGCGCTAATGACGCGACGGACAATGCGATAAGCAAATGCCTACGCTGCACATACCAGCTATGTGCTGGCGACTCAATGGCCTGCGTGTTGGGTAGCTAGTCCAATAGGCAGGCAACGATCGCTAAGCGTAAACACAGTCAGAACGTAATATGACCGCCATAGTGAGCCGTTGCTCAGCGACATAAATATGATCGCTATACTTGACGGTTTGTCATTTATGACAAAGCGTCAGATGGCGAGAAAGTCAACACGTTCTGAACTTATTTAAACAAATGGAATGCCTGCTGAAATATAAGAGCAGCGGCAGTCAAATATGTGACGAATGATTTACTTGGCTTACCACTTCGTGATAAACCAAGCAAAGTTAGTCATTGTGTTGGCAACTATGTGTATTAGATTACGTAGCGACAGAGTGTCGCTGGATAGCTTGAAGAGCTGCAGAGTGAGGGATGGCGTCACTGAAGGTTCCGCCACAATACTCCCCCCCTAGCGCTTAAGGCGCGATATGTTGAATCGCTGCGGCCTGCAAAATCTCCTACCGCTTCGTGTAAGGACCGGCGATGACATCTGGGAGAATTTCGCCGGCTGTCGATATGGTGACGCAGTTTCTGCGTTTGGTGTCTCACCAGTCTGTTGCGTCTTTCGTTTGACCTTTGTCTTTTGTCCAGCGATGTCCACTGGTGGGTCGGAAAATGTCACGACCTTTCTTCGACAAATGTGCGCGGGCTTTGCACGTCCCGCGATGTCCAACGGTTGGTCGGAAAATGTCACGACCTTTCTTCGACAAATGAGCGTTGGCTTTGCACGTCCCGCGGTGTCCAACGGTTGGTCGGAAAATGTCACGACCTCGTCTCGACGATTGTGCGATTTAGTCGGCGCAGAGTCGATAAGCTCTTTAGGCATGAAAGCTGCTTTCAACCTGTCGATTGATATTTTCGCTGCTTTGCCCTTGATGTTGATGGTAAAATACTTGTCGTTTCTTTCAATGACTTCGTACGGGCCATCATACCGTGGCAGCAGCGGGCGTTGGACTTTGTCGATTCGGACAAATACATGCGAGCAATTATTCAATTCGCTCTGCACGAAAACTTTTGGCTTATCGTGATGCTTGACCGAGGCAGGTGCAATTTTTTGCATAGCTTCTCTTAGCTCTACTATGAAGTTGGCTTCGCTGATTTTTTTAGCGGAAGGTGTCAGGAATTCTCCCGGGTTCTTCAACGTTTCGCCGTAAACCATTTCCGCTGGCGTCGCTCCGATGTCCTCTTTGATGACAGAGCGTAAGCCAAGGAGTATGAGCGGTAATATGTCGCACCAGTTGTCGTTTTCGTGGCACGTAATAGCTGCCTTGAGGGTGCGGTGCCACCTTTCTATCATGCCATTTGCCTGTGGATGATACGGGGTGGTTCGATAATGCCTGATGCCAAGTAGAGAGTTAAGCTGGCGAAATAGGTCCGACTCAAACTGCCTTCCAAGGTCGCTTGTTATCTTAAGCGGTATTCCAAAACGAGCTACCCATCCTGATAGCAGGTTCCTGGCGATGGTCTCTGCTGTCATGTCAGGTATTGGAATCGCTTTCGGCCATCTCGTATATCTGTCAATTATGGTAAGACAGTAACGATTTTCCCGTGAAATCGTGAGCGGTCCGACTAGGTCGATGTTTATGTGCTCAAAACGTTCACTCGGGTTGGTGTACAAACCTAGCTGCGATTTGTTGTGCTTCGTCACTTTGCTTCGCTGGCAAGGGATGCAGTAGCGTACGAATTCACTTATGTCAGCTTTCATGTTGGGCCAAACAAACCTCTCTGTGACTAACTTGATTGTAGATTTGGCGCCTGGATGAGCAGCGCCATGCAGTTTGGTCATGACGTCTGTGCGGAACTTACAAGGCACTAACGGGCGGACTTTACCACGCGATGTATCGCAGTAAATGGAAGTGTCCGCGCCAGGTACTTTTAGCTTCTCGATTATCAAAGAGGTTGATGGTGCTTTTGCATTTATGAATTTTTGCATCTCCGAGTCGCGGGCTTGTTCGCGTGCTAGCTCTTCAAAATCAATGCCGGATCCCGCTGTTAATTGCTGAATGCGAGAGAGGGCATCGGCCACATCGTTATCTTTACCGGGAACATGTCGAATGTCGGTCGTGAACTGGCCTATATAATCCAGGTGTCGTGCCTGGCGAGGTGACGCCTTATCCAAGTTTTGTTTGAACGCAAACGTAATAGGTTTATGGTCCGTGAAAATTGAAAATTCTCGACCTTCAACCATATATTTGAAATGTTTGACAGCCTGATAAATCGCCAGGAGTTCTCTATCATAAGTGCTGTATTTCAGCTGTGGCTCTGTTAATTTTTTTGAGTAAAAGCCAAAAGGTTGCAGCACGCCGTTAATGTGCTGATGTAGCACTGCTCCGACTGCGTAATCAGAGGCATCGACACTCAGTGAAAGTTTTGCATTAGGTGCTGGATGAAAAAGCAAGGTTGCATTGGCCAATTCTTCTTTGCATCTTTTGAAAGCGCCATCTGTTGACGCAGACCATGACAACGGCGTTGTGTCATTTTTCTTATTGCCGACTATCATCGATTGCAACAACGCCTGGGTGGCGGCCGTGTTTGGTATGAAACGCCGGTAATAATTAAGCATGCCTAAGAATCTTTTTAATTCCTTTGCTGTCTTAGGCTTGCTGAAATCCCTAATGGCCTGTACTTTCTCATCGGCTGGCTTAATGCCTTGGCTATTTACCTTATGCCCTAGGAATTTTACTTCGGTTTGGCCGAATGAGCATTTGGCCACATTTATTGCGAGGCCATTTTCGCGCAACAATTGAAAAATTCGCCGTAAATGCGTTTCGTGTTGCTCGAGACTTTCAGAGGCTACACAGATATCATCTATATATACAAAGGCGTAGTGTGTCTCGGCAGTCCATATTTGGTTGATGTGCCGCTGAAATGTTTGCGCAGCATTTCTCAACCCAAAAGTCATGAATTTAAATTGATATAGGCCGAAAGGTGTTGTAATGGCCGTTTTAGGTATATCGGCCGGTTCTACTGGGATCTGATGATAAGCTCGTTGCAGATCGATGGTAGAAAAAAATTTTTTCCATGCAGTATATGTGAAAAATCTTGCACGTATGGAATAGGATAGCGGTCGGGCAGCGTTCTCTCGTTGAGTGCCCGGTAATCACCACAGGGACGCCAAGAACCGTCTTTTTCTTGACCATATGTAGAGGACTAGCCCAGTTGCTGTCCGAAGGCTCGCAGATACCATTCTCTATTAAAAATTGGAATTCTGCTTTTGCGGCCTCAAGCTTGTCTGGAAATCAGCTCCAATAAGCGGGGATTTAACGTCCGCAATTACGAAGTCCCAGGTAAACTTCCTTCGAAGGCCAAAATCAAGGGAGACTCTCTTTGAACCATAAGTGGCAATATGCGAGCCGTTGGCCGCAAACAACTTAAATTCGTGTGGAGCATTGTAACGCTCTGCTCCACTCGGTGGAATGACTGACACGTCGGCTCCCGTATCGATGAGGAACCGCCTGCAGGTTGCAGCGTCAGTCACAAACAGACGACTTACATCAAAGTCGCCACCGGAGTCGTCTGTTGAAGGTGGCTTGCTTATTGGTTTTTTGCCTTGTACGCGCAGGGCGGGCGACATGTAGAAGCAAACGGGCCGAATTTGCGGTGATGCC
The DNA here is from genome assembly GCA_963920525.1 of Dichetophora obliterata. Taxonomy (NCBI): domain Eukaryota; kingdom Metazoa; phylum Arthropoda; class Insecta; order Diptera; family Sciomyzidae; genus Dichetophora; species Dichetophora obliterata. The sequence continues at coordinate 165,261,933 of OY986437.1, read as the reverse complement.
AGCATATTGGGTGTTGGCCTCTGCCGCCCCTGCGTCGCGTAGCTGGTAACTGAGGACTTCGCGGGCGAGTAAAATCATCATGCGCTGCTGTGCCGTGTCGCAAAGGTTGCGAGAGACCGGAGAAACGTGGTGGAACCGGTGGCAAATGGGTGGTACTCGGTGCAGGTCGCACATTAGAACTGGTGCGTAGCCGTGGCGGATCCGCTGTCTGTCCATACTGGTTGGCTCTACCCTTGCCACTGTACACAGGCATGGGCTCGAAATCCTGATCAAAAAAATACTCAAGAGGATGATTAGGTTCGAGTTCTACCGGTAGCATTTTCCTCTCTCGGGCACGAGGCTCGCGACGGTGGTGCTGGGATGGCTGGTATCGGCGCGGGTGATCGCGCTCGTATAATGCATCTTCCAATCGATGCAAACGTCTTAGCAGATTTTCGTCTGCGGTTGGCGAGTCCGCAAGTGACGCTGCTGCTGCTACCTGTCTAGGCCGGTAGGCGCCCGTCTCCATAATTTTGTCCACCAGCGCGGCACGTTGGACGAGTTCCACATTTACCGTCTGTAGCAGCCCTTGCACTTGTGGAGGCAAACGGGCGGTCCACAGATTCTCGAGCATTTTGTCGCTCAGATTTTTTCCGCCGAGATTTCATTCAATAACTGCGATGGGCGACGGTCGCCCAATTCGCATTCCGAAAGAAGCTGTCGAAGCTTTTCCTGCTCACTCGCACTAAACACTTGCATCAACTTGTCTTTGATGCAGACATACCGATCTGCTGACGGCGGTTCGCGCACTATGTCACTAACTTGGCGCAACACGTTTTTCTCTAATGCGCCCACTACCGTGTAGAAACGCTCACTATCGTTTTTAATTCGAAGTTTTGCGAACTGCGCCTCTATTTGCAGGAACCAAAGATCGGGCGAGTCATGCCAGAAGTTTGGTGTCTGCACCGCGACCTTGTTATTCGCGGAAACGGTGGCCTCTGTTACCGCAGGTGCCGAAGGAACAGCGGTGTCCGAACCACCTGCTGCGCCTTCCTCAATTTGGCGAGCAACTTCACTTTGAGCGTCATTTTTGTTTTCTGCCATATTTTTACTTTTTGTTTTTTTTATACGTAAAGTCAACAAGATTTTATTGCAGTGTTTTTAATTTTAAAGAGATTTTAATAACGTGATTCAAATCACGTCGGGGTCACCATTTGTGGGTTTCACTGTTTTTTACCACAAATCAATAACGCACTTGAAATTTACAGTTAAGATATATTTACAAACTTAAAATAATTAAAACAATTACAACGATTATAAATTGATCAGAAATACAAAATTATTATGCAGCAACTTAGCTGTCGTCTTAATTAGCGCGCGATGGAAAAGACACTGATTACACTATGGCAGCATAGACCAGAGCCCATGCCACCATAGCATATTAAACACTCGCTGCAACGCTAAGTATAGCGTCGCAAACACACACATAGCTGCCACGAATATTAGAACTTTATCCATTGTTTATAAAACGATAAAACAATGCAATGAGCGTCAACGGTCGTTGACGCTGGCATTTATAAATGTCCGACTCGTCATCAGCGCTAATGACGCGACGGACAATGCGATAAGCAAATGCCTACGCTGCACATACCAGCTATGTGCTGGCGACTCAATGGCCTGCGTGTTGGGTAGCTAGTCCAATAGGCAGGCAACGATCGCTAAGCGTAAACACAGTCAGAACGTAATATGACCGCCATAGTGAGCCGTTGCTCAGCGACATAAATATGATCGCTATACTTGACGGTTTGTCATTTATGACAAAGCGTCAGATGGCGAAAAAGTCAACACGTTCTGAACTAATTTAAACAAATGGAATGCCTGCTGAAATATAAGAGCAGCGGCAGTCAAATATGTGACGAATGATTTACTTGGCTTACCACTTCGTGATAAACCAAGCAAAGTTAGTCATTGTGTTGGCAACTATGTGTATTAGATTACGAAGCGACAGAGTGTCGCTGGATAGCTTGAAGAGCTGCAGAGTGAGGGATGGCGTCACTGAAGGTTCCGCCACAGGTGCATGTCACACTTAGCGGACACGGACAAATTTGTTGTTGTTTTCTTGGGTAAAAGAAAAAACTGGAAATTGAGAGAGCTTCTCAGTCATCCAAAAATTTCCAGGCAACCGACAAAAATGTTCACGGCCCAAAGCTGAAAACAATTTGGACAACGGTTGCATTTTCTTGATGTTTTACGTTTAGTAGTAAAAAAACTGCACTGCAGTAGGAAATGTACTATTTGAATTCATCAGTAATACGATGTTTGTTGTTTAGTATTGAATTGTACGCTGCTAGTGCTATACATAGATTGAATGGTATTTATTTATAAAAAGAAGAAGAATACTTGACTATTATGCAAAATGCAGCCCGGCTAGCTGCAGCAAATTGATTCAACTGAACAGCTGAATATTATTAGTGATTATTGTGAATGTAATATTAATGATTTAATATATGGTTTTTTTAGTGATTGTGTATTTTTTATAATTAAAAATATGAACGTAAAATGTGTATATGATGTTATTTATAAAAATTTATAAATTTTTTTAACTATTTTTTCCATTTATAAACTATTCCATTGCATATATGAAAGTTACACGTCATTGTATATAGTATTTTTAGTGCTTGTATGTACAGCTGCAGTTGCCTCTTTCAACCTTGTATTTTAGGACAATCTTCAAGAGAAAATGTGAGCAGTAGATTTACTGATAGTATAACAGATCAAGCTTTATGGCTATTAATTGGAGTAGAAATATTACTAAAATGTTCATAAATGAATTTCAAAGCCAACCGACTCTGTGAGATATTAAAAAAATTTTAAATGCTTTATCATCAGTCCATCTTAGTTCCTTTGATAAATTTATCATCCCTTTCTTATGTCTGCCAATTCTCCATGGCTTAATCTAGCAGGATCTTTTTTCACTTTTTTTAACTCCATCCAGAGTTTCATCAACTCAACAATCGTTTTTATTGTGACCATATCGTTGTCATCTAAATATGTGGATACACTTCCTGCATACATATTGGCCAATGTAATTAATTTTAACCCCCGGAGATCAGAATTTAACCCATCAATTTTAAATGCAAATAAAACCACTTATAAACAACCTATAGAGGGTAGCCGTTTTATTGAATCAATTGCATAAAGGAACATTGACTGCACGAAATGGTAGCAAAAACGTAGTAAATTTGGCTTCCGCCATTATCGAACAGAAAACTATGTGAAGCATGCCGTGGACTAAACAATGAGAGAGAGGAAAAAAATGGCGAAAATTCCAATGTTTGACGGACAAGCAGACAACGTATCACATGCCCCTTAGCTGTATATTTATATGTGAAAGGATTAATGCATTGCTCACATATGTATAGCAAGACGGACGAGGCCAAGCTCCTACATATGCCAGGCGAGAAAGGCGTATCCTCGCTCTGGAAAATCATGTTTCGTTTTAATGAAAGTTGGGATTTATGTCTAGTACGACGGTAAGTCCAGTCTTTTAAGGCGGATACCTAATCGAAAAGCTACTTTGGTGGTTTTAGAGCACACCAACGCTCAAGATAATATGGCTAGAGAGCAGCGCTTATATTTCAGCTAAAGAGCCGAGTTTGAGAACTTTAATTAATAACAACAAGAGCTGATTAATTAATTATCAAGATTATCAGCGGAGTTTTTGGCAGATTTTTTATTTATTGTTTATTAAATTTAGCTTAATTATTAATTATAATTTTGATTATGATTTATATTTGAAGATTATTGAGACCATTTCTGTTAACAATGTTTTAAAAGAAATAGCGGAAGATATTTTACTTTTTTTTTTTGAAAATTTGTGGGTGTAGGGTTATCAAAAAATTAACCCTTCAAATGGAATAATATATGTAGTACAATTAGTTCTTGGGTTAAAGTACTTGAAAATAAGGATGTATAAAATTTAATTTTTGAGGAACTGTCAAACTTTTCACTTCACCGCTTATCATTGCCTTTGTCATACGCTGATGTTGAACGAACGTTTAGCCAGCTCAATATTGTGAAGTCCAGAATAAGAAATCGCTTACAAATCGACACAGTTAATTGAATTTTTAATGTTAAGTAAGTTTTTCTTGTATATGTTTTTAAAAAGAAAATTGGTAATACTAATTTTAATTCTCAACGGCTTAAGAAGGCGCTAGAAGTGATGCCGCGACTATTATATACCCCGATCATATCTAATGTTAGTTGGGTTGAATGCAATTTTTATTAACGAAAACATTTATGAACATGGATTGATCGATTCTTTTTATGATTTTTTTATATGTAGTATATTATTATATTATTAATATGTAGTTACATTAATATTTTGTTATAAATTATGTTAATAAAATTTAAAAAAACTCAGCAAATTTTAGGCGGATTTGTGTGGTAAATTTTGCGGGTTTTGATCAGCAGTATCTGGCAACACTGGCTGAAATAAAGATTTGAAGTGCTCAGCAAAGGCAAATGCTTTTTCTTCATCACTCCTCGCCCATCTCCCATTTTTTGCTCGCAAGGGCAATTTGCATTTTTTGCATGCCGAATGAAATTTGAGCACAGTCATAAAAATTGAGTGAGTAATGAAAACGTACTCAATTCCGATGAGAAGTGTCCACAACATTCGCATGCCTTGAGTGCAGCGCACGCCGATAGTGCAGTGCTATCATATTTGTCACACGATGCATTGCCGCTTGTTTACAAAAGAACTAATGAAACGTAGAGTCGGCAGTGTGCATATGTGTGAGCACATTACACCCTCACTCTTAAGAGAAAAATTAGGGGTTACAATGATTTTTCTTAAATGTACTACATCAGTGTATGTATACGTTATATTTACATATTTAATAATTTTTAAGGCATGTATGTTGTATAAAAATTGTTTTACTATAATTTCTTCTTGAGATTTGTTAGTATATTTTTTTTGTTTTTTTTATGATTAATTTAAATAAATGTATTGCTTATTTCTCAAATTGTGCTTTTGTATAATTTTTGTTGGTTATGATGTACTTTTTTGTGAAAACCGTTATAATCTATTATACTATTGACTCTTATTCTATCTAATATTCTGAATGGGCCCTTATAAGGTAATTGGTTTTTTCTATCTTCTACTTTGAGTAAGACTAAGTCTCCTATATCTGCTTTAAATGTATTCGCACAACCTAAATTCTTATTGGTTCGTTTTTTTTTTTGGCTCGTATAAGCATTGCTTTGGCCTTATTTAGAGCAAAATTTAATCTGGCACGCATCTCACTCAGATAGCTGTCAAAATCATAGAATTTTGTTTGTGACTAATAAATGTCGTTTGGTAAACACGCCAATTTCCCACAAACTAACTCATGTGGTGTGTACCCTGTGTCTCTGTGTGGGGTTCTGTTGTACGTGAAAGTGAAATATGGAATCCACTTGTCCCATTCGTGGTCAGTAGTTGATGTCAATGGAAACTCGTTCAGCACCCTGTGGTTTCCTTTAAGAGAGCCTATAGTTTGGTGATGGTATGGTGTCGAAAAGGTTTATTTAATTTTTAAAAGTGTGCATATCTTATGCATCAACTCGTTTTTAAATTCAGTCCCATTATCTGATTTTAACACATGAAAGTGGCCTTATTTCAGAATTACTTGCTAACCTAATGTTCTTGCAACAGTGTCTGCATCTTTTGTTGACATTGGGTATGCAAATATAAATTTTGTTAGTTCGCGTTGTACTATCAATATGTAGCTGTACTCGTTTGAAATTCTTAATGGTCCTACAATATCAATTGATAATGTCTGAAAACTATTGCTAGGGGTGTCTGTTAGCGTGAGTAGCTCTATTGTGAGCAGTGTTTGTTTACTCTTTGCACATATGTCCCAGCGTGACACAAGTTGCTTGACCATCTTGCCCATGTTCTTCCAAACATATCTTTGCTTGAGTTTTATAAGTGTTTTTCTGATACTTAAGTGGCCGTTGTTATGGTAGTCGTTAATTAGTTGGAAATTTGTGAGGAATTTTTCTAGCACCCTTTTTGGTGGTTCGTAAATTAGTATTCTTAGTTGAGGACTTTGTCTTTTCTTGATGTTTTGTATTGTTTTTGTATACGCTTCATTAAATTGTTTTTTTGTGAGTACTTGGATTACTGTGAGTACTTGGAGTACCAGATATCAGTATCTTCATAATCGACTCAGGTTCGTTGAATTATTGCTGTATCTCGCATGCAGTCCAAAGTTATTTTGTTTAGGTCTTAGCTCCTTCGAATATGAAACTGGGTTTGTTTGATTATCGCTAAATCCTACGTGAACTATATTATTTTCAAAATGTATTTTATTTTCATTATTTTTGGCCGTATAAAATTTTCAATTCTTCATATTCTTGACGTCACTAATGGAGGTACAATCCCATATCGGAAGTTGATCAGATTTCTGGGTGTTGTCACCATCTACAAAGATTTCTTGATTGCTATTATCATTTGCCTCATTATTTTTAATGACTTCTTTATTTGCCATGCCTCTTGTAATAATTAACGTTCTTTTCCTCTTTTCATCGTTTTCTTGTGGTATCATTTCTTTTAAAGTTTCAGAGTCTAATTGGATTCTTGAGAGTGCGTCGCCGTTAGTGTTCATGCTACCTTTTTTGTATTCTATTGGGGGTTGGAATTAATTTTAAAGGTTTTTTTTCGGTTTTTGAGCATTTATTTAGAAACAACGGTACAATGTATATTATTCAAAGTATTGTCCATCGTTAGCTACAACATTTTCCCATCTTTCTGGCAGCATATGGATTCCGCGCCGGAAGAACGATTCGTCTTTTGAGGCAATCCACGAATCGACCCATTTTTTGGTATCCTCGTAAGAAGTGAAGCGCTGCTCAGCCAAGCCATGCGTCATCGATCTGAATAGGTGGTAGACGGAAGGGGCTATGTCTGGGATATAAGGCGGGTGGGGTAGCACATCCCAATTCAGCGCCTCCAACGTTTCCTTGACGGTTCTTGCAACATGTGCCCGTGCGTTGTCATGTTGAAAAACCACTTTGTCGTGTCTTTTGGCATATTCCGGCCCTTTAACCTTTAATGCTCGGCTCAATTGCATCAATTGTTGTTGGTAGCGTTCCCCAGTGATGGTTTCGTTAGGTTTTAGCAGCTCATAGTACACGACACTCTTCTGATCCCACCAAATACACAGCATAAGCTTGGCGCCATGAATATTCGGCTTGGCCCTCGATGTTGATGCATGGCCGGGTGGTCCCCACGATTTTTTTCGCTTAGGATTATCGTAATGGATCCACTTTTCATCGCCAGTGACAATACGATGCAAAAAACTCTTCCTTTTATGCCGTTGAAGCAGTTGTTCGCACATGCAAAATCGCCGTTCAACGTCTCTCGGCTTCAACTGGTACGGCACCCAATTTCCTTGCTTTTGAATCATTCCCATGGCCTTCAAGCGTTTGCCGACCGTTGATAAGTCGACTCCCAATGATTCTGACAATTCTTGAAGGGTTTGACACGGGTCTTCATCGAGCAAAGCCTCCAATTCCTCATCTTCAAACTTTTTCGGCTGGCCCGGACGCTCTTTGTCTTCCGTATCAAAATCACCACTTTTAAACCGACGGAACCAGTACTCACAAGTAGAAATCGATGGAGCATAGTCCCCGTAAGCCTCAGTAAGCATGCGTTGTGCTTCAACCGCTTTTTTCTTTAAATGGAAGCACAAAAGTAAACCTTCCCGCAAATTGCGTTTTGTTGGAACGAAAGTCGACATGTTCACAGAGAAAAAAATATATGTTGTTTACACTTCAGTGGAATGACACGTACTGGAAAATGAACCTTAGACAATGTGCTTTGAAATGAATATAGTCACAGGTGTGCCCGATGCGATCTATTGATAGTTACGCCATCTCTTAGAAAACCTTTAAAACTAATTCCAACCCCCAATATGTCATAGTCATAGTCACATAAATCTAGTCGAATCCTAGTCATTTTTGAGGATGGGTTTTGTAAGAAAATAACGAGATTAGTGGTCTGTGGTCAGTTACTACTGTAAATTTCTGCAGTAAAGGTATGGCTTGAAAAAGTTTATTCCTCAATGAATAGCTAATAATTCCTTCTCAATGACTGGTTTATTCAAATTATGGTTTTTCAAAGATTTGCTGGAAGAAGATATTGGTATATCTTTACCTATTTCGCCTTGCGATAATAATGCGCCTAAAGCATAGTTTGAAGCATCAGTCGTTAAAATGAAAGGTTGCTAAATCTGGGTATTGTAGTAAAGGTGGAGTTATTAATTTTTTTTTAGTGAATCGAAAGCTATTTGCTTTTCTTCTGTCCATGTAAACTAAGAGTGTATTTAGGCTTTTTGCAATGTCTGCGAAGTTTAAAATGAATCTTCTATAATAGTTTCAGAATGCGACAAATCGCCTGACTTCATCTGCATTTTTTTCATTAGAATCCATTTTCTGCATTTTTTGGCTGTGTCAGTCCTTACTCCTTCACTTGTAATAAGGTGTCCTAAATATGTAACTTCAGGTAAGTTCGAAAGTAAGAAATAAGTCTTTCTATGACTTTTACTAAATTTTGGTTGTGGTGATTTATACAACATCCATAGATAATGATGTCATCCACTTTAAGAAAAGCATTTGATTCTAGATATGTAAGTGCAATGGTGAGCATGCGTTGGAAACTGTTTGAAGAGTTTTTCAGTCCGGGAAGTCGCTTGAATTGAAAATGTCCGTTTGTTGTAGAAAAAGCTGTTAAAGATCGTGATTTGTTTTCTATTTCAATTTGATGGAATGAACTGGTCATATCAAGGGTTGAGAACCATTTTGCTCTACCTAAGTTGTCTAGAACATCTTCTAGTCTCGTTAAAGGGGACGATTTTGTCATTCAACTTTCTAAAGTCGACCACAAGTCTCCATTTCTTTTTGTCCACAGTGTTCTTTTTTGGTACCAAAAGGAGTGGAGCATTGTATGGACTGAGCGATGGTTCGATAATATTGTGCGTTAGCAGTTTTCATTTATAACTTCTGTTTGTGAGTGTGGTAGTCTGTAATTTTTGAAGTATACTGGTATGTTGTCTGTCGTCGGTATGTTTTGTTTATGAAAATTATTGGTTGTTGAAGGTTTGTTATCTAAGTGAAATACATCTGATATCTTTAAAAATTTCTTTTAATTCGTCTTTAATTTGTGTGTCATTACATTAATTAGTACATTAAGAGTGTTTCCAAAATTTTACTGAAACGATTTTGTGAGTGTAAAGGTTTTTTGCTGTCGTAACTTAAAATATTGAATTTATTTAAAGAATCAGTTTCCAACTGAATGCCATTCAAAATTACTTCTTCATTTGTTGTGTTTAAAATTTTTATGTGAATCATGCCGTTTTTTGGAGCTATTGAATTGCTGAGGAAAACACCTTCTCATATTTCTTTATTTAAGATTACTTTGTCTTCCGTTGAGTGCAGTCGAAATGGTTGAATAATTTCTGTTCTTGGTGGCACTTTTATTATTAATGTGTTGTGTGATTTTGAGTGCATGGGCAGTATAATGTTTGTTTGAATGTTTTGTAGTCAATTTTGCAAAGGAATTTGTTAAAAAGTGTCTACCTAATATACCATCGGTTTCAATTAGGAAATCGAATTTTATAAACTGAAATTCGTGTTTGCAGTGTTTCTCTCCAAAATTAAGGTTTAGATTAATGCTACCTAGTAGAGTTGGGTCGTTCCGGACCTGTATAGTTCATGGAACTATGTTCACTCTCGGACATAGTTCCAATCATTCCATCTGTACGATTTAAGCATGTCCAAACAGTTCCGATTGCAATAACATTTTTTTAATTGAGCCACATCTCATTCGACCTTACATAACTTAATCGAATTGTTTGAGCGACGACATAAGCTGACATCTCATTCGCACTTACATAACTTAATCGAATTGTTTGAGCGACGACAAGTAAGCCAATTATGCATGTGAAAGAGAGTGAAAGAAATAATAGATAAAATAAAAAATGATATATCGTCATTCCAGTTGTGTGCATTGTTCTGCATCGCTGTTTATTTTTGCTTTTAACCTATGAAACAAAACAATCACGAAATGACATTGAACATGCGTTTGTTACTTTCATTCTTATAAATAGAACTGCTGGAACTATATAGTTCAGCGAACATGCTTAAAGCTGATGAACTATAACATGCAACTGAGTTTCGAGCTTATGAGGAACTGATTGCATATTATTTTTGCTCGCTTTTCAGCAACTTTATAAATTTACTTCATGAACTTTATTTACTAAATGAAATTATTTACTAAATGATAGAAGTTCCTTTTTTATATAAACTAAAGAAATGTTTTTCTTTAAGTAAAATATATTGAAATAAGAATAAAAAAGCAAAAAAATTCTGTTCAATTGATTTAAGACTAGTCAGAGTGATGTGTTGAAAATCTACATGGACCTTTACACATTTTCTCTGCAGTTCAACAAGCACTTAACGCAAATAAATTCTTCAAATAAATAAAGGAACTAGATAATTCCGCGAACATGCTTCAAATTCCCTTTGTAGTTCAACAAGCAGATAGTCCAAATAGTCTATACAGTTCAAATAAGCATAGGAACTAGATAGTTCCGCGGACATGTTTCCGTGAACTAGTTCCTTTCTTCAAAAGAATCGTTCCATGTCCGTTCCGTCTCTGGAACTGTGAAGCACAAGCCTTCTACCTAGTGAAAACATGTCTTCGGTTGTAATGCCAGTTAACTTGCATTTTTTGTCTGGGTTATAAAATTCATAATTTACTTTTTTACTGATTTTGCATAAAGAAATATCAGCACTTGTATCAATCAAAAATGTCGTAATGTTATTCTTGTATTTTCTTTTTATAAAGTTAGAATTTGTAACTGAAATGTTAAAATTTTTTTTTTTGGCTGTCCAGAAAGACTGTGCCCTGCCCATTTCCCCTCACTGTTTACTATGTGTATGTTTTGGTTTGTGTTGTTGTTTGTGTATCTGTTGTTTCGTTCCTATTTTGGTTGCTGTTTCGGTCTGAGTTAGAATATTTATTGTTGTTTCTGCTTCTGTTAAATTTGTTGTTGTGGTTCAATTTTCTGTTACTGTAATTGTTGTGGTTTCGGTTAAAGTTGTTGTTGTAATTCCTTAGTTCATTGTACCTATTGTTTGAATTGAATGGATTAAAATTGCGCGATGTGCTGAATTTCTGTCTTGAGTTATAGCAGGTATTGACATTGTTTCGAGGCTGGGTGAATGACTGCTGAAAATGCATGATTGCATTAGGCGAAGTCATTGACTCATTTTCTAGTTCTTAAATGTTTCGAGTGCAGTTTTGTTATTACATTTAACTATAACGTTCTTCTCGAGCTCTGTAACTTGAGTTTCTAAACTTTTAATTCCTAGCCTGTTTAGCCCTTCTACTATGTTAAGTAGTTGTTCTTTGTAAGTGTATATTCGTAAGTTCCGTTGCTGTAAATTGTTAAGTCTTGTTTGCAATTCTGATATATTTGTGTTGTCTTTGGATCTAGTTTGTAATTGTTGTTTTAGAGTTTCAAAATTTGATGGCTTCGACCAGCTACCCAACGAGGTGCGCACATTAGCCGTTAATTTAGCATGATAAACATACTGTAAGAAATCTATTTTACCTTCATTGCTTAGCGTTTTATTTATAGGTTCAGCTGTTAAAAGAAAACTTTCTTACTCTCTGAAATTACCTGAAAAAGTTGGTAATGCCTTTGAGATGGTTTCGAGACTAAAGGCTGCCATTATTGTTATTGGTTCTGTTTGATATTCGTCTACATTTTCTTGTTCTTTTTTTTCTTCTGTTTCTTCCTCTTCTGATCTGATTTCACCTTCTTAAAACAGCTGTTCTGAAATTAACTTAAAGGAATTCGAATATATACTACTGAACTCTAATTTTAAAGCTACAAATTCTTTGCTGTCTTTGGTTTGGTTTGCTATTAAATGAAATTGTTCTTTTAAATTTTCTAGCTGCTTAAGTTTTGAAATTTATGTGGCTTTTGTAAAGCTTCTAGTATAACTTTTTATTATGTTTCTGAATATTCTTCCTACTTCTTCGATAATATTTTCCATCTGTTTTGTATTTTAGAAATATATATATTTTTTTTATAGAATCATTTTAAGTTAGATCATGTTAACTTATGCTGTGGTATTAATATTAAAGTTTTTATTTAATTGTTTCTTTAAGTATTTTTTTTTTATGTGCACAGTTATGTAATGCAATATTATAATTACTATAAAATCTATGTTTATTAAAATAGGAGTATATATTTTATTGTTAAATTTTAAATCTACACAGTTCGTAGTTCTACACGTAATCTACTTGTTTTGGCTGTATTTCTTTATTCATTCCAGACGTTCGGAATGATTGTTTTTGTTTCTTTATTCAGTTTTGATTATCCGGAATATTCTTTTTGTATTTCTTCATTCTTACGGAATATTCCAAACGCGTTCTTTTTATACTATCAGCTAAGGTAGAATAAAAAGAATATTCCTTGTGTGTGAGGAATATTGTTTGAAGCACATATCGCTAAATGAAAATGGAAAAATTTTTTAGTTTAAATGTTTTAGATTGCTTTGTTGCATTTTCGTTTTTTTTTTTTTATTTTATCTGGTGTACTTGTTGTCTTTAATTAAATACGAAAAATATGTTTCTGGTTTTAACAAAAAAAAAGTTCTTTCTTTTCCAATACTGTTTCTTTATTCATTCTGTTCTGAATAAACAACAATGTATTCTATTCGTTCTCTTCTTTATGCGGAATGAATAAAGAAATACATCCTTTATGAATCGTATTTATTTTTTTAATAGTGTAAATTTTTTTGTCAAAAAATTTTTTTTTAATTATTCAATTAAGTATTCTGTTCGGTATCTTATAAAAATATATAGTTTTTTGCATATAATTAACAGCTAGCTCGTAATGCTCAGCAATTGTCGTTTCAAAGGTTGGTACAAAATTGCAAACATGTTCCTGCTGTTCATGGTAAATGGTAGCACCGCTGATATTGTTCAGCATTATTTGTGCTGCTGCATCTAATTGACTAATTTTGGGTACTGGGTAGGAGCGTGTTAACGCTGATTTTTAAAGGTCCACCTGTAAATAATAGCATCGAGCATTTGTGATGAGCAGAGGCACGATTCTGCAACAGTGGCATGGCAATTTTGTTGGCTGAAAAATTGCAACGCGTTTCATAGGCATGACTTTTCATGTTATTTAAAAAGATGTGATCTAAGTTGGGCAGGATGTATTCGTTCATCAATGGAATGTTTCGAGCTAAAAAGGAAACGTCTACAAGACTTCAAGTCGGAGTGGCAGGATCGCCATGTAATATACTCAGTAGGGGAGTAGACACTTTTTTATAGCGGCAGAGTTTGCCTTTGCTATAGCAAGCTTCTTGCCGACTTGAATAGGGTCCAAGGCAAGCAGAGAAGTTTAAAAATCAAAACAAAAAAAAATCAAGAGGTCTGCCGACTTAAACTGCTAATTAAGGCTGTGTGCAAATTGATTTAAATGCGAATCAAACTAAACTGTGTCAATAATGCAGTGCTTCCTAAATAATTTAGCTAATTCTCAAGCTACCTAAATGCTTCCTAAATTAGGAAGCACTGCCATATCGACGCAATTTAGTTTAGGTCGCATTTAGATCAATTCGCACACAGCCTAAATTCTGATTTATATTTGGCCAGCTCGGCTCTTTTAAACCTTTCCACAAAGTGTTATGCTAATATTTTAAACTAAAGTTATTCTATATTAACAAATTAAAATACTTATGCTAAACATTACTTTTTATTCTCGCACTTCTTTAATGGCTTCTTTAATTTCATATTTTTGGGTTGACGAATGAAATTTAGGCACAGTCATAAAAATTAAGTGAGTAATGAAAACGCACTCAATTCCGATGAGGAGTGTCCACAACATTCGCATGTCTTGAGTGCAGCGCGCGCCGATAGTTTAGTGCTAGCATATTTGTCATTCAATGCGTTGCCGCGTGTTTACAAAAGAAGTAATGAAAAGTAGGGTCGGAAGTATGCATATGAGTGAGCACACTACACTTCCATAAGGAATAAGTGGTTGCTTCTATTGGAGTTAACTTTAACGTATATATCTTTAAATTTTGTTATAGGTCAGTATTAAGTAATTCTTTTAGTGGCCTGACAGCTGAAAGGAGTTTTTGCTTAGCTTGAGGCGATCTTCTTTGCTGCCATTCTCTTCTTAGAATTCGTTTTTTTCTAAGAAGTTCTTTAATTTCTATTGAGGTCCTCATTTTACTTTGTGCTTGAGTTACTTTATTTACAGGAATTGCATATTCAGCCGCTGAGATTGTTAATGCTATCAATGGCTGAGTCAATCTCATCTCCACATTTTAGCGAGGGTTTGAGCTCTAAATGACTACTAATGTATTGCCGGTACTTTAGTCAGTTTGTTTGTTTTGAAGTAAGTCTACATGATTTTGCTATTGAACTTGCCTATGCAGATTTAATATCACCGGGGAGTACTCAGAAGATAAATCAAGGCTAGTTTCCACTTTAATTGATAGTTGAGATATCAGGTATCTTTTATAGGTGAGAAAGCCAGTAAGTTGGCTGACCAGAAAATATAAAATCTAAATTATGTTTTATTTTTATTAAGACAGAAAAAAGCTATTTTCCTTTGGGATTTGCCAATAAAATGTGATTTTTTTTCATTACTATAAATTCAGCATAATCGTAATTATTTAATAGTTGAGATATATAATGGCCTTCAATATTTCTAATTTTATGGATAGATTTCATTTATGTTTTCTTTATTTCTTTATGTGTTCTTTAGGTGTTTGAAGTATTAAAAAAATTGATATTAAATTAATTATTAAATAATTATTTCATTGTTATATCTACATTAAATACATATTAAAAAAATAAGAAATCTGAATTATAACCTCGGCGAGCCGGACAAATCTTATCCGTCTATGGCCATCGGGCATCCTTTGACACCATTTTTATAAGCTGGAGAAATTTCTCCATGGTACCTCCTGGCAGGTGGTATCGCGTAGCCGGGGGTTTTGGTGGCGGTATGCGTTTGCGAAAACTACCTCGGGTGGCTTTCGCAACCAGAACCTAAAAATCATAAGAATTTTTACTATAAGAATGTTAGGTAAAAATTTGTACAAGATTTTGTACTTCACTTTAAACATTTAATTTCTAATGGAACCATTTTGTATTTATTACAATATTATTTTAATAAACAGGACCACCATAGTTCGTGGATGTGAACAACGTAAAAAAACGCGCCAAGTACCTCGGAGGTGGTGCGGAAATGTTTGCATATTAAATACATAATGACTTTTTAAACTTTTTAAATCGCTATATCTCAGAAATTTATTTATTTATTTATTTATTTACTTGATTGCTAAACCTTAACAGGTTTTATAGCAAATTTAAAATTATAAAATAAGATATTTAATACAATTTAAAAATATAAAGTATGATTTTGAATGAAATAATGTATTTTTAACAAACTAAAAAGTTTTAGTAAATTGCTTAAAGTATATAATTTTATTAAAGTATAAAAAATAATAGAAAAAAAGTTAAGTCAAAATCGATAAAATCAGACAGCATAGCAGGGTTGCGTATTCAAGACAAACAAGGTCAAGTTAGCAACAATTTTTGTATACGGCGGAGTCGTGTGACAAACAAGGTCTCATACCCAATAAAACACCACTCCAATAGGTATATATATAATATATATCGTTCTGTCTCCCTGAAGCCGGTGAAATCCTGGCTTGACAGGGTGGTTACTCGACAAACTAGGTCAACTTCACCAAATTAATTTTCATAAAATAAAGAAAATCAGTTGCGAACGCAGGCTCCAAGACAAACTAGGTCTTATCGGCCACTCATATTAATATATTACAAATCGATCTAACGTAGTGTTTCAAGAGGTAAAAAGACACCAAGACACCACGGTACCGTCGTAAATTGCAGTTACAATCATCATGAAGATATGAGGTAAGTGAAGATCCCAGGTTTAGGTCCATTCAGATTACTTATATGTTTATCCACCAAAATTTTCCATTTTACGCTTAGGTCCATTTATCCATTTAGATTGTTATATTAATGTGTTTACAAATCACCAGATGCATCAGATATATGTTTGAAAGAACTTTACATAATCAACGACGGTACTGCAGGTAATCTATAATTTTATGTTTGATTGAGTCCATGGATTCACTTAAGGATATAACATCAGATACAAAATTAAAATCACCGCAAGCGCTTCTAAGAGGTTCATTTTGCAAATAATTAGTTCTACAAAAGTTCATGTGGAGTAACTCAAAAGATCTTCTAGGACGTAGAGGAATATTAAAATATATTTTACTCAATAAATATGGACTGTTTACATAGCCATGTAAAAGTTTTATAGTCCAACAAGCATTTATCATAATTCTCCGATTTTTTAAAGAAGGAAGATTTAAGAGTTGTAACCGATATTCATAAGGTGGTAAGTGAAAATCAGTATTACAATAAAGATAGCTTAAGCAAAACAAAAGAAATTGTTTCTGCACTGATTCAATGTCGTCTATGTAACAACCGTATCGTGGGCACCAAACAACTGAAGCTTATTCTAAGATAGGCCGCACTAGGGAAGTGAATAAGGTTTTCGTTATGAAAGGATTATTAAACTCTTTTGCCCAACGTTTAATAAATCCTAAAGTACTATTTGCTCTATTTATTATTTTATTTACATGAATATTAAAGCGTAGTTTAGGATCCATTGTAACTCCAAGATCATTGAAACTATCTAAGGACTCCAATGGATAACCACAAATTTTGAAGGTACATTTAATTGGTGGTTTGCGCGAGAAAGACATATGCTTGCATTTCTTCATGTTGAGGTTCATACGGTTCGTTTTGCACCACTTATGAAGATGATCTATGTCGGCTTGCAAAAATACAGCGTCATTATCATTTTTAAAAGAAAGGAAGAGTTTGACGTCGTCAGCAAACATTAAGATGCTGGAATGCATTATGACAGATGGCAAATCGTTTATAAAAAGTAGAAACAGAAGGGGCCCAAGATGACTTCCTTGAGGTACTCCTGTAGTAACAGGAAACTCAAGTGATTTCTTGAGCTTAAAAAGAACAGATTGTGTTCTATTGCTTAAGTAAGATTCAATCCACTTTACCAACGGTATAGGAAATCCAACAAGATGTAATTTTAAGATCAGTAGTTTGTGATTTACAACGTCAAAAGCTTTGCTAAAATCCGTGTAAATAACATCAGTCTGCATGACTTTTCCAAAGTTTTCTATAGTTTTTGATGTAAATTCGAGAAGGTTAGTAACAGTGGATTTTCCAGAAAGGAATCCATGTTGGAAAGGAGACATTAAAGATTTAACGCTATGCGATAGTCGTGATGTAACAATTGCCTCTAAAAGTTTAGGCAAAGCGCTCAATTTTGCGATGCCACGGTAGTTATCAATTAGAGACCTATTTCTGGATTTATGCATGATAAATTTATGGAATGATAAATGAATGCTTCCAGGCTGCAGGAAAATAGCAGGATTTTAATGATGAAGTAAATAGTAAAGAGATTGGAGTTACTAATTCTTTACAGCAGTATTTTAATATACACGAAGGTATGTTATCAGGACCACTTTTATATGATGTTTTAATATTTTTTAAAAATGATAAGACTGTGTTTGTGTCAATTATTGGGAAATATATATCCCCAGATTGAATATTGAAAGGATAACTTAAATAATCATAGGACGATGATGAATAAGTCGACTTGAAAAAGTCAGCAAAAAGATTGCAAATACTATTATCATTATCAGACTCAACCGAATTATACTTCATAAAAGAAGGATAGGAATCAATCTTGCGTTTTGTGTTAACAAAGTTCCAGAAGGATTTAGCATCAGATTTGATGTTTAATTTTACTTTTGTTAAGTAGGTATTATAGGATTGTTTGCATAACTGTTGATAACTGTATTTAATCGAGGTTTAGCATCCAAAATCACATATGTTATGTGTTTTTTGATATTTTTTATAGTATTTAGATTTCAAATTTCTCATTTTTCTTAATTCATTTGTATACCATACCGGACCCGATGTCAAGGAGGCTTTCCTTTGCGGAACAGCTTTAAGAAAACAATCATTGAGCGTTCTATTAAACGCATATACCGCATCATCAAGACTCTGAGAAGATAAACTATTTGTATTAATATTTAGAATAGAATTCCAGTTTATATTAGACAAGTTATTCTTCAAAATCACGTAGTTTGTTTTTTTAAAGTTAAACTCAATAGGTAGTTGAGAATCAGAATACTGCACAGATGGTTTTGGAAAATTTAAAATAATTTCTAATGTTGGATGATGAGAATCTTCGGGTGTAACCAGAGGATCTGATTTAGACACAGAAGCGATATTGCTGTTATCAAAAAACACCAGATCAAGCAAACGATTATTTTTGTTAAAAATGCAGTTAAGTTGGAATAGCCCTTGGATTGAGAGCTCGTTTAAAAAGTAATTATCGGATGAACTTTCAGACGAAGGTAAAAATATTTCAGGAATTTCAGAACAGCAGTTCCAAGAAACGTTTGGCAGGTTAAAATCTCCAGTTATTAAAATATGATCATTAGATTACAGTTTTGAGCAAACTTTACTAATAGAAGCCAAATGTTTGCTATAAACTTCTAAGGTAGAAAGGGGAGGAATATATGAGCATGTAATAAAAAGGCTCAAGGAACCAAACTTAACATGAACACAACAGAATTCAATGTCCAAGGATTCTGGAATTAATAACTCTTCAGAGAAATGTGTCGCTTTGACTGCAATCAACACACCCCCGCCTGTGGTGTGCAAATACCAGGAATGGAGTTTCTATCTTTGCGGTATATGTTAAATTTGTTGCACAGAATTTCAGTATTTAGAGTGTTAGGTTTCAGCCAAGTCTCACTAAAAGCTATTATATTAAAGTGAAGGTTGTGACTCAAAATTAATAAATTATTTAGTTTTGTGTTAATGCCACGAACGTTTTGGTAAAGGATAAGGAACTGAAAGCAACAATCTAGTTTTTTTGATTCTTGTTAAAAACCGAAAAAGTAGCCAAGGAAGTTGTAGGCCGAGGTCTAGAAATAAATTCATGCACCATCGTATTGTCAGGCCAAAACTTTTGATCCAATACCTTGTGGAAAAGATCATCAGGCAAAGATATTTTAAAAGAGGACGTAATTCGCTCGTATGAAAAATTTAATTTGTAAACAGAGAATTTTATTTACAACATTCAGCTTAGAGTTTATATAGAATAACACGTCTTCACCAGATGTATCAGCAGCACAACGAGAAACAAATATAGATTTTGCAGGCTCAATAATCACAAGTTCTTTATGAACAGGGGCTTTGATACTGCTGTTCGATATTTGTTTCGGTATCGCTCCTGTAGAAACCGAAGTAATTTGAGAAGGTGCAGGGACCACATTTGAGGAAATACAAGTTTCAGCGTAAGTTTTTTTGTGGCGGAAACGCGAGGAGAATCAGCATTTTCCTCTATGATTGGTATTGCTTCAACAGAAAGAGAAATCTGATCAGCTGACGAAGCGACCTTAGTTGGTGCGATATTATCAGTAATTTGATCAGTATTGACAGCTCCAATTGATTGATCTTCAAGCTGTATGCTCACATTAGGGAAAACAGTTAAAGTAGAAGGTAGAACAGTATTATCATTGGGCGATGGCATGGCTATATCAGTAGTTTTAGCTGAACTACGAAGATTTTTGTTTGAACGTTTACGTTTTGGAGAATTGTAAGCTTCGTCCATAATTTTAAACTTTTTAAACAAATCTTCGTATTCACTCAGTCTATCTTGTGCTACCTTTAGATCCTTAGCCACCTCCAAAAAACCTTTCCGAGATTGTCTAATAAGTTTAAAGATCTCAACGTTTGTGAACCTGCAATCTTAACATGACCAACGAAGTTCCTTACTTTCGTTGAGTGCATCGAAGATCCTCGCAGTCAACGCTGCACACTTGATATGAAAAAATGAATCACACAACCAGCAAGTAACCAGCCGGTCTGATTCACCTTTTACAGCGCTGTTTCGGAAATTGCAGATCATTTTCAGTTTAATAGTAAGTTTTGCAATATAGATGAAAGTAAAAGGAGAAAAATGAACTTAAATGCTTTTAATGAAAAACAGTTTATTTTGTTTAAAGACACTGTAATGTAGAAACTTTGCAGCCCTGATTTTGTAGAACCAACGAATTGAAAGTTTAATAAGCACTAGAGTTTTTGCAGTAGCGTTAAAACAGATGTAAAAAGAAAATACGATAATTTGCTCTATAGAAACCTGTTTGCGCTAAAAACAAAACAGGAAGAAGGAAAGAAGCAAATTATAAACAAATATACATATATATATACATTTATATTGAAAATTAAATTAAATAACAAGTATTTTAAACGGATGTAATCCACGTTATCACGCTTCAAGATGTATGAGCACGCCGATCAAAGCTGTTTATTTTTATTTATATATATTAATTTGGAACTTTTGGTTAAAGATATCTTTAAAAGTAAGAGCTCGTAAAAAACACGTCTAGACGGTAAGAAGATAACGAACTGAAATGGTTATTATTATTATAGTATTCCCATATAATATTATAAAACGTCTTGCTCAGCTGATTGCTGGCTTCGAATGAATTTTTAATTTATTTTTTATATCATATCAGAATATATATATATAAAGATTTTTATTTCAAACATACTAGATTCTAGATGCTGCATCATTCCTTTTTTTTTAACCTATTACAAAATCCTAAAGATGAGTTGGTGTCACCATCTTTCGTTTCATTGTTCCATCTTCAATATTCTTTGTGATTTCTTTAGCTAAATTTTTCAAAAATTTCCACCTGATGAAATGCATTTTTAACATCTAATTTGAAAATATTTTTCCTCCACCAATATGGAGTAAGAAATTTTCAATTTCCTGTTCTACTGCCTCATTTGCGCGACGCATATCGATGAAAATGCGAACATCATTTCCTTTTTGAACTACCACTACAGGAGATATTAATTTTGAAGGATCATTTGCTTTCTCAATTATCTCTTGAGTTAGAAATTCATCAATGTTTTTATCCACAGCTATCTCAAGTGCCACTGGTACTCGGCGATATGGTTGTATAACCGGCTTAACATCGGCTTTAATTGGAATTTCTACAACTACTCCTTAAATTTCGCTTAGTGGACCCGCAGTTTCTTTAATATCTTCTTTAAGATTTTATTAACTTCACAGTTAATTTTTAATATGCCAAGTAACTCTGCAGTATCTTTTCCAACTAATAAGCTACTAGAACCTTTAATGACGTAAAACTGTGCTAATTTACTTTGTTCATTAAAATCTATCTGCCTCGAAACTACCTAGTACGTCAAGTTTGTGTCCGCCATAAGCCTTAAAAATTTTTCCTGTATTTTTACATTGATTGCTCACTTTCACATTTTGTGTGAAATGCTGCAATATTTTCAGTTTGCTCTTGCTTCATTAATCGGAACATGTGTCGTTCATATGTTCTATTTTGTTTTGGAGCAAAATATTCTGTTAGTTTTTCAACAACTGTTTCAAACTTGGTTTGATGTGGTATATATTTTTCAATTAAACGAAGCTTTCCCCTATTTTCATCTTCTTTTGGGTCTAACAAACGCTCATACACCTCTTGGGCCTTGTCACCCATATAATGTAAAAACATCTTGTATTTAATACCTTCATCTATCTATCTATCTTCTATCCATATATATAAAATAGGATGTGTGTATGTATGTAACGTATGGACTCCAAAACGGCTGGGCCGATTTTGATGAAATTTTCAGGTAATGTTCATCTTGGTACGGTGGGTAACATAGGCTATATTTGGACCCGATAGGTGGCGCTGGGGTGGTTGGTTGGTTGGTTTAGATGGTAATTCTACATGCAAGTAGGATCCAAGTAGCTCTAGTGAGCCGTTTTGATACCATAACCTCGTGTTTCTGTTGGTTGACTGGGCAGCGCACTGCTAGGTTATAACCATCCGGTGCGATTGATGAACGTTAGGAGATTGTTGATTTTTGTTGTTGAGAGTTCCTCTAGGTTGCTGAGGAAGGGCCTGCCAAGCGTTGCTAGTCTGGACCTGGCCAGGGCGGGCAGGTGCACAGAAAGTGTGTTAGTGTTTCTTTTTCATTTGGGTCATCGCAGCTGCGACAGTGGGTGTTGAAAGGTAGTCCGATTCTCTCGGCATGAACTCCGATGCACCAGTGACCCGTAATAATAGCCGTTAATCTGGCTATGTCGCTCCGGGGCTTTGATAGCAACTGTTGAGTTCTGCCTATATTGTAGAGGGGCCATATTTTTCTTGATGTGCTGCAGGTTGGTAGTTCTCTCCATCTACGACCGGCTTAGGTTAAGTAGTAAGAACGAATTCCTCCCTTGACTGTGTTCAGTGGAACTTCGACTGGTTCCGCTCTGGAAACGTCAAGGGAAGAACCCCGCCTGGCCAATTCATCCGCCTTTTCATTACCATAAATGTTCCTATGGCCGGGAACCCAGATTATGGTAATGCTAAGTTGGTGACTTAGCCGGGCCAGTTCATCCTTACACTGCCTTACCAGTTTGGAGTTGGTACTGATCGCAGCTAAAGATTTAACGGCAGCTTGGCTATCCGTCAGAATAGCTGCGTTAAGGTGGTTGGTATTAGCTCTCCTTAAGGTGCGACAAGCTTCTCTTATCGCAAAAAGCTCGGCCTGAAAGACGCTGGCTGAGTTTGGTAGACGAAACGAGTCCGCCACCCCCAGTTTCTCAGAGTATATGCCCGCTCCCACTCCGCACTCCATCTTGGAGCCATCCGTGTAAAAGGACACATCGAAGGCTAGATCAATTCCCCCATTGCGCCATTCCACCCTGGTGGGAAACTTGGTTGTAAAGGATTTCGTGAAGTCGAGTTTGGGGGTGTCGTAGTCCGTTTTTCCAGGAAGCAGTTCCCGAGGTAGCGGATTAAGAATGTTGCTGTGTCCATATGGTCTATTTCGCCAGTTGTACGACTCTCTGAGTCTGACTGCACTGTTTGTTGCGGTAAGCTTAATGTGTAAATCTATGGGGAGTAAATGTGTCAGGACATTAAGTGCATCAGTGGGGCATGAGCGGATACCCCCGTGATACCTACGCATGCGGATCGCTGGATCCGAGCTAGTTTAGTTGTGTTGTATGCTTTATTCAGTGCAGGCCACCATACTAGTGCACCATACGCCAAGATGGGTCGCACTACTGCTGTGTATAGCCATAAGAGCATTTTTGGTTGAAGACCCCATTTTCTACCAAAGGTTTTTTTGCAGGCGTAGAAGGCTATACAGGCCTTCTTGACCCTTTGTTCGATGTTAGTTTTCCAGCTTAGCTTAGGATCCAGAATGACACCTAGATATTTTGCGCTACTGGATAGTGTAAGAGGTTGGTTATTGAGCTTTGGAAGGACAAATTGTGGCGCTTTGGTTTTTGTGGTGAATAACATCAGTTCCGTCTTGCTAGGGTTAACTCCTAGGCCACACCTGGCAGCCCAGACACTGAGTTTTCCCAAAGCAACCTCCATTAGCTCACTGAGCGTAGAGGGGAACAGTCCTGACACCATAACAACTACGTCATCCGCATAAGCCACCACTTTGACCCCATTGCAATTTAGTGTATTAAGAAATTCATTCATGGCGATGAGCCAGAGTAGGGGGGAGATTACTCCACCTTGCGGAGTACCCCTACTGACAAATCTTGTGAGTTGGCAGCCACCCAGGTCTGCCTGGATTATTCTGTTTCTGAGCATTGAGACTATCCAGTTTCTCACCGGTGCTTGTACGCCAAGGTTGGTAAGAGAATCAAAAATGGCCCTAGTATGAATATTGTTAAAAGCCCCTTCAATGTCTAAGAAGGCCGCAAGAGTGTATTGTTTAAAGTATATTGATCTTTCAATGGTGGTAATAACCTCGTGTAGGGCGGTATCTGTGGATCTGCCCATGAGGTATGCGTGTTGGGCGTTGGATATGTTAGCTCCCTTTAGAACGTCCCTGAGATGAATATCCAGTACACGCTCTAGGGTTTTCAGTGCGAATGATGTGAGGCTTATTGGTCTAAAATCCTTGGCTGATTCGTGATCTCTCCTCCCAGCTTTGGGTATAAATATTACCTTAACTCTTCTCCAGCTCCTTGGAGTGTAGTTAAGGCAGAGACACTTAGTGAAGATAGAGAGTAGAATAGGTGCAACAACATCTTGTAGTTTCTGCAACATTATTGGAAGTATGCCATCGGGACCTGGGGATTTGTATGGAGATAAGCTGCTTAAGGCCCAGATAACCCTTTCCATTGAGATAAAGGAGCCAGTCGGAACCACCGCAGTTGCCTCAGGTGATTCTATACCTAAGTTCTCATTGCAGTTGCTCCTGCAGCCGGGAAAGTGTGTGTTGAGTAAGTGTTCCAGGGATTCATTGGTAGATTCTGTCCACGTACCATCGTCTTTCCGAATGAAAGATGGACTGGTGCTTTCTTTGGATAGAATTTTGCTTAGTCTTGCCGATTCTTTTATATTGTCGATCGATTGGGTGTATTCCTGCCAAGAATGCTTTTTCGCGTCTCGAATTGCTTTCTTGTAGGTTTTGAGGATGTCTCTGTATGGTTGCCAAAGACACTGTCTGTGACACGAGTTGAAAGTTTTCCTAACCCTTTTCCTAAGGTCGGATAAATCTTTGCTCCACCACGAAGGAAGAGATTTCTTCTTGCCCCTGCTAATGGGACATGAGACTCTAAAGGCAACCTGCATGGTTTCCACTGAAGAGTCTAACTCCTCCGCAGTTGAGATTTGCTTGTAGGCTAAAGAACGGATTTTTGGGCGAGCCACTTTGGCAAATTTGGCCCAGTCAGTACGTTTGGGGTTACGAAATGGAAGAGGGGCCCCTGTTTCAAGACTCAAATCAAAGAGGATCAAGCTGTGATCCGAGAAGGAACTTTTGCTCGAAACTCTCCAATTGACTACTTTTAGAGACTCGTTTTCTGATAGAAGGGTAATATCCAAGACCTCACTCCAACCTGTGAAGTTGTCAGTACTTGGAAAGGTGAAAGTAGGTGTATTTCCTTTATTGCATATGTTTAAGTTAGAGTTAATTATAAAGTCGAATAAAAACTCACCTCTAGTGTTTATCTCAGAGCTGCCCCATAGTGTGTGTCTCGCATTGGCATCGCAGCCCAAAATTGTGGTGGTGTTGTCCAGCATTGCCGTAGCCACTAACCGCTTCACCTCGTCTGGAGGAGCTTCCCTGTCGTGGCCCATATAGGCTGAGGCTATGAATAGATTGTTAGCGCCCTCCAGTTTGACAACTGTCAGGTCTGAAGAGCTAAGGTTAGGGAGAAGAAATAAGTGTATGTGCTTTTTGGCTACAATGCAAGTTCTTGGTTTACCTGCTGTTCTCTTGTAGTATATGTTGTAGTGGTTGTTCTGGAACCCTTTTACTGCTGAGTCTCTGACCCAGGGTTCCTGTATAATGGCCACGTCGATACCATCCTCCATCATGAGGATGGCCAGATTATCAGCAGCACATCTGGCGTGCTGCAGGTTAACCTGTATTACCGATAGTGGCATTACGTGGCTGGTGGTTGTTGTGGCTGCTGCGTGGAAGGCACCGTCGGATCCTCGATTGTAAGGGAATCGAGGATATCATCGACGCTGACGCCTTCTTCCGCGGATGGGTCTTTAAAGATCTTAAGTTTGGCACGACGGATGCCAAACCTAAGGGTGTTGCCCGCTTTCTCCAGAGCACCCAGGCACTCGTCTGAGATAAGCAGTAGGAAGGTCATACTGTTACGCTGGGGGTCCTCAGTCTTTATGACGGCCCAGTCGTTCATGGGAATGTCTGGGTTGTGCAGTTGGAGGATTTCGATGAGCTTGCTTTTCTCAAGCTTCATCTTAGGCAACCAAATGCGAGCACGAGGTCTCCTCGGAATATCCTTAGCCGGGATTAGCTTAAGGCTTAAGCCGTCCCATGCGTCCCTGATCTTAGAGACGCACTCGCTTAGGAATTCTTTGGAGAACTGATCCTCGCATTTGATGACCCGGAATCCTCGCACTACATCCGCAGATTCGAAAGATGGAAGCGCACCACCCTTGTTGCCGAGAAGATGCTCAATGACCATCTCGGACAACTTGGCTTCGATGTTGCCCCACTCTTCCGAAATCCGCTTGTGGCTGTTTGTGTTCGCGTCAATCAGCGCCACCTGTAGGTGATCCCTGGCCACCTCACTAAAGGCGCGCTGGCTGGTTGTCGGTTGCTCAACCACGGTTGACTTGCCGCTGACCTTTGCCCTCTTCGCAACGTTGTCGATCACGTCTTGCGATCGATTTCGCTTTGAATTGGCTGCGTCATCAGGCTGAGTAGCCTGGTACTTCAGGTACTCATCAATCGTAGCCTCGCATTTTTGTTTGTCTTCCACGTCGCGCTCCTGAACCGTACCCTGCTCCGCATTCTTGTCTATCTTGGCAAGAATGAACAGAGCCTTGGTATATTTCGCTTTCAGTAGCGCGCCGTGGGATTTCCTGCTCTTCGGACCACTATGGCTGGTGGTCACATTGGAGCAGGATGTGGATGGTTTTGTCGAGCCACTGTGGCTGGTGGTCTCGGGTGTGGTAATTAATGTTTGACTAGAAGGCCCAGGTGTACTATGGCTGGTACTCCCTGTGCCTTCAACGATTGTCTCCTGACTGGAGGCAAGCAGTTCATCTTCTGTGCTATCCCCTAGCACTGCGGGTTGGTTTTTTGTTTTGTGTGTTGTGATCATCTTTTTCTTACGCCCCCTTTGCCACCGGAGCAGCGCGGGAGGCTATGCGGTTAGAGGGGAAAGAAAAGGTCGGCCATGGCGAGCCCCAATACCATGGTAAGGCCAGTTTTTCTCTCTGGTTCGGCCAGGTCAGAGAGGGGATACGCTAGAATACAGCACAGAATACCCTTGGCTGCAAACTTTAAACTCGGTGGGCGCCATCCCTCGACCCCGGAGTTAAGGGTGGGATAAGTTTTAGTTCATTGCCTCACAACAACCTGTACGACATGGGTGGCCCTATCAGGAACCAAGGCTCCCTGGAGCCGAGGTTCCCGTCGTCATAGCCCGCTGTGCTGCAATTTAAGCCCCTACACCACGACAAGGTAGCTATCCCAAATTAGTAGAGGCGCTGGGGTGGACTTATATCGAAAATTTGAATTTATGGACCAATTTAACTGAAATTCAGAATGTATGTTTGTTTGATCATAAGAAAATAATTTGTGTATAAATGGACACGGTAGGTGGCGCTGGGGTGGACTTATTTTGAAAATTCGATGGCATGAAAAATATATAAATACTTTTAATTTTATTTTATAACGAGGGGAGTAGCGAAGCACACCGGGTTCAGCTAGTCTTCAATATTCATTGATTGTAACATGAATTTGGAAGATCAAAACGATTTTTGCCACGCCTGACCACAATTTTCTCCAGCTTCAAAATTTAACCGTCTTAACCTTATTGGTACCATTTCTTCTGATATAGAATTAAATAAGTTAATCTTAAATTTTATTTATTACACAATTAAATTATTGAGTCAAACATAAAGTTAATAAATTTTCATTTAAGAAAATTCTCATTTATCCACATTCAATGAATACATTTAAGTAAATTCTTAAAGTTTCCTTTATTCTCATTTAAGTGAGCACCAAAAAATTTACCTTGAAGTTAATTCTGATTATTTGCATTTAAGACCGGTGTGAAGTTAGCATCTTTTTCGCAGCATTCGGCGAATATGAAATGTCCGATCTCTGTAGTCACATATGTTGACAACAGAATGCTGCTAAATTGAATGAGCTTTAAAATTTATCGGCGAATTCAAAAAGCTTTCTACTGTTTGATCAGTTCTTAAGCTTTCTAAAATAAGTTTACACTATTGTCCACTAGAGTGCTGGGTAAAGACATTTATATAATGGGCACAAACTGATTCTGGTTTCTCCGTAATTTTGTTATACTCTGAATTCAAATCGAAAGGCTGCCACATATTCAAAAATAAAATGCTCAAATTATTTTGTTAAAAATAATTGCAACTGTCAATTCATACAAGCTTAGGTAAAAAGTATATTTTCCCCGGGTTTTAAAGTTTCAAAATTCTAGTAGATATTCAAGTTTACGTATAAAATATTTATTTTTTTGCAACGTTGATTATTGTCAGCTGCTGTATGCTTAAGGTGACTATCCATAAATGAAAAGGCATTAATGTTCTGTATTGTAAGGAAAATTCTGTATTTCTTATCATAAAAGTTATTGATGTTAATTAATGCAAGGAATGTCTTAAGTCAATTTTAAATATTTTTTTGTATATAATATCAATTTCATATAATAATTTTCTATTGCATAAATTAAAATGTTTACAAAAATTTAAGTGAAACTATTTAACAGTAATTCTGCTTAAGAGATGGTATACCTTTTTCTAAAACAATTTCATCATGTTTTTAAAAGTTTTATTAGAACCGGCAAAAAACAGGTCAGTTTTTTCCATAAACACTGAGTGAATTATCTGTAAAGAAAAATTTCACCGTCGATTTTCAAACTTTTTGGGATGGTAAGTTTTTCAAAAATCTTACTAAGCACATTTTCCTTAATGTCAAAAATAACTTATTTTATTAATTCTTTTCCTTTGAGTTTGCGATAAATGATTTTAGTGTTCGGTTATAAAAAACTTCTATAAAATGTTAAAATATTTACGGTTCAGCAAGAATGAAAAAACTACTTTATAAACCATGGGCTTATTCAATGGCTAAAATAGCATTGAAAAAAAAAAATTTAAAAAGAAAGGAAATTGCAAAAAATTTGGGAAAAATTATATTTTAAAGGCAGAAATTAAATTACATTTGAAAAGAGTAAAAAATTTAAGTAAACAACTAAAAGTCACAAAATTTCATTTTCGCATTACATTTTTTTAAGGCCAGTAGTGCACACTGTCACTGCCAGCAGATTTCTCTCTTTTCTGGAGAGGCATAAAGCTATACCGCACAAGAGTAATTATTTTTTTTAACTTTGTTGTAAAATTTCAAACTAAATCTAGAGTTTTGCGTTATATCTCGGCGGCTGTGGAATTTTTAACCATAATTTATTAGAGTATATGTACGGATGCAGTAAATGTGATAAGTTTAAGAGAAGTCGCACTGAAAACTGATAAAATGAAAAAGTGTGCGTGTCAGCTGCTGACACACCTTTTCAGTTTGCTACTTTAGATCGATTAAAAAACTTAAATAACGTAAATACTAAGGTAGTCCTTAAATTCAAGTGTCTTTTTTTAAATCGATCCCCCTGAAAATATTCGAATAGATGAGAAATGATAAAATATAAAATTTCAGATCAGTCCAAAGTGATTTAGAGGTCACTAAAGTTATGCGATTATTACTAAAGCGGGCAATTAAATTCATGTTATGCGATTACGTTAAATAATCTGGTCGTTATGAAAGTTTTTCCTAAAAGTGTACCGTTTTAAAAATTTCGAGTTTGAGTTTTTTAGAAAAACATTCCCTAAAATCCAAGAATGCAAAATTTTAAAAAAGAACATCACAGGTGGTGGTGGAATTATTTTGAGTAATTTTGTACAAAAATTTAACTTGACTTGTTTTTCAATAATCCTCAAAGTGCCTGTTTTAGGCATATCAAACACAAAAAAATAATCATAAAAAATCGAAAAAATATGTTTCTCACTGAAAATAACTTCAGTAATTTTAAAAAAATATTTCTGATTTATATTCAGAAAAATTATTAGGTTCCAAGGTAACCGAGATAACTGATATCTGGAAACCCTGGTCTTAGGTTAAAAAATAATAAAAACTTTAAAAAGAGATATTTTTTATTAAAGCAAGCAAACTTAACATAAATGATAATAAAATGTAAAATTTCGGATCCATCCAAATGGATTTAGAGGTATCTGAAGTGGCTTGTATTAGAGAACTGCACAAGCCTACTTGAAGTCTATTTCAAGTACTCGCTTAAAAAAAAAAAGTTCAAGCTAGCTTGAGCTTGATAATTTTGAATCAAGTATAGCTTGTAATTGAATATAAATAAGTCCACTACAGTTTGCGTCTTGCAAGTATACTAGCTTACAAGCGAACGTCACGAAGTTTCAAGTAGTTTAAAGAAGCAAGTATCCAATTAAAGCAAGTATCCCCAAAAAATTCAATGAGCTTGTGTAGGAAAAGCTTAAGCGTATTATGACTTTTAAGGGTTCTGTGGGCTCCATTATTTGCCAGTTTTAGGGGGTGGATAATTTCGGATCTTATGTCAGAATTTAAAATTCAAGATGGCGGATAGAGTTGTTAGATTTTTTTTTTGTATTTTTGCGAATTCTTGTAATTTTGAAATTCTGACAACAGATTTGATTTCGAATATGTCACAGTTTTAAGATTTAAGATGGAGGTTAGGGCTGCCACCTAAATTTTGACCAAAGTATTGCCACCTAATAATATGTATTTTTAAGAGTTTTAAACATCATTTAACAGTGTTAGGGAGTCACTGATTTCTAATCTGAAGTCAGAATTTTAAAATTCAAGATGGTGGATAGGGTTGCCACCTTAATTTTTTGTATTTATATGAATTCGGGGCTGGCAAAAAAAAATGGTACACCAAAAATGGTTCGCTGAATCCGAATCCATTGTCAGAATTTCAAAATTATAACATTTTATAATAATAAAGTTGCCACCTAATAATATGTTTTTTTAAAAGTAAAAGTAACCCTATTATTTATAAATTTTATAATTTTGGAAATTCTGACCACGGATTCGGATTCAGCGACCCATTTGTTGAGAACCATTTTTTTGCCAGCCCTGAACTCATAAAAATACAAAGAATTAAGGGGCAACCCTATCCACCATCTTGAATTTTAAAATTCTGACTTCAGATTAGAAATCAGTGACTCCCTAACACTGTTACATTATGATGTTTAAAACTCTTAAAAATTCATATTATTAGGTGGCAACCCTATTATTTCAAAATTTTATAAGTTTGAAATTCTGACCACATATTCGGATTCAGCGGCCCATTTTTGGTGTATCATTTTTTTTGCCAGCCCAGAATTCATAAAAATACAAAAAAATTAAGGTGGCAACCCTATCCACCATCTTGAATTTTAAAATGCTGGCTTCAGATTCGAAATCAGTGACTCCCTAACACTGTTAAATTATGTTTAAAACTCTTAAAAATACATATTATTAGTGGTAAAAATTTAGGTGGCAGCCCTAATCTCCATCTTAAATTTTAAAACTGTGACATTATATTCGAAATCAAATTCGTTCTCAGAATTTCAAAATTATAAGAATTCGCAAAAATACAAAAAAAATCTAGGTGGCAAATCTATCCGCCATCTTAAATTTTAAATTTTACATAAGATTCGAAAGCATCTACCCTTAAAACTTCCAACCACGAAGTCCACAGAATCCTTAAAAGTCCTATTACGCTTAAGCTCTTTCTACACAAGCTCATTGATTTTTTGGAAACTTGCTTAAAATTCAATTAATTGGATACTTGCGAGCTTACAAGCTTTTGCCGATCGTTTCAAGCTTTCCAAGTTTCTGCCCGACAAAGTAAGTCTAAACAAGCCAAGCCAACGAGCAAGCATTAATATGACTTGTATCTATTTGGTATTTTTGCAAGCTGGCTAAAGCTTGATTTTTCAAGTTTGGATACATACTTGAATTCAAGTACTTGAAAAGGCTTGAACTTCAAGTAGGCTTATGCAGTTCTCTGGTGTGTATTATTCGATATTATATTCTGGTGTGTATATATTCGTATACGTACAGTTATGCTGACGAGAGAATGTAACTGAATATACGACTTGTGTTGTCCCCCACGTTACGAATATTATAACCTGTTTATATTGTTCGCTCTTTTAGCTCACTAAAGGCGAATTTACACGATTCACTTTCATCCTTCACTTTGGATGAATCATCTGATTTGTAAAATGTAAATTGAGTTTCATCTTTAAAATGAAGATTATTGTCATCCACATTGAACAGTGAAAGAAGTAGAAGGTCTTCCTACTTTTGATGAAAGTGAAAGCAAACCTAACTGATGTGTCATTCGTACTAAAACACAATTGAAAGGTGTTAACATAATTTCAAGCAGAAAGTTTATATTTTTTTGTATATTCTGTATTTCCAACAAAAATATTGTAACCCTAAAAAAAGTAAGTTTTATTTGATTAATATTTATTTATTTATTAAAATAAAAATAATAAAAACAATTCATTAACAAAAACATAAACAATAACATAAGCAGTTACAAAAAAACTTAAAATAGCATTTGTACTTTTGGAGTTATAATCTTACAACATTTTTCAGTATTTTTTTGTGACATGCTGCCTTATTTTGACAATTGAAAGGGTTTCATATAAAAAATTTCAAATGAAATGCCAAAATAAGGCATCCAATTTTTTTATCTGATATTGCGAATGAGAACACCTTATTATAATTACACCATGCTTTTAAAAAAATCACATTTTTTTAAATTTGATTTCAATAATTTTTGTAAATTGACTTGTCAATTTTGTTGTACATTTAGTTTGATTTATCATATTGAATACAATTTTATGCATTCTTTTTTAAGAGATCTTTTGTCCTTAGAATATCACAAAGAGCGGGAAATTACCGACTTATTTCTAAATTTTGTTTTATTAATATTAGTTTTGGAAAATATTCTTTCTATTTATTTAAATTTAAATCCCTAAAACTAATTTGACGGATTTCTCCTCATTCTACATAAACTTCTTGCTATTCAACAATGATTACAACATTTATCAAATGTCGACTCAACTGCGATGGGTGATAAGTATATAAAACTTAGTTGGAGACAGAAATTCCACATCTTATAAAATGCATTTTAAAATTAATTTTGACTCAAATTTGACTTTATCGATGCATCGAAAGGAAGAGAAAACTAGTAAAGAATTATCGAAAATAAGAGATAGAAGGCAACAAATACCCTCACAGCCGTATTTTAGTTTATTCGTTGTCTTGAATGATGCATTTTTTTATGACATCACTTTTAAAAGGCGTGGTTTTATCCAAATATTTCACATTTTAAATTTAAAATCTATTTTATTTATTAATTGTTATGAGAGTTATTTTATTTTAAATTTATAAAGGTTTACTATTATTATGAGAGGTGGTCGGAATTTTCAGCTTTTGTACTGATTTCCTTGCATCGAATCATACCAAAGTTAAAAAATATATGCAAAATTTGAAGTCATTATACTCACTTTTTTGGAATTTAAGGAGATTTTACACTTTTCATAAAGTCACTTTGTATGGGAGGTAAACGTGGTTTTCATAAGATTTTTATAAATTTCATACTCAAAGTGCATATTAAGGGTTAACGCTTATGTGCAAAATTTAAAGTCAAGATTTTTGTGGAATTAAAAGAATTAAGGAGAGAGCTGTTTTGGTAAAGTCACTTTGTATATAAAATTTGTATGCATGAAAAATAAAGCAGTTAATTTTTATACCTCAATTTTACTCGAAAACATCGTTTAAACATACGAAAAATATGAATATATATGAAGAATATATAATAACAAACGTGAGCGTAGAAATTTTCCAATATACACGTTATGCATTTAACATAGTCGTTTTAATGACTTTTTTGTTAAGTGGCATCTTTTTCGAGTAACGATTTTAAAAGTTTATGTGGCAATATATTAAATGTCATTGACTTGGAGGATTTTCTATGAGGATAAAGCGCCAAACGAATTTTCTACCAACAATTAAAAAAAAAAACGAAATAAAGTCGACATTGAATACATATATCATTAAAAATGAATCACGTAAGTACTTTTTATATAAATGTGTTAAAATCGAATATGTATATAATAATTTGTGAATTCGTGATAACGTGAGTTGAAAGTAAAAAACCAAGTGTGTTTGAGTTTGCTCTCGGAATTTGTACCGCAGTTAGTTAATATTTCTACCGCAAATTGAAAGTTCCACCCAAGGCAGAAACCCTAAGAGTTTTACTGCTCATCGCCTGGTAGCGCTTTTTACATTCAGTTTTTTCTGTTAATGTTGCTGCTGTCTGTGCCGTCTATGCTGTTGAATGTATAAAAAACTAGTTGTTAGCTATTCGATAGAATTGATAATATTTTAAATGTCAATTACGAAAAGTAAATTACATATTTAAACACATATATTGCTGTTGTAAGATATTTTTTTTAAATACTAAGTTTTTGAAAGTAACATATTGTTAGCTATTTTTCTAAATACAAGGTAATACACATATAACTGCATTTCTAAACACAATATAACAAATTTGTTCGAAAATTTTAAAAAAGTTTAAAAATGTTTAAAAAAAAAACAAAGACAATTGTCGTTAAATCGTGTTGAGTTAATCGTAAAACACCGTAGGCTTGGCAACTTGAGGCTTAACGAAAATTTTTTTCTTCAAACGTATTTTTTTACTCTTATAGTCAATTTTTCAGTGCGAGTTTAAACTCTAGTAAATTAAAGCAAGCTTAACTCACCAAAATTGGACTTTTAAACTTTGTTTAGGCAAAAAAGAAACACATTATATGACAATTTAAGTCAATTTAACTTCAACGAATGCTAAAATATCTAGTTAAACTGAATTTAAACGTTTAATTTTGGTGAGTTAAGCTCGGTTAAACTTGACTAGAGTTTAAACTCGTACTGAAAAATTGGCCCTTAAACGTAAATTAGTTTTTTGATTTTGCAGGAACAAAAACAATTTTAATATTAAGGTTGGCTGATTATATCAGGTTTCCAATACTTAATTTTCCTTTTAAAATATTGCAAAGCTACTTCAAAAGTGAAGTGACACAAATCAAAATGTTTACATTTTCAGGAGGAGCTAAACAAAATTTTTTCTTCAAGGGACTCTATGCAAAACAAAGAGACAAAATAATTTTTTTAATTAAAGACTAAGAACATGTGTACAAAATTAAGACAACCGATGAAGATGATCAATACGAACAGTTTTACACGAAAAAGTAAACATTTGGAAATTTTGAGTTGTGTCACTTTTGAAGAGGGTGTGCGATATGTATATTTCCGCATGTTATGGACCCAAACGAAAACTATGCCTGTTCTACGGACCTTCGTAATATTTGTTTCTTTCGCGTTTTATATTTAATACTTGGGCGACCGAGCTTAGCTCGGCTTCACGCCAAAATCCATGTATTTAAATTTTTTCTTATAGATTGTATATCGATAAAACAACTAATTTTTAAAGATACTGTAATCAGGAATTTTCCGAATAATTTTTTCACCCCACAGTTTAAAAGTACGCTCATAGCCATTAAATGAACGTAAATCCACAAAAAAAATTATTAGTCTGTAATATAATAGAAACTTTTTACCGAGTAAAATAATTTCTAATAATAAAACGTGTCAGCCCTCATTTTGACTTTCGTAACTTTCCAAAAATTTTAACCTCCTAATGTTTCGTTTTCTTGCGAAGCCTTGTCATGCATATTTTGACCGAAATCGATCGGTAGAAAACTTAGTTACTATCATATCAAATCAATACTATCATATCAAAATTATAACTTGTTACATAATTAAATGTTTTACAAAATATACTATGTTCCATACCAAATGGGCGAACTTAATTTTCGTCCAATTAATTTCGTTTACAACAAAAGTAAAAAAAAGGGGCGCGGATGCTTTTCATTTCACAGAGAAATACCCTAAAAAATATTTGTGGTTCTAGAACAAAAATGCATATAAAAGCTAAACTTAATCACATCGCTCCACCCTAATGGGTATTCTAATTTAATTGACTTAAACAAACAAACATATTTATTTTTATGTAGCTTTGTAAGTGTTCGGCTTTAATATTTGCAAATTAAGAACTTTTTCGTTATTTAACTACTTCTTTGTTTTCGCGACAGTAAATATTTCACAAATTATTAGCTACAGATCAAAATATTTCTTAATTATTATAGCACGGAATCCATGTTAATTTTAATTTTGTATTTGTTACTTGCTTTCCCCTAGAACGTTGGAAAGCCTTTGAATTCTGAGCAGAAAACACAAAAAGGTGTATTTTCTATCGTAAGAAAGGTACATATGAAATAAAATATTTTAAAAAAATTTTTATGACCTGATGTACACTTTAGACCCATGAAAAATGGGATAGTTTATTTTTTAATTTTTATGAAAAATTTAATATTACCGAATTTCATAACTGTTTTTTGTAATATAAAACTAATACTTTAATAAATTTCGATAAATATAAGGTAAATTCTAACATTTCATTATTTCAAATTATTTAGAACTCTTTATGAAAAAGTATGTGAAAACAATTTTTTAAAATATAAATGAGCAAAAATAACATTAGGTCGAATTAATTTTTTTGTCCTAGCATTCTACAATATATTGAATTCTAGGAAAAAATGAATAGAATTTTATACAACAAATCGCCTTACACGAAATTTCGTCTAAGCTTTTTGGAACGAAGTTCCTTTACGCAGCTCACGGGTAGTGCGATTTTATAGAAAAAATCACGTAACCGTGTGTATGAGTGAGAATAATATTGTATCTCGAATAATATTGTCACTAGGGTACTGAAATTTAGTACAGGGGTACGTATGTACTATTATAACAACTTACGGTCAAGAAAGAAGGCGTTATTCAAGAAAGGGCGTGACGATATTAGAAAAATGCTGTAACTCGAACAATATTGACACTAGAATGCTGAAATTAGGTGAGGAAGTACGCCACGGTCAGGAAAGTGGGAGTTATTGGACAAAAGGGCGTGGCAATATAAGAAAAATACTCTATCTCAGTTAATATTGACACTAGGGTTCTGGAATTTTGTACAGGGGTAGGAACATTATTAAAAATAACGGTCAAGAAAGTGGGCGTTATTCGACAAAAGGGCGTGGCAATATTAGAAAGACACTCTATCTCGAATAATATTGACACTAGGGTAATAAAATTCGTTACGTAGATGGGAAGAATTATTACAAAACACTATGAAGAAAGTGGGCGGTAATAGACAAAGGGTGTGTCACTTTTAGAAAAAAAAACACTGTATCTCAGAGTAATATTGACACTAGGGTACTGAAATTTAGGCACAAGTAGGCACAATTATCACAAAATATGATAAAAAAAGTGGGCGTTATTCGACAAAAGGCCGTGGAAATATTAGAAAAACACTGTAACTCGAATAATATTGACACCAGGGTACAGAAATTAAGTACAGGGGTAGGCATAATCATAAAAATTTACGGTGAAGAAAGCGAGAGTTAGAAAAATACTGTATCTCAATTAATATTGACACTATGGTAATAAAATTCGTTACAAGAACGGGTAGAATTATCACAAAACACTATGAAGAAAATAGGCGGTAATAGACAAAGGGCGTGCCAATTTTAGATAAACACTGTATCTTAGTTAATATTGACACTAAGGTACTGAAATTTAGTACGGGGGTAGGCTTACAAATTACGGTCAGTAAAATGGGCGTTATATACAAAGGGGAGTGGCAATATTAGAAAAACACTAAAAATATAACAAAACATGATCAAGAAAGCAGGAGGAATTTTTCATAGGGCGTGTCACTATAAGAAAAACACCGTATCTCGAATATTGACGCTATGGTACAAAGATTCGTTACAAGAATGGACAAAATTATTATCATAGTCTTTAAAAAGGAAGAAATAAAAACTTTTTAACAAAAAAAACTTTAAAAAAAAAACAGCTTCAAAACCACTACAAAGTAAAAATCTATTTTAAAATATTTTTCACATTAATTTTTTGGTAAATTTTATCATGTATTTATATATATATTATTTAATTGGAAATCTTAATATTATAATATTATTTTATTTTTACATGAATTAAATTGTGAGCTTTAGATCAAGTAAGTTTTTAAGGCAACAACAACAACTCTGTATAGAGCCAACCACTTAGCTGACTAGACAATCTGTTTCGGAAATCGCTACATTTTCCTCTTCAGTAGTCTTTATTTTTGTTTGGTTTATAAAAATCTGTGGTACTAACATTCTTATTTTTTTTTACATATTCACAAAAGAGGAAATCTTGCAACTCATTTAAAAAAAACAACGATTTTTTTTCATAAAACTTTTTGAGGTCAAAGTTAACATAGTTAGGTAGTGGGCTTATACATTTTCGTCTATGCTTTTTTTGTTTCTTAAGATCTGCGAAACTAGCAGTTTTGACTTTTTTTGCATATTCACAAAAGAGGAAATCTTGCAACTCATTTTAAAAAAAACTGAACGATTTTTTTTTCATAAAACTTTTTGAGGTCAAAGTTAACATAGTTAGGTAGTGGGCTTATACATTTTCGTCGATGCTTTTTTTGTTTCTTAAGATCTGTGAAACTAGCAGTTTTGACTTTTTTTGCATATTCACAAAAGAGGAAATCTTGCAACTCATTTTAAAAAAAACTGAACGATTTTTTTTTCATAAAACTTTTTGAGGTCAAAGTTAACATAGTTAGGTAGTGGGCTTATACATTTTCGTCTATGCTTTTTTTGTTTCTTAAGATCTGCGAAACTAGCAGTTTTGACTTTTTTTGCATATTCACAAAAGAGGAAATCTTGCAACTCATTTTAAAAAAAACTGAACGATTTTTTTTTCATAAAACTTTTTGAGGTCAAAGTTAACATAGTTATGTAGTGGGCTTATACATTTTCGTCGATGCTTTTTTTGTTTCTTAAGATCTGTGAAACTAGCAGTTTTGACTTTTTTTGCATATTCACAAAAGAGGAAATCTTGCAACTCATTTTAAAAAAAACTGAACAATTTTTTTTATAAAACTTTTTGAGGTCAAAGTTAACATAGTTAGGTAGTGGGCTTATACATTTTCGTCGATGCTTTTTTTGTTTCTTAAGATCTGTGAAACTAGCAGTTTTGACTTTTTTTGCATATTCACAAAAGAGGAAATCTTGCAACTCATTTTAAAAAAAACTGAACGATTTTTTTTTCATAAAACTTTTTGAGGTCAAAGTTAACATAGTTAGGTAGTGGGCTTATACATTTTCGTCGATGCTTTTTTGTTTCTTAAGATCTGTGAAACTAGCAGTTTTGACTTTTTTTGCATATTCACAAAAGAGGAAATCTTGCAACTCATTTTAAAAAAAACTGAACGATTTTTTTTTTAATAAAACTTTTTGAGGTCAAATTTAACATAGTTAGGTAGTGGGCTTATACATTTTCGTCGATGCTTTTTTTGTTTCTTAAGATCTGTGAAACGAGCAGTTTTGACTTTTTTTAAAGTATTAAAAGTCTATCCATTTTTAGAAGTTGTGGTCCAGTTGTTTTAACCTAAGCCGTAGGGTGAAAATTGTGTTGCTTTTAGCTAAAAATCTTATTCAATCAGTGGTTCTATCTCATGTCTATTTTTTTATATTAATGCAATTTTTTAGCATTTCTTTTAGATTTTATAAAATACTAATTAATAACATTTGAGTAGAGTATTTATATTGTTTGCAGGTTTTTAATATCATAAAATCATTGCAGGAATTCGGTTTGTAGTCGCTGCGCCTACAAAAATTGATATGTGATTTTTGTTAAGTTTTAATTGCATATTTTGTTAACATTCATATTCCTGCATTTGCCTTTTTTTAGATCTCTTTTTGTTCAGAAGTGATCAAAACAGCTACGTGGTCGCAGTAGTTGAAATGCTCTTCTAAAAAATTTGCTGAAAAACACAACCATTTTTGTAGGCACAGCGACGATATGTAGATAAGTCTTAACTCAATTTCGTTGCTAATGAAGAAAATAGTATAAAAAATAGAAAAGAGCTTTTAAAAAGCTTTTTAGTTGTTAAGGTATGTTAGTAACAGAGATTTGTTCTGTTAAGTTTCCTATTACAGAGATTTGTTGCGAAAATATGTTGTTAACAGAATTATGTTGCTAACAGACCTCTGTTAAGTTTTTTTTCGCCGGATGCTGCATTTCGCCGGATGCTAACTTCACACAAGTCTGTACGTTTATGTGAATAAAAAGTTTGCATTTGAGCAATTTCCTATTTGCGTAAAATTTGATTTCGTAATGATTATAAACGAACGCTCAAGAAAAAACAATTTTTAACAAAACATACATACTTTAAATTTTCTTTTAGTCGTTATCCTTTATTTTCCTTTTTGTAGCGGTTATCTTTTCTTTATCCTTTTTTTGCCTCGTCGCCAGTATAGTATTCCCATACAACATTATAAAACGTCTTGCTCAGTTGGTTTCTTGCTTCGAATGAATTTTTAATTTATTTTTTATATCATGTCCATGGCAAAATAACCAGGTAGATGCACTAGAAATACGCTTTTTGACAACAAAACAATAACAAAGGCGTTATTATAACGTCAAAATTAGCTGTTTTGAATATGTTATAAATTTTTACTTACTTATTTATTCAGTTTTGACAATGGATTTTCTGGACTGCCTATAACTTCCTCCCGTCGCGATAATTCCAAAACAATTCCTCAATTGTTAGCTTCCGTTCAAGCACTTTAAAATTAGCAAACAATCGTCGATTTCATTAAATAAATTCTATGTTTTTCAACAGCAATTTCACTTGTCAAAATATATTTTGACAGTTTAAAAAGCCGTACATAGTTACACAAATAAATTGGTTACTGAAAAATCGAAATAAGTAGTCGAATGAAAATTATATTGAAAGTAAACTTTCATTTGTTTCATTAAAGGTCAAACTACAATTAATTATGTATTATATCTTAAAACACGGCTCATTTTATGAAATTTTTAAGATTTTTGTTTAGTTTTTTTACATGTCCATACATAAAATCTGGGTACTCAATTGATTTATACGGTTACAAGTAAATTATACATCCCTATGGCTGAACGAATAAACATAAATCGTCAATAGTGACATTATAGCTACGCCAATGTTTTATTTTATAAATGTAAATATATAAATGTATTTCAAACATACTAAATTTTAGTTACTACACTTATGAAGAAAAGTGTTCAAAACATTTTGGTAGATAAATTTATGCTCTACACTTTCGCCACACCAATTTTTAACGTAAAACTTACCAACTCGAAGCAAAATGAAAAAAATAGAAATTGTCTTTGACCATTGAATAATTTTTTTTTTGCCGACATGGGATCGATGGGACCTGTTTACATTGTAGTTGTAATGGTAAGCCCAACGTCTGTACCACTTTTCAGCTCTATGCGAATTTTTGCAAACTGAAATGTCTATTTTGACTGGACTAGTATACTATCGAAAAAAGTATTAAAAAAGTACATCAAAATATGAACAAGCAAATTTTTAAGAAAACTGGATTGTCAATAGGAGTTCTGGAAATCAAAGTAACAGAACGTACTTCAAAGTATTTGCCTACTAGAATATAGGTTATTGCTTGGTTTTCACTATGTCATTTTCAATGGTCAGTTGTTGTCAATCAAATTGAAAACAACAACATCCCAGCAAAAAAGTGGAAAATAAAGTGGAAGGGAATGTATTGAATTCCATCCGTTCCACTTCCATACCCAGAAGGCATACTTTTAACATATGCATGTCATCGGGAGGAATGCTTTCCTTAGTCTTCTCTAGAAGTGCTTCCAGACTTTTTTCAATGGAAGATTTAT
Organism: Dichetophora obliterata; assembly: GCA_963920525.1. Lineage (NCBI taxonomy): Eukaryota > Metazoa > Arthropoda > Insecta > Diptera > Sciomyzidae > Dichetophora > Dichetophora obliterata. The sequence continues at coordinate 165,220,301 of OY986437.1, read as the reverse complement.
TTGAGCCCTCTAATGAAAGGATTTTTCGTAGGTGTTTTCCAGGAAAACTTTAAGAAGGCATTCCATGGAATGTAATGGTTTTTGTGCTTATGGGAGGCTTAAAAAATTCCATGGTAACTATCCTTTTTCGTGACTTTCTCGCGATTTTGGTATTGGAAATTAGAAATGTTTGGGTTTGGCTGAGTGTTTACATAAATTTCACGTAAAATATCCCTTCTCCCTATTTTCACAGCAATTAAAAAAACTCGCACGGAAAATATCTAAAACATATATTATAATTATATACAATTTTTTTTTTACTTTATTGAATTTAAATGCTATTTGAATGTCTTTTAGAAGTAGTTTATGAGAATGCCTCTTGAAAGCACTTCTTGATAAGGCTAAGAAGAAGCACAATTGAATCTTTAGAATGTCTTCTGGAAGCAGTGCCCCTGAGAATGCATATTAGATTTGTATTAAAAATTTTGCAGGGATGTAGACATTTTTTCTAACTTTGGCAATCTTGGAAAATTAAAAACAATTAAATTATTAAATGGAGCTAAGCAGAAAATATTCTAGAATTTTATTAGGGTGATATTTCAGGAGGTATACTTTTGTGTTGTCATAAAACTGACATAGTGAAGACCAAGCATATGACAAGCTTAAAAAACTTTCGGTAGAGGCAATCAATAAAATATTTATGGTTCAATTACGCCCAAATGACTGGACCAATTGTGAACAAATTTTTTATGAAGAAAGCAGCCCAACGAAGATGAACCGAAGACTAACGAAAAAACCGAAGATAAACGAAGCCATTTTGAAAGCAAACGACGCCTCACAACATTGAGATGAACTGAAGATGAACGGAGACAAATTTCACCGAAACATTAATTCGTTGTAATTTTTTTCCCTATGAATGATATTAAAAACTTATTTCATAAAAGTTTAATAATTTTGTATGAACTTTTTCTTAAAAAAAAATTTTTTAATTAAATACACTCTGAGGGTACTGAAGAAATAAGACAAAAAATTGTAATATCTAGTAAAAGATGGAATAGGGGTAGACATTTTTTATAATGAGTTGTTGTCCTTATTGAGATCTATCCAACGACATACTTTTCGACAACGAAATACTTGTGCGACATACTTTACAATCGAGGTAGAAAGTCAAAAGAAACAACACCTTTGCAACCGAATCTTTCATAGTCAGAAGATATGTCAAGTGACCAGGTGGACGTAGTCGGCGCAAAATACCAAAATCATTCTAGTCAGTATCAAAATAGTGAAAGTACCTTCAAGCCAGATACATTGATGACTTCGCACACTAATACAAAAGTTAGTCGATACGGCAGAAAATTCAGGCCAATAGTCAAATGATCCAAATATGATCAAATATGATCTGTCAGAATAATTTTTAATACCAATATATTTATACACTATATTAATACATATATATACATAAGAAAAACCAATAAAAAATTTGTTTCTTATTAATTTAAAATTAATCATTAATTATTATTTGAAATTATTATAATTTATTAATTTCATTTTAAATTATTAAATTAATGGAATTTTAATTTAATTCTAATGTAAATTCTAACTCTAAGTAAATAATATATTTAAATGTTGTGAGTAAGGAGCCATTCAAGAATTATGTAAGCATTACAGGGGGGAGGGGTCTTTGCTTTACTTATTTTTGATGACATGGAGGTTGGGGGGTCTGGATAGTAATTACGTCAGCAGTATTTATTTTTTTACTTCTTCGAATTTTCTACAAAATTAGTCGACTTTGGTTTGAGCACATATGGCAACCCTACTTGTCTGTTCTTGAAAACGAAACACATTTTCAGGGATTCCCAATGCATGTACCCACGGTGTAAGATATCAAGGTGTAAGTGACGTCTAAATATTTCTCTAAAGCTGTCAAACTTGTGAATGAGTGAAAGAGACAGAACATTTTATTTTGTATAGTTTGACAACTTAAGAGTTGGATTTTTAAAACAAAAATCAAAATTCGCTATCACCTTGATTTCTTACACCATGCATGTACCAATGTTTACGTAAGCATGGGAGTGGAGTAAGACCTTTGCTTACTCCTGCTGAAGAGGAAAGTGGGGGTTGATAATTGCAAAAAATCTGCTTACGTAATACTTGAACGGCCCCTAAAAGGTAAAAATTATAAACACAAAAATGGGTTGTTATTGCACGGTTTGCAGAGCTTTTCCGAGTTAACCTCTGTACGCGATCATGCGAAACGCGCCTTCAATAAAGATAAATTTTAAATATTTTTTGTTAAGTATTTTCGAGAAGTTTTTAATGCTTAAGTTAGTAAAATTTTAAAGTTCAAACGTAAGAGATTATATTTACTTTTGTGGATATAAAAAATTTCATATATTGAGAGCTAGAATTTTTTAATTTTTTAAAAATTTATTGTAGGATCTTTAGGGTAAGCAATAAAGCTTATAAATCTTTTAAATTAGGTGTAATACGGCCTGTTTTAATGTGGGGTCGAAAGGGTTAATAATGTTTAATTTGATTTTTTTAATCGACTTACATATGATTGTGGAAAAAAAAACTAAAATAATTAATTTTAAATCCTAATTTCAATTAAAATCATAAAATATTTCATCATTTGAAATGTAATGTAGTTGTAATCACCATTAAAAAAAGGAGAGATTTCACGAGAACTTATATTTATTCAGGGCCGCTTTCTCAATGCCCGGTTAAGCACTAATCAGAACTTTAACCATCAGTCAGTTTAACAGCTGACAAGATTACAAAAAAACCAACGGTTGCTTAACCAGCCCTTGGTGAAATCAAAATTATTTTTTAGCTATCATATTGTTAGCTAACTCCTGGTTAAGATCTTGACTAACTGGACATTGAGAAAGCGGCCCTAAGACGTATTATATACTTACCATGGCAGAATAACCAGGTAGATGCACTAGAAATACGGTCTCTCCGACAACAAAACAATAGCAAAGGCGTAGCTATAATGTTAAAATAAGCTGTTTTGAAAATGTTATCAATTTTCACTATGATTATTAGGTTTGACAATGGCTGTTCTGGACTGCATATAACTTCCAACTAACAATTGTTAGCTTCCGTTCTAGCATGATAAAATAAGCAAACAATCTACAATTTCATTAAATAAATATTATGTTTTCCAACAGCAATTTCACTTTTCAAAATATATTTTGACAGTTTAAAGCAGCTGCATAGCTACACAAATAAATTGGTTACTGAACAATCGAAATAAGTAGTTCAATGAAAATTATATTAAAAGTAAGCTTTCATTTGCTTCGATTTAAGGCCGAACTACAATTAATTATGAAATATATCTTAAAACACGGCTTATTCTAAGAAATTTTTAAAATTTTTATTTATTTTTTTTTACATGCTTACACATAAAATCTGGGTACTCAATTGATTTATACGGTTCGATTTTGTCACCTCTTATTGAGATTCAAATAGTAGTTTTTACATTTTCCTTTTGTTCAATGCAGTTCTATCAAAAAAGTTTTCATTTACGGTGATGGGCAAACCTTTTGGTTAATTTTTTGGACTTAATTTTTAATCGACTGCAACAAAATGTAGTTATCATTTCTTAATTTTTTTACTAAACACCTACTCTAGCTTGTCACCGAGGGCAGATCGGCTCCCTTCGCTACGCAGCTGGGAAAGTCATCTGTATTTTTATAGTTATGTTAGGTGAGATTTTAGATTTAAGTAAGGTAAATTGATATTTGTTTAAGAATAGTAACCCAACGCGTCTATCTTTTTATTTTCAATTCGTTTCCGTGAGTTTTGACAAATTTTCTCTGATCATTTTTATTAATTTATTATTTTTCCCTAACAAACATCAATTTAGCTCTAATCATAAAACTTTTGAAAATTTTTAAACGATAGCTAAGAATTCCTAGTTTAGACCATTTGGCAAAAAATAATAATTAATAAATAGATTGCTTTCTATTACATTATTATAGATATAACAACGCCAATTAGACAGAAGTATTAAGAAAACTAAGAGTACATTTTCATTGCAGTGATAGCGATGGTGTTCGTAATGGAGCACGATTGGAACCAAGATCAATTGCCAAAGCTCCTGATGGTCAGGGCTGCCCAAGATGTGGAGGCTTCGTTTATGCAGCAGAACAAATGTTGGCGCGAGGCAGAGTAAGTTGTGAAAAACACATACAGATTGTATATTTTACTAGTGTTAAAATAACTTACATTCATATAAAGGGCTATCATAGAAGATGCTTTAAGTGTTTAAATTGCAACAAAACATTGGATTCCACAATTCATTGTGATGGACCTGATAAAGATATTTATTGTAGAGGTATAATAATAGCAATAATGATAAGAGTTTACATCTGTTATATCTTGTCAATAACAACATATATCTTTTCTTCTAAATTGTAAAAAAAAAACACGAAACCCTAATGTTATTTTTGTCTCTTATTACAAAATATATTATAAGTTTGATGTTTTTGCTTATTTGTTGCACGGAATTCATGGCTAACGCGTTATTTACACCTTTCTTTGTTTATAAAGAAAAAGGCATTTTTTATGGCTATATTTTGACCATTCTTTTACATATAAAAAATTTGTATATTATACATACATAAAAAAACTAAAATATAAATGTTATATTTAAATGTTTTTAAAAAGCAAAATATGTCACACAGAAAAATTTTGCATAGTAAAATCATTGTGATGTATAGTTGATTTCAGTTTACATGATTTCATATTTCATGGTGGCAACAAAATGAAAATCATTATGATTTCATGTAAAATAATTGTTGAATCATGTATATAAAAACACGCATGCACACGTCCATAGTTTGCATGTGTTGGCATTCATTTTGCAGAGTAGAATCATGATTTCATGTAAATTCATTATGGTTGCATTTAGAATCATTATGATTTCGTTTAGAATCATTATGATTTCATATAGAATCATTACGATTTCATGTAGAATCATTATGAAATCCAGTAAAAACATTATTGCATCATGTAAAAAGTAAATAAACATGATTCCATGTAGAATCAATATGATTTCATGTAGAATCATTATATCATGTAGAATAATTATGAAATGTAGTAAAATCATTATTGCATCATGTAAAAAAAGAGTTTTTGCTTGCTAAAGAAACTCCGTTGTTTCTGGCTAATTTTCTGCACATTACAAGTTTTCCGCGAGGAGTGGCGTCGTTACAATAATGCAAATAGTTTGTAATAGCTGAAAAAGTGAATACAAGTGAAATGATAGTGGAAGTAGAGGGATCCATAAACTTCGACACAGACAAACAAGGTAATGTGATATGTGACTCATGTTACTATAGTAGAAGGTCTCTGCAACAAAAAGGCGTGTATATTCTTATGGGGCTCAAAATTCATAAAATTGTGGCAACCCAGCAAAAACAGTGCTTTCAAAAGAAGGTAAAGTGGAAGGGAAAGTATTGAATTCCATTCCCCCACTTTCATACCCAGAAGGCATTCTTTTAACATATCGTTGCCCTAATTTTAATACGATGTAAGTCAAAATTATCTATTGTTCAGGAGGCAAAGAAAACTGATTATTATTTATATGAACGATATGCATCGACGATATGCATGTCATTGGGAGGAATGCTTTCCTTAGTCTTCTCTAGAAGTGCTTCCAGAATTTTTTCAATGGAAGGTTTCTTTGAGCCCTTAAATGAAAGGATTCTAGTAGGTGTTTTTGAGGAGAACTTTAAGAGGGCATTCCATGGAATGAAATGGTTTTTGTGGCTAGAGGGGCTTAAAAAATCCCACGGAAAATATCTCTTTTCCCCGATTTTCTCGCGATTTCAGTGTTGAAATTAGAAGTGTTTGGGTTTTGTTGGGGGTTTAAAAAAAACCACGTAAAATATACCTTTTCCCGATTTTCACAGCATTTTGTTGTTTGAAGTAGGAAGTGGTTGCGTTTTGTTGGAGGTTTGAAAAATCACACGGAAAATAGAAAAATACCTGAAGAAAATAATTGAAATGAAATGCTATTTGAATGTCTTTGAGAAGTGGTTTATAAGACTGCTTCTTGAAAGCACTTCTTGATAAGGCTTAGAAGAATCGCAATTTAACGCCACACGGCATTACTAGTTATTCTTTAAAGAGAATACTTTTGTGATCAGTGACCTCAAAAGAAAATCCACGTAAAATATCCCTTTTCCCGATTTTCACAGCATTTTGATGTTTGAAGTAGGAAGTGGTTGCGTTTTGTTGGAGGTTTGAAAAATCACACGGAAAGTAAAAAAATACCTGAAAAAATAATTGAAATTAAATGCTATTTGAATGCCTTTGAGAAGTCGTTTATAAGAATGCTTCTTAAAAGCACTTCTTGATAAGGCTTAGAAAAAACGCAATTTAACGCCACACGGCATTACTAGTTATTCTTAAAAGAGAATACTTTTGTTATCAGTGATGTTGTTGACCTCAATTGGTTGACGATCACGCTGTGAGTCGTGGTCTGTCATCCATCAGGCGACACATTGTAGGCGGTGCATTACAAAGCCCAAAAGGCATTACGACGAACTGATATAATAGCCTACCTGGAACAGTAAACGCTGTAAACGCTTTGGACCTTTCCGTTAATCCTATCTGCCAGCAAGCGCCTTTGAGATCAATTTTTGATATTAGATTTTAAGGAAGACGCCCAACCGTTGATACATTTATTAATCGGGTGAACGCTCTTACGATGCAAAGTTTGCTAGGAGATTTTGGAGCATTGTGCTGTTATGCGCACATGTTGTTAGAATGGTTTTGGCTGTACCATCGAAGTGTGCCTATGGTTGAATGGGGTGCGTTGTGCGTAGAGCTGTGAAGTCAATTTTGTGATCGCTGAACTGATCTATACAGAATTGATCTGGTGCGCAACTAGAAGCGTTTTACGAGTTCTACGAAGCATTTTTGCAATTAACCGATAAAGTACAACGGCCTCTTGATTCTTAGGTTTTGCTGGAGATTCTGCAAAGAAATTTGAGTTTAGATGTAAGGCGTTGTTTGTTGTATGTTCCAATACAAAGAGTCAGCCAGCTTCGCGCGTTTGTTCAGAAAAGTGAATTGCTTGATGAAGCGTACGGGAGAAATTCTCTCAACTTCCAAGATTGGCTTCAGGTTTCTGAGCTAACATGCGAGTCTGGTAACCCGAACACTGGGACTACCAATAATAAAAAAATGTTGATTTTGTAGAACCTCCACCAGCACCTCAATAAGTCGTGATGCTGGATGTCAAACTGACAACAATTTCTTTGAACCATATTTAACTTTTACAATTTCAAAACGTGAAAAACTGGCTTCTAGTGTGTCACTAGAACGTTTGCAAGAATATAACGCTGCGCGCAGACGTATTTTTGTGAGATTGAGAAAAATTTGGAAAATGGTCATGTCAATGAGGAAGTTTGTGTGTTCGGCGGTTTTATCAGCTGCTCCAAGGAATGATGCGCAACCTTACTCACCGGCCTCATTATCCGGCGAAATGTTGATGGGGTTAATCGATACTGACGCCACTATCAGCTGCATAGCCAACCATTTGGTGCAAAAATATATGTCGAGCAAACAACTGAAGTGGAAAAGGTATTCGATTGATCTGGAGACGGCGGATGGGACGAATCATTCTTCGGCTGGAGTTTTCGAAACACCATCACCTTTAGAGGAGTCACCAAAATACTGAAATTTTTTATTGTTCCAACTTTTTCTCAAGACTTGTATTTAAGAGTCGATTTCGTGAAAGCTTTTGGCTTGGCTGGAGATTTCTTTCTGGAAAATTACAACCACTCTCCTGTAAGTAACGAAGACTCAATGCAACAATTTTACTTTTTCCGTCTTCTTTTGAAATAGGCTGAGGCCGCACCACCTTTATTAGTCACGTCATTGACGTAGGGCATGCCAACCAAGGCTGTCAAACAATGGCATTTCTCGCTTTCTCCTGGTGATTGAGGAGTCTCAGAGCGCTTGGTCTTCTTAAGTAGCACTGTTCGTCAAACCAAACAAAGTGAGGTTATGTCTCGATGCGGGAGAGGTCAATGAGGCTGCCGTGAAGGATGCCTATCCTGTGCCACTCATTGATGGAATCCTCAGCTGGCTTCCAAAAGCTCCATTTATTTCGAGCCTTGATCGGAAGGACGCCTTCCGGCAGATTCCGTTAGATGCAGCATCAAAGGAGAAGACAGCCTTCACGGTGCCTAATTGATCTCTGTACCAAATCGTAACCATGCCTTTCGGCTTCTGTAACGCGCTGATGGACAAGGTCATACCTGCTCACTTGAGAATAAAGGTTTTGTCTCTCTTGACGATTTGTTGCTAATCACCGAGACGTTTGACGATGGCTTATCCTTGCTTTTGGAGGTAGTCAACTGCATTAAACACGCTGGTGTAACCATCAATATTGAAAGAGCAAGTTTTTGCTTAAAAAAATTTACTATCTGGGTCACGTGATTGGGAATGGAACCATAAGTACCAATTCAGAAAAGATGCGAGCAATACGAGACTTTCCCTTGCCGTGCTCAATTACGCTTCCATTTCGACCCCGTTGACCAACATGTTGCAAAAATCGAAGAAATTTGTTTAGTCTGATGAATCTTTAGCTGCTTTTGAGGCCCTCAAAAGTAGCCTTTGTAGTGCATCAGTGCTTCACAGCCCTGACTTTTCGCGACCCTTTTCTCTCCGATGTGATGAATCTTAATATGGAGTCAGAGCAGTTCTGGCTCAACGCAATGATGAGGGTAATGAAGTCCCAATTGCGTATATGTCCTTGTGTTTTATCAAGCGCAAAGAAACTATACCGTTTCTGAGCAGGAATGCCTTGCTGCGGTCATGGCCATAGAAAAATTCCGAGCTTACGTCAAACGGCACGAATTCGAAGTGATCACTAATCACGCTTCCCTAAAATGGTAAATGGGCCAAACCGACTTGCATGGCAGACTTGCTCGATGGGCATTGAAATTGCAAGGTTTCAAATTTACCATCCTTCATCGCCTAGGTAGCCAAAACGTTGTTTCCGACTCCTTATTGAGAGTGCATTCGCTTGACGACGTTGAGATTTCAAAGATTTCGGAAATCGCAAACCATACTTGGTCGGAATTAGATTATTCTTCCGCACGTTTTAAAAGAGAAGAATATCTAAAATTGATTGACGAAATCCAGAGAAGCGGCGAACAGAGGTCGATGATGTGATTTACAGGAAAGGCGAGTTTTCTAGCGGGAATCCCACCCAAGAAGAACTGTCATGGAAACTCTGGGTGCCTGAAGAATAAAGAATGTCTCTCATTGTTGATGCTCATGATCACCCAGTGAGTTCTCATGGTGGGTTTCATAAAACGCTTACCCGCTTGAAATTGTTCCATTTTTGGCCAAAAATGCCAAAACAAGTACATGGTTACGTGCTAGCTTGCGAGGTTTGCAAAATGACCAAAGCGCTTAACTACATACTTCGTCTACCGATGGCACAACACCTCACTTCGAATCGAATTTTTCAGGGACTCTACCTTTTAAGGCCTTTCCCCAGGTCACGCTCAGGGAACGTGAGTCTCGTGATTGTGCATGACCACCTTTCGAAGTTTCACTTCTTGGAATTAATTCGGACGTTTATTTCCAAAAAGATTGTTGAATTTCTATAAAAGCAAATATTTGCAATTTTCGGTGTTCCTAAAAGTATAACAACTGACAATGGCGTTCAATTTAAATCTGACAAGTTTAAAGATAAGGTAAAGATCTGCTGTAGGCTGATGACTTAAAAATATTCTCTAGAATTGAGAGCTCATTAGATATTTGTTCTCTTCAGATAGACTTAAGTAATCTGCTAGCTTGGAGCAAATCTAATAAACTTTCATTAAATATTTTTAAATGATATCAAGCTACTTTTGCTAAATCAAAAAATATCTTTGTTTCCTCTTATCGTCTGGATAGCCTTTTAAAAACGGTAGATGAAATTCTTTATTAGGGTACTCCCAAATTCTTTGATTCTAAATTCTCTTCTGTGTCACATGTTAAATATATAATTCCGAAAGCAAATTCGTTACTTGCTTTTTTTCGGCGTAATAGTTCAGAGTTCTTAGATCCGTATACACATAAATTACTTAACACTACATTTGTACGTTCGAAGCTAGAATATGAGTCGTTTATCTTGCATCCATACTACGTTTCTTATTCTGTTAGACTTGATTTCAAAAAAAATTTATTAAATTTTTAGCTTAGATCTTTTAATTTCGTTGAGCCATTTCCCTCATATAACGTGCGATGCTTGCTTATTCGAATTCAATCTCTTGAGAGCAGGAGAAGAATCCGCTTTTTAATGCTATAATTAATTTCAGGTCAAACTGATTGCCCAGAATTGTTAAATCTTTAAAATCCTTTTTTTCTTCCCGATATCTACATGAACATAACATTTTCGCCACTTCTTAGTAGCAATTATGCGATCAATGAGCCAATTTCTAGAAATGTGAATGATTTCAATGTACTTTCCAGAACACATAGCATTAACTTTTCTATTTTTAGGGATATCTTTAAAACAATCTTAAATAAACTATTTGTTTTTTAGTATCTATTCTTCTTAAAGCATTATATTGAAATTCAATTTTTTGTTTTTATAAATTAAGTAAGCAATTGTTAGCTTTATATATTTATTCTAGTCTGTAAGGATTGTATCCATAGACATAACCAAATAAATAAAATAAATATATATATATAGATTTGCTACTTCAATATCGTGTCAAGCATAATTTAACGGCAAACTGTTCTCCCCAAGCTAACGCTATCGAACGCGTGAATCTATCAATAATCGCGGCTGTTTGCGCCTATAATAATCCAGATTTAAAATATTGGGATGAAACCTTGTTAGCGATAAGTGCAGCGTTCCGCAGCTCAGTTCACTCTTCTTCAGGTTTTTCACCATATTTTGTTGTTTTCTGAAAAAATATGATATGTCATGCTCAAAGCAATGAACTTCTGAGAAAGCTGGAAGGTTGGAAGATCCCACAGCAGAAGTATAACTTGAAGAGAGAACTGAGTTGATTCGAGAACAAGTGCGAGAGAATTTGCGCCAAGCTTTTAAAAAAAATGAGAAAAATTACAAAATGCGTTCACGTCCTGTGAGTTTTGGAGTAGCCCAGATTGATTATCGAATAAGTTTTGCCCAAAGCAAAACCTCGGAGCATTTTAATGCAAAATTGGCGAATGTCTTTGAAAAGGCATAAGTGACAAAGAAGATGGGTTCGGCTTGCTACGAGGTGGCTGATATGAATAATAAACGGCTTGGTGTTTTTCGTGCGAAAGACATTCGAAAGTAGTGCCTTCAGTTCTTGTAACGAGGGATAGACTGTTTTGAATAACTGTTTTGTAATGGCACACAATATACCCGCTGCAAGTTTCAGGACAATATTGGGGTTTTTCGCGATGTGATGTATTTTCATAAATTTGTCACCTTCGATCAAAGCTTATGTAGAAGCTAATGTCAAATATGCGACATCGTGAATACCCCTAATATGTAAATGCTTCAATTTTGTTAAATCTGACAGCTTATACATTTTTAAATCTGATAGCTGACAATTTTTAAATCTGACAGCTGACACATTTTTAAATCTGACAGATGACATATTGTTAAATCTGACAGCTGACACATTCTTAAATCTGACAGCTGAAACATTTCTGAATCTGACAGCGATCATGGTTTTCGACCAAGCGTATTAGAATGTTGCAGTCGCGTTCAAATTTTGATTTTTGTTTATTTAAGCTTGGTCATGGATGTGGCTGCCTTGGTCAGCTAATGAGGAAAAATAAAATTAAGTATTTTTAAAGACCTGCACATGGTGTCTGCGTCAGTAGGATGTTGATTTGCTGAAACCATCGCGTTATTACACAGCCGTGTCGTATGACCTAGCAAGTTGTACCATACGGCTTGTATATGTGCATGGCAACTTTCGAAACGAACCTTGTTCCGCATCAGCTAACACAACTAGCCGTTAGTACGGACAAGAGAAGCTGCAACAACACAATCTACTAAGGATGGCTGCACCAATATCCGGCTAGCGCCCAAAATAAAATAGCGTTCATCCGGCTAGCACCCGAAAGCAGCAGTGCTAACAAAAACCACCAGCAGCAACAGCTGTTGTCTTATTTTAACACTTTTAATATAAATAGACAGATTTATGATAGCATCAGCAACAGCAATAGTAGTGCCTATAACAACAGCAGTTAAGCAACATCTATGCCTACCTTAACCTAATTTAAAACATTATTAATATTATTTAGCAAAAGAAAAAGATATTTAATGCAAACAATTTTCAATTAAAAAGTTTAAAAAATAACAGCAACAACAATATCAGCAAAAGTCACAAGTCGCCGTGCAAGTGTATACAGGTGGTATAAGAAGAAGTCATTATTCATATAAATCCCAATTTGACTGAAATTGGCACATAAGTGGAAGTTAATTTCTCTCAAAAACAGTCAGACATTCGTATGTTAAAATGATGCTAAAGCAACAGCAGCAGCAACATAAAGCAACACGACGGAGTCACATCAGCTACAACAGTTGCCACTAGTACGGATAAGAGCAGTTGCAACAGCACCAGCTAAGGATCCACCTAAGGGACACCAAGTTTTTTTTAAAGATATTAGTATAATCAATTAATATTTTTTGTTTTAAATCCCATTTGACTATTTTTAAAATTTAACTACAACTAAAATACTATACACATTAAAGGACTAACTTAATTCCGAGTAAGAATCCGTGAAACTTAAAATAAAACTAAAATGTATTTTTAAAATAAAACTAAAATTTGTTCTAAAATACAAAACTAAAATATTTTATTTTTTGTTGAGTTAAAACAAATCTAAAATATACTTAAACGCTAACAGAACTAAACAATCGGTAATTAAAATCAAATACTTTAAATCCATGTGGAGACTTAAACTAAAATAACTAACGAAATACGAAAACCAACATAATATTAAACTCAACTTAAGCAAAAAAAAAAAAATTAAGCTGAACGTAAACGGAAATGAAAACGGAATAGAAACTAAAATAAAACTATATTATATAAAGAAAAAAAAATATAGGACAAATACAACTTAAAATTTCAATAAAAGTAGACTTAAATCATACATTTAACATAAAAAAACAATATTGAATTTACAACGAGCTAAAATTTAAGGTGCCAGTTAAAATTTTATCTTATTATATATAACTTCATCATAAAAAAAATCATACAAAAAGTAAATTATGTATTAAAAAACTAGAAATTTATACTAACCTTTTTGCTTTAATAATCTTACCAATTTTGAACTTTTTTTACTTACCTTTTTGCTAATGACACTAAAAAAATCTTACCAATTTAAAACTTTTAATACTTACCTTTTAATTAATTACAATGACACAATTAAAAAATTCACCAATGTAAAACGTTTGAGGTTTACCTTTTTGGTTAATTACACCAAAAAAAAATCTTACCAATTCAAATTTTTTTTATTGCTCTAAACATTTAAAGTACGTAATGATAATTATATATATTATGAGTAAATAAAAACAAACAATTTTTACATAACCTATTAAATTTGTAACTTTTTTATTTGGTCAAGGTAGGGATAGTGTTGCTTTTGGGAGGGTTTTTAAATTATAGCTCCGAACCCTCACGGTAGGGTGGGAATAGTGCGGACCGAACTCGTCCACCTGAGCTCAGGAGTTTTATTGTTCGATGATTGGGCCAGGGGTGCCCAAACCATTTTACCCTTTGAGTTTTGTTGCTGTTTTTTTAGATTTTTATTATATTTTCAGATTCGAAGAGGTTTTTTATTGGTTTGAATCACCGACGTGCCGATGACGCATGCACGTGACTATTTGTACGGCGAGGGTACCCGTGGACGGCCACAAGACCCCACCCCGCATTCACCAGTTTTCTATACCAAGGTCAAGTGTAAGGTCATCGAAACTTATGAAAAAAATGTTGATCCTTATAAGACAAACCATTTTGCAGATTAAATTTTGCAAATATCTTTACCGTTATGAAATTTATAGGCGATAAATTGCCTCAAAATGATAAGGTATGTGCACAAAAATTGAAATTGCGAAAAAACATATCAAAGCTAAATCATAAAATTGTTTTTGACTGAAAGGCAACATTCTTCTTCAAATTTAAAAAATAAAAAATCGCAAAAAATTACGCGTTTTTTGAGAAATTAGCAAATAATTTTTTTTTTAAATGTTGGCAACCCTAACATCCAAAATTTTTAAATTATATATTTTTTCCAGAAACTACTTTCTAATACCTTTCTAACGGTACCTCATTTATAAAAATTGGATTAAAACTGACGTAGATACAATTAATTAAAAATTTTTTAATTCTGGCGTTTTCGGACGAATTGCAAAATTGAAAGGTCCATAACTTTTTAACGAATGGCGATAAAAAAAAATGAATTTATGTACTTAGAATTTAAATAGGAACCTATAGTTCAAAAATAAAACAAATCGAAAGCCATGAGACGGACCCGTTTTGCGTTATGCTTGGAATGGGCAAACTAATGATTTTTTTTTGTAATTTTATCTAAATCAATCTCAAATTACTCTTGGGTTTTTTATATTTTTACTTATGTGTTATGTTTCCGATACTTCATGTATTTTTTTATTTTTTGTTAATTATTTATATCAATATGTAATCAGTTAAAGTGTATTCAAAAATGTATTTTAGTGTATTTTTCATAATAACTATTTAATTAAATCTGTGACTGATGCTTTTAATGTTCAGATAATTTATAGTCTTGTATCATTAGGATTTTTAATGTGATAAATAAATAAATAAATAAAATGTGTTTATTCTCTACAACTTTAAAAAATGGGAGTGGTCGCACTCTATTTGCGCCCACTTTTATTTCCCACAAATTAGTAAAAATACTATACTATATATCAGACGGTTTTTACCGTAGAATACTAAACTGTGATAACTTAGCTTATATGTATTTACCGATTTTCATGAAGCTTTAGCAAGTTATTAAACACATACCAAGGAGGATTTTTGCATAGGAAAAGAGGGCATGGCACCTCCCATACAGTCCAAAGGTGCAATATCGATTATCTTTGGAATTAGAGGTCGCACATCTTCCGAATTCGGAATTCGAATACAATTTACTCTTGCTGTTTCACTGATAGCATTGGCATTGGAAAAGGGGGTATTGTACCTACCATACAACCCAAATTTGTGATATCGAATAGCTTTGGAGTTATAGGTCGCACAGCCTCGAAACTCGGTAGTCGACCTCAATTTACACGTGTCGTTTTACTGATAACATTTTATGGGCGTTGGAAAAGGGGGAGTGGGACCTCCAATACAACCCAAATATGCGATATCGAATAGCTATGGAGTTGTAGATCGCTTAGCCTCGGAATTCAGTATTCGAACTAAATGTACATATGAAGTTTCACTGATAACATTGTATGGCGTTAGACAAGGGGACGTAGCATATCCCAAAGAAAATTCGGTAAATTGAATAGCTTTTGAGTTAAAGGTCGTACAGTCACGGAATTCAGTATTCGACCAAAATTTATACAAGCAGTTTTACTGATTACATTTGATGCGCGTTTGAAAACGGAGGCGTGGCAGCAACGCACCGGGTTTCAGCTAGTGACTTATAAATTCGAATCCTTGATTTACTTTATTGTAACATTTGAAAACTTGGTAATGGAATTAAAAGAAGCGCATACCTGCCGACTAGTCAAATTTCTAAAGCACTTTATATTGTAAAAATATTTTGTATCTGGACGAAGGATGCTTATAGGTATAACATAATTAAATATTACTAAGATCGGAAACATCAACATTTTTTACTTGTCCGCTTCAAGTGAATGTCCCATATTCTTCGACCGATCCCCATTCAAAAAAATCTGTATTTGAAAGTTTCAGCAAAATTTTGCCCAGTAAATATATAGTCGTATAATGGATTTTGGTTAACTGTGGCAAATTTTGTTAAAATTTACAAAAAACAAATTCTAAATGTTTGATAGTTTAAATCATTCTTGATTTTAAATACAAATTCTAGTTATTTGATAGTTTAAAATCGCTTATTTAAAATCAATTCCCGTCGGCATCGCAAAGATTTCTAATGAGGCCTTTAGCATGGCCGAAATTGCAATAAAATCAGCTAGTGATGTTTTTCTTTTCATATTGAAAAATGTTGTTGTTGTTTCTTTGGAAAAAAATTCGTTAAAGCTATTTATTGTTCTAACCTGACCTAAGGCTCAATAAACGATTTAAAACTATCAAACAACTAGAATTTGTATTGAAAATCAAGAATGATTTAAACTATCAAACATTTAGAATTTGTATTTAAATCATAGAAAATCAACATAATACATAACAAGCTCATATAGAAAAATTTAATCAAATGGTAGAGCCCGACCAAAAGCACACTGGAACAGCCTGAAGATTTGTCAGCAAATCTAAAAAAAAAACTTCTGTAACCTTGCTTTGTTAGTGGTGAATTTCAACAAAATGTTGGACTCTAGGCTTGGACGAACGAACTAGTTGAATTGAACTATTCGCACTCATAAACTATGTGAACTAGTTCGTTGATTCTCGTTCTTTAAGTTCAATCGATTTTGCAGCGAGTCAGATCGAAATGAACTAGAAAAAATTTGGTTTCAATCAACAATGGTTTGAGTCCGTGCCGATACAGTTTTTCACTAATGAACGGTAAAAAAAGTTTTTGCAGAAACAAATTTTTGTGGCAAATATTGTGTGGAATGCCCCATATGTAGTATTTTTATGTAAATTTCTTTTGTGTCCGCAGTTAATGATTGATTCGGTCATATAGTTCGTTTCATTTCATAGATCTGATCATGAATGAGCAAAATAAACAAACTAAAAGATCTATTGAACTACACAATACAACGAGCTTACATACCTTACGATCTAAAACACCAAACGAAATATAAGACCTAACGAACTAACAACATGAACGAGTGCACGAAACGAACTAAAAGAGCGAACGAACTAAATGAACTAAAAGAACTAAATGAACGAACTAGTTCATTAAACTCAACTGAACTAAAAAGAGCGATCTTTTTAGTGAACTAAAATGCCCAAGCCTATTGGACTCCATATAATAACATAAGCATAAACTAAAGTAAAGCAAATTAAAAACAACAACAAAAAAGGGAGAAAAACTGAGAAATTGAAACTGAAATCTAATCGCTTCTGTTGGTGTATTGCGTTAAGGTGCGCTTGCACGAGGCAAGCACGGCCCGGGATCGATTCCCGCCGGCATCGCAAAGATTTCTCATGAAGCCTTTAGCAGGGCCGAAATTGCAATAAAATCAGCAAGTGATGTTTTCCTTTTCATATTGAAAATGTTGTTGTTGTTGTTTCTTTGGAAAAAATTCGTTAGAGCAATTAATTGTTCTAACCTGACCTAAAGCTCAATAAACGATTTTAAACTATAAAAAACTAGAATTTGTATTTTAAATCAAGAATTATTTAAATTATTAAACATTTAGAATTCGTATTTAAATAATAGAGAATGAACATAATAAATAACAAGGTCATATAGAAAACTTTAATTTACAAAAAACTATTTTTTCTTAAAGTGGATAATAAGAAATAATTATCTTACATCACTTAATTCTACTATTAATTGTTTTGATTGTAGCTAAAATCATACCACAAAAAACAACATGTCCATACTAAACAGCACATGAATTTATTTTCAACTGAAAAGGTTTATTATTTTTACGAGTGTTTGATAGAAATGTATATTTTTTCGTGTAGCATTATCTTTATATGTTTGTATATATAAGCCAATTGTTTAAGGTATATCTACAAAAAGTACTTTACAGTCCACTAAAAGAAACTCACTTTTTAGCAATGGCACAAGGAGTGTTTTAAATGTGGTAACTGCTCTAAAGGATTAGATTCTGTTCTGTGCTGTGAAGGTTCTGATAAGAACATATATTGCAAAGGTGCGAAAAAAAATGAAATTGCAGCTTATGAAGACTAAAGTTTGTCTAAAATAAGATACTTACAGTAGTTGGAAAAAAAATGTTGTCTAAATTTTTAGTGCTGATTTAAGCGGATCCGCTTTGCAAATTGGCAAAATGCGCTCATTTATCTTCTCTGTTGTAATTTTGATTCGACCAGGACGTGTATTCCGGTGGACTGTGTTCTTGTTTGTTCGTTAAAATGATTTACCAAAACTTTCATTATATAATTCTGATATACATACATACATTTCAGTTTATGACTTTATATAATTTTATTATGACAGAACGCCTGTATCCTACTAAATTTAGAAATTTTTTCAATTAGTTGTAAAAATCCGTAGAAAATATATAAAAACATAAAAAGAATCTATATAAAGAAAGCGATATTTTTTTATGACTAAACTTACCAATAAGACTTTTAAAGAAATAATGTTGATTAAGTTATTTTTACGACAAAAAAGAATTTTCATTGTTTTTAGATTTTCATTTCGTAATCAATCAACTTCTTTTAGCACGATTACAACCACAATTATAGTAATAGAGTGGTGTGCCTTTTACTCATTTTTAGATGAATCCATGGTATAAGTAACCAGGTAGCATTGACAATTTCTTCTTTTCTCTTCTCCAAGGAAACCATAGCCTGTCAAAAGCAGCTGTTAGTGAAACAAAGCGAATATTTAAGAAAGTGTCAAAAATAAATATTACAAAAATTCTATGGTCGCATGCAGCGGAGTTCATTGTTGGCAACTGTTGTGGTGTTAATTACTTAACACAGAAAGAACGCAGCAAATTTGAGTGTGAAACTATTGTGAAGCAAATCAAAATATTTACATAATTTAATTATTAAATTATATAATTTACAACTTTTATGACGTTTAAAGTAACAACAGATTCAGAGAAAAACATCGCTCACTAAGGTATTGCTGCCATAACAGTTCACAACAGTTGATTCCGCTGAATGTGGCCATTAAGAACTGTGAGCGATCTATTTGTGTGTATATTTTTAGACGGAAGATAGTTTCCAAACCAGCTTTCAATGCTATCTGGTAAATAACACTATGCGCCACTGTTTTTGTACACGGCATTTCACAATATTTCTCTTATAGATTTGAAGTCCCTAAATACGAAAATCGAAATAAATTGTATGGATAGGTTTTTTAAAAAATTTTTAAATATTTTTTTCGTTTTTTTCGAATATAGTTGCATATACTTAAACATATCTTGAATACCACTTATCCAATTTTTATAACAATGCTTATAAAACTAAGCTTATTAAAATTTCCTACATGTTTGTTCGACAAATGTTTTGATTTGGATGGGTAGATTTTGCGCTATCAAAATAAATATTTTGAGAAAATAATTTTTTTTAACTTCACTTTTCATTTTTTAATTATTTTTCATAAAAAACCGAAAACTGCAAAAAGTTGGAAATTATTTTTTTTTATCTTTTAAGTACATTTTTACTAGAGAAAATAAGCTAGCGCTGAAAGATATTCGTGCAAAAATAAGGGCAGGAGATGCAGTTCAGTGAAGGTTTAGTACCTTCGACATTTTACTGTTTTTTACATTTTTAGTCATATCATACTTACAAAGGTCGATCCAAAAATTTTTGTGGTTTTTGACAGGTGGCATCTCATCGCTTGAAGCATGTTTGCACATGCTGTCGATACGAAGGAAACTTATGAGACAACATCAAAATTTCTTAAAAACGTTGAACCTACCTGGGGGCTTGAAATTTCCATTTTCATTTGCTGATGGATTAATAAGAGGATATTTAAAAAAATTTCGGAAATGCTTCTAAGTTTCCCAAAACTCCCAAAATTCCCAAAACGACCATCAAAATTAAAAAAATTTTTCATATTACACATAAATGAAGGTTTTTAAATATTTTCTAAAGTTATACTTATGATAACATTTTTTAATTTAGAAAATTCTTATCTTTACAAATCTTATAAGTGCCATTTTATTCACTCTCTGTTAAATGCCTTAATGTGGATTAAATCTAACTCGTCTAAATGGATTAAATCTAATTTCGTTTTTTTCAACCACAGTTAAATCTAACAGGCAGTTAAGAAAAGTCCCATGGAAACATGGGTTTATTGTCAACACAAAAAACAGTTTGTTATTGTTTTTGCTTATTGTGCGTTTTGAATTTAAAATTTTTTTCCTGACGAAAAAAAAAACAATTTAAAATGGAACAAAAAAACGTGAGCGTTCAGCAAATTTTAGCGCCGCAGAAGAGGAGTTGCTTGTTGAATGCGTTATACTTCGGAATGCAGTCTTGGTGTGCAAAAAAACTGTGCCTGCACCGTAAATGAAAAAAAAGAGCTTTGTAAGATGTTGCAGTGGATTTCAATTCACGATGCCCAAATATGGTGGTAAGTTGTACAGAAAATTTAATTTTGACATTTTGTAACCTTTGATTTTTTAAGGCATTTTCGGCAAAGTTCTACGTGAAAAATACGGCAACGCAAAAGCTAAGTTGCGCAAAAAATTTTCCGCGGAAAAAAACAAGCTGCGAAGCCACTGGTGCAGGCAAAAGCATGCCCGAATGGCAGCCCAGCAGTGACGCAATGCTAGAACTGGCGCAGACAGTTGAAATGTCCATAAGTGGTACTGCTCCAAACTGTGACGATGATGACGACAACGGTGGCTCTTCTGAAATCCATAATTCATTCGGAGATTTAGTCGAGAATGTGCTTTTGTCGGACAACGATGCAGATATTGAAGAAGCATCGCCAGTCGTCGAGCCGGACGTAGAAAAACCACCTCCACTAAACCCTTCAACACAAGTCAGTGCAAAGAAGAATGTAGCACCTTTACTTACCTTTTAGTAGAACAAATTATATGGCTACTGCTCCTTTAAATCGCATGAGTACCTTTGTTAACAACTGTAGCTTTTTTCATGTTAACTTGTCGAAAGGTCAACTCAAAAGTAGATTGAAAACTAATGTATGATTAGATCTATGTAAACGCATGGTTATTTGTTATGTCTTGTGTTGTTTCTGAGCCCAACCCATATTATGGTGGGTAAATTTTTCTCACTTAAGATTGTTATGTATATCGTTAAGATATTTCAATGATATAAGTGTTGTTTCTTAAGAAAATCTAATGTGGAGAAAGTGCGAAAAAGCTGTAGTAGCTGAACTCTGTTGTTATTGCAAAAAGCACCAAATTGGTCCGAGAACTCACCAAATATGCTCAGAAAGCCCGTGAGCTCAACGTTGAAGCGCTCGGCTTCGCATTCGATTATGGTCAAGCAGAAATCAAGCGAGGATCTTAAAATAAAGATGATATGAAGAGAAATGAAGATAAGACAAGAAGAACATGGTGAACATGCCCCTTAAAAGAAGGCTGAGCATAACGCTAAGATGGAAGTGTTTGCGGCACAGTTGGTGGAATTGCGTTAGAAGTCAGAGCTGCGCAAAACAAAAATTTTTAATGTTAAAAAAATAAATAAGATTTCTAATTCTGAATCAGAGTAAGAATAAAATACAGCTTAGTATTTTATAAATAAATATTGTTTTATTTTCTATTGAAATAAGCCAAGAGCTAATACCGGAAAACGACGCTTAATTACCCCAAACGTGCGCTCGATTACATTGCGTGTTCGAATATGACTTTCGTTGTAAAGTTGTTGTACATTAGATTCGCAATAATGCAAGGGAGTGACCAAATAATGCGTATAACGATGTCCTGAGTCTCCAACTATAATGAAATGGCCAAAGTCACCCCGTTCTAACTACATTTTTAAATTGGAATTATTGAAAATGGTTTGGTCATGCGACGCTCCAGGCCAACGTGCAACTATGTTCGTAACTTTCATATCAGATGAACAAACTTGCACATTTAACGAGAAAAGCGGGCAAACGAATAAAATTGTTCGCTGTCAGAAGTTAAATCAGATTCTGTTCTCTGCATTTGGATATAAGTTGAACGATGCTGCGCAATTGCAAGAGAGACCTTTTTAATTATGTTCGAGACTGAAGATATGCTTACTACGGAAAAATCAGCTATAGCAACTTGCATGGAACATAGCACGTAAAATCGCAAAGCAATCAACAATTGTGCTATAGGACGTATATATCGAGATCTAGCGAAACAAGGATTAAACTATTGAAATAGATTTCAATAGAGACATATTCCTTAAATCGCTATTTACCTTTTTTGGATATGGACAAGAGATGGTTTAATCTTCTGCAGCAGTTGAACAACCGTTCCTTTCGTCAAACGAAAACGATAAATTAAGTCTTTGCTATCTCACTTGTTTAAATCAATGCGCTTATGCATTTTGTATTGGATCAAACAAAATAATTAGATCATTGAAAGTATCGCGATGTCGATTTAATTCGAGTAGTTCGTTATTCATTTTTAAGAAAATTAATAATTTTAAAATAAAATCTAAATGAAATGACGTTTTGATTTGGGCTGAAAAAAATTAATTTCTCAATTAAAAGTCGCTAACAGGTTGATTTTCCCAAGTTAGCTAATTCCGTAATTAAACTTAACTGCCAGTTAGCTAACTGGAGAAACTTCAAAAAAATTGGCTAACTGAGAGAGAAAAAACACAATATTATTGATTTCCCTTTTTAATTACGGTTTAAAATTTAACTGTGAGTGAATAAAACGGCCCTATGAAGAATAAAAACGCTTGCCTAAAATTTTCAAAATTTTTGATTTTCAAGTTTAAAACAAACCATTAAAACTATTTTTTGGGCGAAATCCAAAAATAGGTCGATTAGATATGTTCATTGGCTTTTAGAATCAATGTTTAGCTAATTAAATTTTTACATCAAGTAAGCTTCAGGTGTCAAATAGTTAAAAGTTGGGTTTTTGCAAAGTCCATAAGAAATAGGTTAAGTATGAAGAGCATGAGTGGGAAGTTAGTTCCGATTTGAAAGGGGTTGCCATTAAGAGTGGATTGCAAAGTGGTTACACAAAATATTATTTTCTCTGCCTTTGGAACAGTTGAGCTTATGCCTAGCATTTTGTCAAGAAGGACTGGCCAAAAAGAGAGGACATGAAAGTTGGAAGACACAACGTAAAATATGTTGCTCTGGTTAAAATAGAAAACATAATTTTGCCAGCTTTGCACATCAAATTGGGACTGATAAAAAACTTTATCAAAACTCTACAGAAAGAATGAGAAGCATTTATTTTCTTAAAAACATTTATTCCAAAACTATCATTTGGAAAAATCACGATAGGTGTGTTTGATTCGTCCCACAAATCAAAAAATTGCTCTTTAGCGAAGTTTTCCAAGCATTTTTATCTTCTGAAGAAAAATCTGCCTTTAATTCGTTTCTGTTGGTTGTTTCTGGCTTTTTGGGAAACAATAGTAGTCCGGAATACTCAGAAAGCATTCGTGATATGCTTATAAATTATGCAAAAATTGGTATAAAAGACTCTTATTTCATTACATGTAAGCACTTCATAAAAAATTTTACTTTTTTAGGATCAGCTGCAAACATATCATTAAAATTCATTTCCTGCAGTCACATTTAGATTTCATTCCCCCAAACCTTTGCGCAGTAGAAGATGAACATTGCGAACGTTTTCATCAGCAAATGAAAAACATAGAGCAACGGTATAAAGGAACCTGTAAAGAGGACATGATAGGGGAATATATTTGGTTTCTTATAAGAGAAACAAATCCAGAAAGCTTTAGAAGGCAAAAGAGAACCAAGAACTAATTTTAAGACTATTGGACAAAAAAACTCCTTTTTAAAAAAGTACATTCAAAGTTAAATTTAATTAAACATGTAAAAAACAGTAAAATGTCGAATTTAACTTCCATCACTAAAATGCATCTCCTGCGCTTAGTTTTGCGCGAATTTCTTTCAGCGATAGCTTATATTCTTTATTAATAATGTATTTTTAAGATCAAAAGAAAGAATTTCACAGTTTTTGGAGTTTTCAATTTTTTAAGACATTTTTGAATTGAATTGTTTCGCGAAAAAATGTTTTTTTCAAAGTTTTTTTTTTTATAGCGCAAAAACTACCCATCCAAATGAAAACATTTGTTGAATAAACATGTAGGAAATTTTATTAGGCTTAAATTAATAAGCTTAATTATAAAAATTAGATAAGTGCTATCCAAGATATGTTTAAATATATGCAGCTATATAAAAAAAAATTAAAAAACTATCGATAGAAAAATTTTGTTACCATTTCCGTTTTTAGAGACCCAAAATCTATAAGAAAAGTATAGTGGGATGCCGAATACATAAATTTTTTCTGATTTTGGCGCTTAGTGTAATTAAATCATGACATCAATTCAATTGAACAAAACTTTGCGTGTTTAACTTTTTTAACAGTAGATACTTCCAAAAAAATAGAAAACAAAACCAAAGCAAAGTAGAGGAATGATTGTGAGATCATAAGAAAAAGAAATGTTTGCATTGACAACTAAATTTTTCCACCTACTGTGTATTCAGCTTAACACATATTTTCTTGATCGCAACTAATGCTTATCTCATTTCTGTTGGAATATAATGCATGATGTGTTAACTGTAAATTTGTACTTTTATGTAGCTTGCTACGCCAAGAAATTCGGTCCAAAAGGATATGGGTATGGCCAAGGTGGTGGTGCATTACAATCGGATCATTTTAGTGATAGGTAAGTGAGCACTGGTTTGAAACCTTTCTCCTGCACTTATTAACTTTAAGTATACCTATAATTTTGAATTCTTTGTATTGTATTATATTGTATGATAATTTTTTATAATTTATAATTTATGAAAATTATATCTAGGGTGCTATGCACAAAAATTTGGAGCAAGAGGTTATGGACATTTAGGAATTTCCACACTTGGCTTAATGTCTGATATCAGAGATTCCGAAAGGCAAAGGTATAAACTGTGTTACAAGTTTTTTCAACATTAAAATGTTTGAAAATATTATTGCAGAGTGTTGTCCTTATACATATTTTAAATATATATTCAAAGCAAAATTAATTTAGAGCTGGCGAAGATCCAGGGGGTGAAAGAGACTGATGTTTTCTGTTCAAAAATTGATCGAAACCATGCTAAAACTATTTTCGCAATGCCAATTTAAAAGTTAGTTTTTTATATTCAGGCCAGCAATACATATAATTTCTTGAAAATCGAAATTTTGAAACATCGATAAATTACTTTAGAAAATTTTGAAAATATCCTATTAAAATTTTAAAGCTAGTCTCGAAGCCGTTTGAATGTTGCAAGTTTTTAAAGCTTGAAAGCTGCAGCCGACTTCCATCAAGCCCAAACAATTGAACGTGTTTTTCTCAAAACTGAATTTTTATAAATTGCGCGCATCTTAACCCAAACAAATTTCAACCAATAAACTCGAAATTTTGCAAAAATACACCTTACAATATTTATAAAAATATGCCAGAGCGTGATTTTTTCAAAAGTTTTCTTTTAAAAAGTTTACGATTCTTTTTTTTAACCCTATTTAAAAAAATTTTTTGCTTTGTTTCATATTAGAGCCTTGCGTAGGTGCACTTAAAACCGGCTTCAAAACATTTTTTCATTTCACACTACACTGCACTTTCTTGCATGTTATAAAGAAATCATGTATGTGATTGCAGCGAAGACGAACAAAACATGATAGCGCAATCAAAACAGATCATAGAGATTGTTGATCTAAGATATCGTTGCCAGAGAGCTCACTGCAGTCAATGCAACGAAAGCTTGTTCACTGGCAATTAGTGTCCGACCGAACATTCGGCTTCGGTATTCGGCCGATTTTTTAACCAAAATAGCCGATTTTTTGCCGAATGTTTTTGCTTTTTTGGAAGGCAAAAAATTTTTATATTTTGGTTTTTGCATTTTTCGATAGCTATAACTGTGTAAAATATCATTCTATAAGGTTAAATAGAAATTCGTAATTTTTATGACGGAAAAAAACTCCAAAAAAAACCTAAAGAATATGACAAAAATTACCTAAAAACTGCAGAAAATTAACTAAGAACGCAAAGAATTACATAAAAAATAAACAAAAATAAAGCTTTAAAAATAAAACATTACTAAACATAAAATGTATTTTATATAGTTTTTATACATAGTTACAATGTATTACAAGGTACAATTTTTAAGTTATTAAAATTGAAGGAACGTCGATTGTCTGGCAAAAAGTGTTTATAAACAGAAAAACTTCTTTATGCTCTTACGAGAGGAACATATTTAAAAGTCGATATGTCATCGGATTTAAGTTTCTATTCTAATTTAATGCTATTAAAATTTTTACCCCTTATATTTCATCAATTTGTTTGCTACAAATAGAGTTAATAAAAACTAGCATATCCTGAGTCTTTATCTAACACTTATTTCATCTTTTAACATATCCTTTCGTCAGTTTCACCATGCTCAGAGCTTTTTGTTTAAATCGAGGTCTATAAAAAAAGCTACTCTTTTTTAGAGAGGTAATGTTTTTGATTGAAGGGACTCTATTGTTAAAAGAATATGTTTAAAAATTGGCATTTTTACATTTTTTAGTACATAACAAACGAAAAATTCTTTTAAAATTTAAATAAAATGACCTAAAACATCGAAAAATGCTCTAAAAATTAAAAATTTCCAAAAATGACAACAAAATAACTTAAAAATTGCTAAAAATTATCAAAAAATACCCTAAATCTAGTAAAAATGACCTGAAAACTAAAACCCATACAAACAATGAAAACTGACAAAAAGAAAACCTAAAAACTTTTCATATTTGGAATTTAAGAAACATAAATGGACGTTCTAAATTAGCAGGAGATGTCTAAGAAGCAGCAGAAAATTCATAACTTAGTCAATTTTCAACGAATCTTTATAATGTTTTTTCAAAATACGAGTTATTAAGTTGTCAATGAATAAATTTCATATTGGAATTTTTATTAACAAAAAAGTAACGAAAACATTGAGTAAAAATGACAAAAAATATTCCATAATCACATTCATACTTAACAGGAAAATATTTGTATTTTTGTTGCAAATTAATTTTGCGACCAGTGGGAAGATCGCCAGTTCAGTTCGTAAATTAAGCACTGATCCACGTCGCTCCGTGGCTTGCTGCAGTACATTAATTAAATAATTATTGAATATAATCTGAACATTTTATACAATTTTCTTCAAAGTACTGTAAATATACCTAAAAAGTTTGCAGTACCTATATTAATTACTTTTTCCAAAAAAGATTAATGAAAATTACATATTTTCGGCCTGTTTAACCAGACTGGACCTTAATAATTGCCGTTTTTGTACTGAAATTGATAAATAACGAAAGCAAGGCCTAAATTTTATTATTTTAATACTTGAAAAAAATTTTGTTAGCATTCAGCTTCGGCCGATTTTTTCTCTTTGGCCGAACACTCGGCTTCGGCCAAAAATCCACATTCGGTCGGACACTACTGGCAATAGATGATTTGTATCAGAGAACGAATACGGTGCTGGCGCGAACACTAGGTAAAAATGGGTCACGCATCATTTAACAGTGTAAGGGTTGCTGATTTCGAAACCGAATATTTTATAATATTTTATAATATTCGGCCGAAACCGAAACCGAAACTGGTTATTAATATGAAAATTTAAGTTTTTACAAATGATTGTTTTTATTAAAAAAAAAACAAAAGTACTACTAGTACAAAACAAGTATTATTTGAATATTGAAGTTTATAATAATTAATTGAAGTTCACTATAGTAATAAATGAGATCATTTTTGAAGTGAAAACTTCTTTAGGCGCGTTGAACGATTTTGGTAGAGGGTAAATCTTTGGTTTGCGTCATTGTCTTTTTCCGAGTAACTCTCGTCATCAATACAGACAGCAAAGATAACAAGATAGGAAACTTAGAAAACATAAGCAAGCAACCATCAATAAGTTCCTATGCTGAAGCATCGTTCTCTCCTCCCTTTGCTCCGCTGCGAAACATTAGCTGCATTCCCGTGGCACTAGATTAGATCAAATTTCAGTAAAACAACGTTAGTTCAACTTTATATCAATTTGTCATCACAGTCTTGAAACAGCTGCTTTAAGAACAATAACAAAAGAAAACAACAATACCAAAACGCCCATTGAGCGGTGAAACTTGAAAATAGGAAAATTAATAGTTATTTAGATTTGTCAACTATGTTCGTTTTGATAAAGCATGCTTGAAACTTGGCAGCATTTTAAGATCAGAAATAGAGCTAGAAATCGAGCTGGTTTTAATTTTTGTTTTTGTTTTGTGAATAAAATAGAGCTGCGCTGCTCGATTGAATGTTATTGTTTTTTCAATGTATATGTAGAGCTAGCTGTAGGCTAAAATAAAATGAATTTAAAATTTTTGATATTTGCTTTTTGTTTGACTGGCCATGAAGTCTCTTTTAATGCCTCCACTTGAGATCTTGCTACCAGGCAAACAAAAAACCCTTTCCCATTGGTCAAGAATTCAATTCAATTTTCATAGTTTGTAAGCAATTCGCCACAAATCGGAAGCGACGAAAGGGAGAAAAAGTTGACAGTACCGGTGTCTATACCGTCAATTTTTTGTGTTCCCTTTGTTCTTTTTTCATTTCTTCAGATTGCTTTATTTTATTTTTATTTTCGCCGATTGCTTTATTTTCGCCGATACACAGCGTGCGTTTGTTGTACTGAAACTTGAATGTAAGTTATTTTGTTGAATTATTTTCGATATTTATTTATAATAAGCATATTTCCATCGCTTTTGAATTATAATTAATATTTTACGAACAATTTTAAGCTGTTGATGCAATCGCTTTTGTTTTTAAGAAAGCAAGCACAGATGACATGCAATTGAATTCAATTCTTGACAAATGTAAAAGCTTTCGTCAAGTCCAAAAAAGAACGTCAAAAAATATTTAATTCAATTCTTGACCAATGTGAAAGGGAACATAGCAAGCAAAGTGCTGTTTATTTTCCGCCGCCAATTCGGTTCATCCCCTCAAACGTTGCGCAACTAATGTGATACTGCTCTTCTCTGTTCATCGTTGTAGAAGATTTGCTTGGTAATTGTTGTTGTAAATGTATTTTAGTTCAGCTACAGATCTACATATACATTGACAGAAAAACAGTAAATATCCTTCCTCCTAATATATGAAGGAACGATTTGTCAGCAGATAAACTTATTGATGGTTGCTTGCCGCCATAGTAGAAATAGACAAGGTAGTGTTAGGGCTGAATGTGTTCTCTTTCAAAGTGACCATAACTGTCAAACTCATCCATCTTGATATATTTGCTAATTCTTGCTTTCATATTGCATTCTCATTGGTTGCAGATTTTATATAAAATGTCAACTTCGTTTTTAAGGTTTCGGTCACCGGCTCTCCGCCCTAACACTACCATGCTTAATTTTGCCATGCTTGCTGCATTTGCTGAGCGCCTGGTAGGCAATATTCAAGTGCGTGTATTTGAGTTTCATGACCAACAGAAAAACATTTGTAGTTTATAAATGACATTTTGTGTTTCGACCATCGAATTTCAAGCAAAAGAAAATAAAATAGAGGAGTTACCTGCTGTGAATGGATCATTTAATTGCAAAGTTTTCTCAATCAAATTTAAAAAAAAACAGTTTCTAACTATTGACTCCGCTGAAAGCTGCCAATGTGTGTGACCACTTTATATTGTTTTCTTTTGTTTGAAATTGCAGCTCGTGAAAAAATAATTAGTTGTCAAGGCTACCTAATAATAATTTTATCATGAGTGGGACTGCATCATCCAAAATTTTTTGTTTCTTATTTCAGCTACCATAAGCCTATAGTATCTTTTTTAAAAATATAATGCAATGATTAAAGAAATAATCTAAGGTTGAGGGGGTGAAAATATAAAATTTTTTCCGATTGGCATGAAAAGTCTTATATAGCAGTAAGGTAGTCCGTGGCAGGACAAAATCTTCCAGGGAATACCAATATTTTACAAATATGTTTTCGCTTCGGTCGGCAGTCCCTTCACTGCTATACTTTTTTTTTAGTGTTCCGCATTATGGGTATCAAAAGAAAGTTAATGCGAGTACCTGTTCAACGAGGTATCAAACATGAAAATCCATTCATAACTTTTTAAGATATACCGATTATTATATTTACAATTTGTCTGGTAAACTAGTGGTTTCCCTTTTACGAAAGCACGACACTAAAAATGTTTATATCTTTAAAAGTTATGCATGGATTTTCATATTTGAACTGGTACCTTGTTGAGTAGGTACTTAAATTACCTTTCTTGTGATACCCATAGAGCGTAAATTTGTTGAAAAATTTAGAAAAATAGCAAGATTTGTAGGCTATTTTTCCAATTTTGGAGGCCTATAACTTCTAAATCAATTGCGAGCGGCCTGCAATTTTTTCAGATTTGGAGTAAGAAGGCCAAAATCAATATAATCTGCAAAAAAAATTCCAAATTATAGTTGTCGCTATTCTTGAAATGTTCCGAAATTTATACCAAAAGTTTCGGCTAGATTCGGTTATTCGGCCATATTGAGGCCAAATAGCCGAAACTGCCAAAAAGGGCCAAAACTGGCCGTAACCGAAACCGAAACCGGTGACACTAGTTGTCAAATAATAATATGTATTTTTACGTATTTTAAACATAATTTATCAGTGTTAAGGGTTCGCTGATTTCAAAACTGAACTTAGAATTTTAAAATTCAAGATGGTGGATAGGGCTGCCACCTTAATTGTTTTATTTTTACGAATTATGCTAGGAAAGCAGGTTTGGTGAGCATTTTTGTTGTTGGTGTTTTACCTTAGAAAAGAGTTTTTCTCTTGCTGGTAATGTAATCGTTGAAAAACAAAACAGATTGGCTCCAAAAATTCTAGATGCGATTTTATTCCTAAATTCTTTTTTTAAAAATGAAAAATACTAAAAATAAGATATTATAATCATAAATACTTGTATATGTTTTCTTTTTATTGGGTGTGACTTTGACTTTAAAAATACTTTTAGGGTTTTCCCCATGAAAGAATTGTTAAATGATGCTTAAAACTTTTAAAAATACATATTATTAGGTGGCAGCCCTATTATTTCATTCAGTGAACCATGTTTAGTTTTTAGTTCGTGCCAGCCCCAAATTCGTAAAAAAAATAAAGTGGCAACCCTATCCATCATCTTGAATTTTGATAAATTATGTTTAAACTCTTAAAAATACATGTTATTAGATGGCAACCCTATTATTTAAAAATTTTTTAATATTTGGTTTCGGACCCATTTTTAACCTTTAGTTCGCGCCAGCCCCGAATTCATAAAAATAAACAAAATTAGGGTGGCAACCCTATCCACCATCTTGAATTTAAAAATTCTGACTTTGGATTCGAAATCAGCGACTCCCTAACACTGATAAATTATGTTTAAAACTCTTAAAAATACGTATCATTAAGTGGCAGCCCTATTATTTCAAAATTTTTATAATTTTGAAATTTTGACAATGGATTCGGATTCAGCGACCCATTTTTACCCTTTAGCTCGCGCCAGCCCCGAATTCGTAAAAAACACAAAAATAATGTGACAACCCTAACCATCATTTTTAATTTTAAAATTCTGACTTCAGATTCGAAATCAGCGACCCGCGCACAATCTCTTTTTTTAATTTTTGTTGTAACAGTGAGCAACGCAAATAATAGCTTTAAATGATTTTGAAAATTTTTTTGTTTATTACTTAATAATATTTACTATGATTTTAAAAGTTATTAAACTCTCTTCTTTTAGTTATAAATATTATATTTTTTAGTAAATATAGCTACTATCGCGTTATGTAAAATATAATGTAATGTTAATGTTAATGTTGTGTGGTGGAGATGCGTACTGCGACCTAAATTAGATCTATTGTACCTCCTTCTCAAAGCTCCGCTGGGTTTGCGGATTACAGAATTTCATCCAGCCCTATTTCTCTAATGAATTTGAGAATATTCTTAGGTTCAAGGGATGAAACCTGCTCTAGACTCAGCTCATAGTTCCCCAGTGCTAGTTTACGTCTGCGAGCCACGGCGTCGCAGTTTGTAAGTAGGTGTATTGGAGTCTCCTCTGCTTTTTCACAGAAACGGCAGTTACTATCGGTCTCTATGCCCAATTTCATCAGGTGGTATTTCAGTTTACAGTGTCCTGTAAGGAACCCCGTTAGAATCCTAAGATTCGGTTTGCCTAAGCTTATGCACAATTTTGCTCTCCGAGTGTTAAAATCTCTGAGGAGCAATTTGGATTGTCTTAGCTTTGGGAGGCTTTTCCAAAGGTTTGAACGTTTATGCCTCTCCTCCCTTCTTAGTTCTTCTTTTATAGAATGTGTGCCCAATCCGCAGAATGGTTCCGGTCCTATAAATTTTGTGGCTGCACCCTGTCGCGCTAGACCATCGGCTTCTTCGTTACCCTGTATTCCTTTGTGTCCTGGGACCCAAAGTATAGTAACAGTGTTATTCTTGCCTAGCTCGTTGAGTTTTGTTAGGCATTCCCATGTTATTCTCGATGATATCTCACAGGAAACTAATGCTTTGATTGCTACTTGGCTATCTGACATCACAACTATATCCTGACCTTTGTATTTACGGTCCAGATTGAATTGTGCACACAGCTGTATTGCTAGGATTTCCGCTTGGAAGATACTGGGTGTTGTCCCCATAGGTTCAAAGTGCTTGGTTCTTGGCCCGTACACCCCTGCGCCTATACCTTCCAATGTCTTGGACCCATCTGTATACCATGCTATACTATGTGGTTTCTTAACTTGCGATATCATCTCGCTGTCCCACTCTTTCTTGGTACTAAGCTTAATTCCGAAGTGTTTTTCGAAGTTATACCTTTTTACTATATCGTCTCTTGGTAGATCGATGTAGGGAGTCTGCTTTGCAATATCCTCCTTCTCTCTACTGCTGATAGTTTTACCTAAACCTGTCCCCTCTTTTGCAATGCCCAGCAGAGTTCGCTTGGCTACTCCCTCTATGACAAGGTGTAAGGGTGTTAGGTCCAGAATTACTTCTAGTGCTGCTGTAGGGCATGTCCTCATGGCCCCTGTGATGCATACACAGGCCAGTCTCTGCACCTTTGTTAGCATATTCCTCATTGTGGTTAGCTTGGTTCTCTCAGCCCATGCTATTGCACCATATGTGAGGATGGGTCTCACCATCATGGTATACATCCAGCGGAGAATTGTTGGGTTACAACCCCAGCTTTTCCCCGCCAGGCTCCTACATACCATGAGTGCGCGCGTTGCTTTGTTTATAGTTACCTCTGCATGTCTTCTCCAGAGAAGCTTTGAATCTAGTGTAAGTCCCAGATACTTTACTTCTCCTTTGAAGGGAATTTCAGTGCCATCCATTCTCATTGTTCGGAGGTTTGGCAGGCTTCTTTTGTTAGTAAAAGGTATTATGGTGGTTTTCGCTGGGTTGATACTTAATCCCACCGTGTTACACCACTCCTTTGTTACTGACAGTCCTCTCTGTATCAGGTTACAGAGTGTATCCTCGAACTTCCCTCTCGCTATTAAGGCGATGTCGTCTGCGTAACCCTGACATTTTATGCCATTCTCGGTTAGCATCGTTAATAATTCGTCCACAACAAGACTCCACAGCAGTGGAGAAAGGACTCCGCCTTGTGGGCAGCCTTTTGTTGTTTTGATTCTTTTAGTGGTGTTGCCCACTTTTGTTTCTGCAGTTCTAGTGCTAAGCATTTGGCATATCCATCTGCTGAGCATATCACTTACTCCTTTTTTATGTAGAGACTTCTTCACAGCTTCGTGAGAAGTATTATCAAAGGCTCCCTCTATGTCTAGAAAGGCACAGAGTACGGTTTCTTTGTTTTTGAAAGCTGACTGGATGTTACTAGCCAACTGGTATAGAGCAGATTCTGTAGATCTACCCGCCCTATACGCGTGTTGACATGGGTGCATTGGTGCCTTCACCAGAATCTCAGTTCTTAAATAGTTATCTATTACCTTTTCCATTGTTTTAAGTACAAATGAGGTAAGGCTAATGGGTCTAAACGACTTTGATAGCGTGTAGTCTATTTTCCCTACTTTTGGTATGAAGGTGACTATCGCCCTTCTCCATTTCCTTGGGATATAGCCCAGAGCAAGGCTGCTTCTAGTTATTTTTACTAGGTGAGGCAATATAGTTTCTGCACCTTTTTGTAGAAGTGCAGGAAAGATGCCGTCTACACCTGCTGACTTGAATGGTTGAAAGGTTCTGAGTGCCCAATCTAGACGAGCCTTAGTACAAATGCTCGTTGCGAGTTTCCATTCTTCTTGATTTGGAGTAATCTGCCTGTCTGCTGTCTCATACTCAGTTACCGGTGTGCTGCCCGGGAAATGAGTTTCTAGAAGGTGACTGGCTCGTTGTTATTCTCTAAGCGTATAGCTTCCGTCTGGCAATAGAAGTGACATTCTTGTCTCCACTTTGCCTTTAGCCATTGCTTTGTGTATCCTGGCTGCGGCTGGCGTGGAAGAAATGTCTTCGCAGAAAGTTCTAAAGCTTTGTCTTTTGGCTTTTCTGATTTCTTTATTGTACTCCGTTAGAGTCGCCTTGTAATGTAAAATATAATGTAATAGGTTAAATATTAAAAAAAGGTTGCATTTTTTCGTAATTCAATACGTAATTTCACGTCGCTGGCCAAATTTAACTCCCGAACCCATTTCTTACGTTTCTCCTTCAAACTGCAATTGCTCCTTATTGGCTTCATAGGCAGCACTCCAAGTAGAGCTTGATCTGCACAGGGGTGCACTGAGGCCATTTTGTGCACAGGGGCCTTAAGTCCGGACTTTTTTTTAAATACAACATAGTTGAATTATATAAAGTTACTCTTCCGTATGATCAATATAAATAAATCTTTAGGGGTCTTTTTCATTTGATCGGCTAAGGAAAAGACTTTGTAATTATTTTGTTGATTTTATATGATTTAAATACAAATTCTAAATGTTTGATAGTTTAAAACATACTTGGTTTTAAATACAAATTCTAGTTGTTTGATAGTTTAAAATCGATTATTGAGCTTTTAGGTCAAAGTAAGACCAATTAATTGTTCTAAGGAATCTTTCCAAAGAAACAACAACAACAATAACGTTTTTTCAATATGAAAAGGAAAAAATCACTAGCTGATTTTATTGCGATTTCGGCCCTGCTAAAGGCTTCATCAGAAATCTTTGTGATACCCGTGCAAGCGTGCACTAGCGCACTGCACCACAGAGGCGATGAGATTTTAAGTGCTAATTTTTCAGTTTTTCTCCCATTTCATATTTTCACATTTATTTTTGCTTTACTTTAGTCTTTATGCTTATGTTATTATTATGGAGTCCAACAGTCTGCTGGAAGTCTTCCACTAACAAAGCATGGTTACTGAAGCTGTTTTTAGATTTTTGCTGATATATTTTCAGCTTGTTTCTGTTTGGTCTTCGTAATTATTTTTCCTAAATACTTTTTTAATGATGAAAAAAACTTGTGTACATCAAAATACATATAATTAAGTATGTTTTGAATTTTTTTTGGTTTGGCCTTTTATCTGCTCTCTGAAGCTTTTCGCAATTTGGACATCATTTTTCGAATCCAAAAAGGTGGCAACAATTTCTCAGCTTTTACGACAGGTAACTGAAAATTTTTTTAGGTTCATTTAAACGATAATATTTGAAACTATAAGATTACGTATAATCAGCCAACTAAACCTTATACCTGCTTTTGGCGCCATTTTCAAAACAAAAATTGAAAAATTACCCTATTTTTTACATTTCGAACGCTTTTAAAAGTGGAGTTTTAGGTTTTAATAGATGATTGTATGTAATATTCTTACAGATTTTACAATAATAAATGTAATGCAAAACAGTTTCAGCTCAAACGGACTTTTTCGTTAATCTTTGGTACCGTTTTAAGAAATCCTGAAATTTTTAACCCACATATAGTAATACTTTTCAATCTTTCGATCTTTTTCAAGTAAAGAAGATCCCTTAAAGGCAGTTTTCATATCGTTCCCTCTATCGAAGAAAATAAAAAAAAAAAGTATTTCAATATTATCGAATCAGCATTTAAAAATTTTTTCCGTTTTTGTTTTAAAAATTCAAAGTTTATATGTGTTAAAAAATAAACAGTTATTTCAATTTCTTTAACATTTTTTCTTCTAACTTTTTAAATTAATTAAAAAAATAATGTTTTAAATGAAAAATATAAACTTAATTTTTAAGAAGAGTTAATTTAAGTAAGACGTGAGTCACTTTGCGTTGTTCTTAAATCATTTTTAACAAATTTTAATTTGCTGAACATTCTCTCATTTCCTGAAACAGTAACAGGCACTGTACACAGCAAACGCGACATTTTGTTAAATGCGGGAAGAGATTTTTTATTGCATTCTGAAACATTAGTTGTACCCGATAGAGTTTCTACGCCTTCGCATAGATCATAGAATGCTTCAAATTCCGCTTTCAATTAAAGTGATTCCAACAAACAATTTTTTGGTTTATTGATTCTAGATTGGGGGTCGTCCATAAACTACGTTACTGATTTTTCGGTTTTTTTTACCCCCCCCCCCCTCCCCCTGCGTTACTTTTCGTAGTGCTTTTCAAAACCCCTCCCCCCCATAAAGTAACGTGACATATGAAATTAATTCATTCGAATGATTATATATTTTGACTAGCTCTGACAATTTTCACTAATATTAGTGACTAGTATGACTAGATACATTAAAGGAACAATTGGAAAAAATTCAATAATTAATATCATCTGTAAAAGCTATTCCATCTGCGATCCAAGATTCGATGCTCTCAATCACTGGGATAGAAGAAGCTGGTAGCTTTGTTGAGGATTCTTCGAAATAGAATTTTTCATCGGATTCTATGTCGACCCATTCAGGTGAATCCTCATTTCTAACGCAAAGAAATTCACCTGGTCTTTGACAGAGTACCCTTAAAGGCTGCACCCGAGCTGCACCAAGTTCTGTGTTTTTGTGTAAATGCTTTCTGAAAATTGATTTATTTAAATAGTATTTTTTATTCCGATTTATTGTAAACGATATAATACAAACTTATGGCAGTTCATAGAAGTTTTAAAAACGAAATACAAGCCGCAGGTAGGACACGACCTTGAACCGATTTCTTCTTTCTGAGAAGGACAGTACATGTCATACGGTATCTCCTTTGATCAAGAACATTCAGGCCTTAACGTCAAAGCCTGTCGCAAAAGCAAAGACCCACATTTTTCAGACGTGTGCTGAGATGGTGAAGGAATACGAAAAGATTCCTGTGTCGGGGGAAAAGGTGGTGGAAGAAATCGTTGAAACAAAAGTTAACCATCAATTTAGACGATCAAACATAAACATGTAAGGTTAAAAATTTTTGAAATAATTGTGGAAATGATTAATTGGAGGTTTTTCGTCGATTTTTTTAATTTTTGGTAACGTTACAATATCTAAACACCTCCCCCCCCTACCGTTACTTATCGTAGTGCATTTCAAAACCCCTCCCCCCCTAAATTGGTAACGTAGTTTATGGATGACCGACCCCTTGGCTTTTGGGCCAAGTTAGTAAAAAATAGAATAAGATTTAAGAGTTCATACAGAGGCTTTGTTGTTTGAGGTAATCTAATCCAATTCAAGTATAAAATCTCTTCTATAAAAACAGTTCATCGAAAAATAAGCTGTGTTGGCATTGTTATCATCCGAACGTTTCGGCGAAAAACGACGGTGATGGCGAATTGAGAATTTTTTTCAGCATCAACATTAAAAGATTTTAACAATGCAACAGCACTTCTAATTAGGTTATCCGTACCTTCAGAGTAGAAATTTATTTTTTGTAATGATTTAAGGATACAAGAACAAGAACAGTCAGAGGCAAATTTCCCACTACCATACGCGACGTCATGCAAAGAGCTCTTTGCAAACTCGAGCAATGGGCCAAATCCTGTGGTCTTGGAGTAAATCCGGCCAAAACAGACTTGGTCCTTTTCACAAGGAAACATAGAATTCCGTCTCTCACACCAATCATGCTTAATGGGTCTGCATTGTCCGTATCGGAAAATGCAAAATATCTAGGACTCATTCTTGATAGGAAACTTAGCTGGAAACTTAATATTCTTGAGCGTACGAAGAAAGCGACAGTTGCGCTGTACACTTGCAAAAAAGCTATAGGGAAAAGATGGGGGTTTTCCCCAAATATCGTTCACTGGCTGTATAAAGGGGTCATTAGACCTATACTTCTATATGGAGCATCGATATGGTGGCCTGCTTTGGACAAGGTCACATATTTCAACCAGCTCCAAAAAGTCCAAAGAATGGCATCTATTTGCATCAGTGGTGCTCTGAGAACAACACCGACTGCGGCTTTAGAGACCTTATTACACCTTCTACCGCTTGACTTGGTTGCTAGGCAACAGGCAGCTTGTTCGGCGGTCAGACTTAGGGAAACTGGAGTATGGAAAAGCCTGGGTTCAGGACACGCATCTATACTCTACAAATTCAACTTCATTCCACCAAGGACTGATTATTGTAAACCACTGCTTTCCTTTGATGGAAACTACGGTACGCTTATTCCGCCTAGAACATACTGGAATAAAGGTGCGCCGTGGAAACCGGGGTGTCTTTATTTCTATACAGATGGGTCAAAATTAAATGGCAAGGTCGGGTATGGGGTCTACTCAAAAGAATTAGGGGTATCCTTAGTTCGTAGGCTGCCGGATCACTGTAGTGTTTACCAAGCCGAAATGATGGCGATTAAAGAAGTTGCAACCTGGCTCTCAGAGAACGTCATCTCTAAACGAGAAATACATATTTTCTCGGACAGCCAAGCAGCGATCAAATCGATTGAGCAGGTATCCATCAACTCTAAAGTAGCCAGAGAATGCCGTGCTGCATTAGGCGAAATGTCAAAGTTCTTTGACATCAGCTTAATCTGGGTACCTGGGCATAAGGGCATACGTGGAAATGAAAAAGCAGACGAGCTTGCTAGGAAAGGTACATCGGGGACTCTAATGGGTCGAAACTCGCCGAGCATCCCGATGGCAACTGTCAAAACGCTACTTAATGAGTACACCACATCTAAAGCCAACTCAAGATGGGCTGAACTCTCAACATGCAGAACAACAAGGCTTATCTGGCCGACTCTAAACCCAAAGCGATCGAGAGTCCTTCTCTCGTTGGGAAGATCAGAG
The DNA here is from genome assembly GCA_963920525.1 of Dichetophora obliterata. Taxonomy (NCBI): domain Eukaryota; kingdom Metazoa; phylum Arthropoda; class Insecta; order Diptera; family Sciomyzidae; genus Dichetophora; species Dichetophora obliterata. Next base: position 165,181,278 of record OY986437.1, on the reverse strand, counting down.
GTGGCTACGTTAGTGGCTGTTACCACAGGGCACTGCCTAATAGGCAGACATGCCTCCAGATTGGGAGTCATCACTAATGACTTCTGCAGAAGCTGCAGGGACGAGGAGGAGGAGGAAACTATCTCCCACCTTCTATGTTCCTGTCCCGCGCTTGCGAGAAGAAGGCATAAACATTTGGGGTCATTCTTCTTTTCGGAGCTTGACGACCTGTCGGAGACAAGCGTCAAACGTCTAACAAGCTTTATTAAGAGCTCAATGTGGTTCCACTCGAACTGAAGGCCAAGTGTGCAGCGGTATCACAACGGACCTCACTGGTCTAAGTGAGCTGTGGTACGTGCGGTTTGGTTTTAAGCACGTACAGCGGCTGCCGCCTCAACCTAACCTAACCTAAAGGATACAAGAAATAAATTTCATAGCATCTTAAATATTCAGTTCAATGGCTTCAAGAGCTTCAGTCAGGAGTTTCATATTTACTTGCACAATTTTCATAAAAACAAGACTTATAATAAAGTCCACAGAAAGTTGGTTTGATAGCGAATATGCAGCATTTCGAGTCACTTGTCAATTTTCTTAGAGCTTTGGGAAATTTCGTTTAGAACATCAACAATAACATAAAGCAATGCTTTTATAATAAATGAATTTTGAATGCAGATTTAAAAGTGGTGTTCTTTTTGCCATCATCTAGAGTTTAAAAGTTAAAACGGACCTTTTTTCAATAGTTTGACTAAGTCCTTTAAATTAATTATTTATTTATTTATTATAATTGTATTTAAATTAAAATGTTAAGTCTATGAAATTAAAGATTTTACATCAGAGTTCTTGAGCTAAGAAAATTAATTTAAATATGTTGGCCGATTTCGATCATTAAATTTTTTATTACAAATGTTGGGTATTTCTGGATAAAAATTTCAATCTCAGAAACCTCTGCAAAAATGTATAAGTTAGGTTTTAAAAAGGGAAATATGTGTGGCGACTGAGTAAACCGTTGTTCGTTTGGGCTTGTTTTATTCTACTTATTTTTTCAACTTTTTGACAAGGTATTTGTATCAGGGACTGTTATCATTAAGCTGTATCCAAAAACTTAAGCATTAATCATTATTTTATGGTTTTCAAGTTTTTGCTCAGATATAAAAATAGTTACCCGATTTTATCTTTTAAATCTTAAATAAAAATCATTAATATTTTTTGGTCAAACAAAAATATCATTTTCGGTCAAGGACACGGTTGCACAATCGGACTTAAAATGGTCCATTTTTTCCAATTGGTCCGCTGCTCTCTTTTACATTACTTTGCATTACTATATTCGTACTTTTTAATAAAATTTATACTACTTTTCTGAACTTTTTCTACATTTTGTCACAAAAAACTAGACTCGTTTACAACAATTCAACGCTGATACGACTTAAAATGAGTAAGCCGACTGAAGTTTGTTTGAGGTACGACTGAAAGAGAGTTAGCCGAGTGAAGTTTGTTTGATACGACTTAAAATGAGTTGGCCGACTGAAGTTCGTTTTAGGTACGACTGAAAGTGAGTTAGCGGAGTAAAGTTTCTTTAAGGTACGACTAAAAGTGAATTGACCGACTGAAGATAATTTTGGGTATGAATTAAAATGAAATGACTAAAATTGGTGTTTTGTTATGAAAATGGCAATAAAAGGTTTTGATGCGTTCATAAATACTGTTTATAAAAATCAATATCTACAAAAATTTTAGTAAAAAATAACAATAAAGCCGACTCTAAAAAAGTGGTGAGGGTAGTCTACCCCCTTTTCCCCCCCGCTAGTAACGATCCTGGATCTGCAATATCTTCCACTGATTCAAAATCCATGTTTATTATTTTTTGTAAACTTGTTTATGAATCAGCAACAAATTAATAATTTTGATGTCAACACTAATGTTGCCACTTTGACCGAAAATGTAAGTCTATGAAAGTTACATTTTGATGGTTGACGTGTCACTTAAGAATCTTATAATGTAAAAAAATGTCATAAATTAAACGTAAAATGTAAATTTTTTATAATGTAAAATGTCAAAAATTAAACGCAAAAAATGTACATATGTAAAAATTTTAACGTCAAAAAAATTGTATTAAAAAATTAACTTGCAAAACATTAACAATTCGATATATGAAAAAATGTTACATTATTGAAAAATCATTTAAACAGTCTTAAAAATATTAACAACTGAAAGATGCTACTACAAACAATTAAAAAAAGAATTGTATTAGTAATTAATGAAATGTCCTAAAGTTGATGATATAAGCGCAAACGAAGCCTTGAACAAATAAAGACCATTCATTTATTGCCATTAAATAGAATTTAATTCTTATGTAAATTTATGTTGCGAATAAATGTAAATTTAATTGAATAGAACTTACATTTACCTTTATTTTTCTACATTATTCTCTTGCTGTTTCAAAAAAACTGCTTTATAAATTAATTTGAAATTGTGTGCTGCTCAATATAATTTCTGAATTTTTAGAATTGACTGTTAAATCTTTGAATTCGACAAAAAATTAAAAAACAATAAATATAACATATTCACAATGAAAATTGTCGATCTTTAAACAAAAAGTTTGTGTGTGGCTGCCACGCACGGTAGAAGTGAAACTGAAACCCAAAAAATTAGAGATATTTAAAAGTTAATTGATTGACCTTTTTAATATAGTCTTACTAAAAAAAGTCCCATTTTATTTAATGGCTCGAGTAGATTAAATATGTTTTAATACAATTTCGAAAAGTTTAATGTTATTGTAACATAAACTAATCATACTATATCCATCATACTATGATAATCATACCATTAAATTTTGTCTCTTTTAAGAACCTTTATCAAAAAATTTTTAATACAAAAACTTCCTTCAAACAGATCATACAAAAACGAAAATACACATATCGTTCTTAATATAGAGCGCCCACTATTCATGAAACACAGTTTGGCAAAACAAATAATAACATATGTTTTTGTACAACTATTTTTATTTCAAAAAATTAGTTCTTTAGCGAATAACTACAACGGTAACAATACTCTTATGATAACTAAAATAAGATCAAAAGTATTTACATTGTAATTTCACTATTATAAATGCAAATAATCATAAAAATAAATCAATGTAAACATACTTGTAGGCATTGTACTTAATGTGCGTACATCCTGAAGCTGGTTTCAGCTCTTTGTCGGGTTCTAAATTCTCAAACGGTTTCTGTAGATGTCTTTGGTTTCTGATTATTTGTTTTCGTCATCTTTTAAATTTATTTCATAATAATAATTAACTTAAATAACTTACAACTTTACTGAGTTTTTTTTGTGTTTGACATGGTTACCTGTAAAACTATCACTCCACCTAATCGCGATTGTATCATGATCATGGCATTTTGCGGCAAATTGGTGGTGACAAAACAAGAAAACACTGCAACGAGAGAATGACAGTTTCCTGTTTTGGAGGTGTTCGGAATTCTTAGCTTCCTTGTTATGAAACGATGTAAAATTGATTTCATTTAGACGAACATAAAATCTCAATTTAAAGACAATCCAAAACTTTTCTATAGTTTTGCTAACTCAAAACGTAAAACCTCCAGCTTTCTACACCCCTTATGAAATTCAATCAGGAAGAATCATCTTGTACTCTTGTAACCATCCGATATACTCAACACTCCGTTTCGTCCACCATTTCTGTCTCTCAACATGGTTTTCTGAAGGGTAGGTCCACTGCTACAAAACTCTTACAAACCTCAGACATCTTATTTATACGGACTTTAGCAAAGCCTTCGACAGTGTTAATCATAATATTCTTTTGAAAAAACTCCACCTTATTGGGTTTCCTGGAACATTATTAAATTGGATAAATTCGTATTTATCTAGACGTACTCAAAAGGTTTTATATAAGAATTCTCTTTCAAAAAGTATTTCGGTCACTTCTGGCTTTGTTTTTACGTCATAGTCGTTGGAATCCCAATATTATGCTTCCATCGTATGAAATACGCCTTAAGATTGTTTTACTACCTTCCCTAAGAAGCAGAAGAATGATGCTTAATGTCATGTTTCTGTATAAATTAAATCGTGTCGGGATTAATTCGGAATATCTCATCTCAGCTCTAAATTTTAACATCCCAAGGAGAGGAACTAGACATTTTCTGTTTTTCAAGTTGAGTCAGCGCAATTCTAATTACGCTCTTCATGAACCTTTACGATGTATGTGCAGTGATTTCAATGATAACTTCAACATGATTAATTTTTCTGATTCGGAAGACGTCTTAAAACGGAAAATTATATAACAATTAAATAATTAAATCAATTTATAATATCGGTAATTGAGATTGTTCTGTTTCTCCTTTTTGGCTCAATATTATGTTTTATAAAGTAAGCACCATCAAATATGAATTGTTTTTCAAAACTTGCTTTTTAATTATTCAATATTTTAATTTGAAATTGAATTGTGATTTACGTGCTTACGTGGCTTCCTGATTGGAAATTAGACTGAACTCACAGTATCACCTGGATTGGTGTGCCAGAGTATATCTCTTTTCCACACAAGTTTATGCCTGCGTTGGCCCAAAAGCATACCCAACTAATTGGGATTTTGATTTGGCGGATATGAGATTTATCTCATTTCCACGTAGGCCCTTGGGTTGGACAATGGCAGCAAACCAGTTAAAATGAGTACAGTGTTTTGGATTGCTTTTTAACTCAGGATTGTTAGTTCGAGTACCGTAAATTAATAATCACTATTATTTTATTCGATGTTGGTTATTTATATAGAATCAAATATACTTAAATACGCGTTTAATACATATTCAATTTTTAAATTCCGCTGAAAGGCCAATTAATGTGCTTAAAGGAAAATCCTAATAGCCAATAGGGGGTATGTTTTAGTACGTAGGTCCATTTTGTCTGTCCCGGCTGATCTGGGCAGGATCTAGAATGTAAATTGTGCATGCGTATAGGACGGGTATACGTATCTTCGGAAGATTTCATACCTCCGGGCGAATCAAAAAAAAAATTGGTTAAAGTTTTTTGGGCTTCAATTTCTATGCAAATTTTTACGTTCCCCTTTTCACATTTTCGTTGTTGCCAACTTCATTTTATAGGCTGTGTGCTAATTGGAAACTTTTCACTCGTGGTAGGAAAGAAACTCATAAAAGTAATATATAAGGAAATTGTACTTCTCCACACATACAGCATTTGTATTCTGAAAAACTTTTGTGAGCTAGGCAGTCAGCTTTTTGATGTTTCAGGTATCAAAAATGTAAGCAACACAAATTGTCATCTAATAAATTAAAAATATTGAAAACAAAATTGTAACACAGCAGCATAAAGTCAAAGCAAAAGTAAATTCTACAAAATGTCTTTTGTGTTTTTTTAAGATGTTATTGGAAAAGAAAATTATAGCACACCATCATTCCATGCTCATCGGTGTCGACAATGTCGTGGAGACAATTGCTTTTAACGACGTGTAGATAAAAAATGTCACAGGCTGCTTGTTTACTACGGTATTTATTTTAATTGAATCCAAGTTCGGAGTATTCGTTATTTTAACACCTTCCAGACATGCTCTTAGTTTGTTTAATTTGTTAGTTTGTGTTAAATTTGCCATGTTTTCTCAGTCTGTACCATATGTCTCAAATTTGCAAAAAATTCTGCGTACCCTTGGTACACAAAGGATTTAAAGACTCTTCGCAACAATGGGAATAAGGTATGGAAGAAATATGTTTGTAGTTTGGCCTTAAATGACCAAGAAACAGACAAATGTTTGTATCTGGAATTTGAGAATCGCTCAGCTGCATTATATAATGAGTATTCGGATAATATGAAGCTGAGTATTTTGTCTGATCCAAAAAAATTTTGGGGATTTATTAATGTTAAACTGAAGGATTTCCTTCTTCTTTCAAATTTCAGGATAGATTTACTGACAATTCCGCCATTATTTATGGCCTATTTGCCAATCTTTTTAAAGAATCATTTTGTTCAGATTCTCTTAATCCTGATTTATCGTGTTTTGATTATATGAACAACGCACCCAAAGTTTCTTTGGAGCATACATCTTTTACCTCAAAGGATATTTTTAAGTATATTGTATCAATCGATGAAGATTTAGGGCTGGACCAGATGGGATTCCTGCCGCAGTATTAAAACAATGCGGCTCCATTTTGTGTCAACCACTCTCGTTACTTTTTAATAAGTCAATTAATGAAAGTAATTTTCCTCTTTTCTGGAAAAAATCTTATATCAGTCCTATTTACAAAAAAGGTTGCAGGAATGACGTCACTAATTATAGGCCTATCGCGATGTTGTCTTCGATTCCAAAACTTTTTGAGCGAATAACGAAATACATTCTGCTTATAATCTATTGATTCTGGTAGCCAGGTCGATTGTATTTACACTGACTTAGCAAAACGTTTGATAAATTACCACATAATCTAATTTTATTAAAACTTAAATTAATGGGATTTTCACAATATTTTGTAAACTAAATCAAATCGTATTTAATGGAGCGATCTTATCAAGTAAAGTTCCGAGGCGTGTTGTCTTCTGAATTTGTTGCAGAATCGGGTGTTCCTCAAGGAAGCCACCTGGGTCCACTTCTGTTTATTTTGGCAATGAATGATGTTACTCACATCATCAAACACTCTCATTTGCTTATTTATGCAGATGATATGAAAATATACAGAACAATTGATTCTAACGACAATTCCGACCTGCTCCAGTCAGACTTGAAATCCTTTGAGGTTTGGTGTTCTAAAAATAATATGTTTTTCAATCCAGATAAATGTCTAACTATGACCTTTTCGCGGAAAAGGAACAATTTTATTTTTGATTACTAAATTAAAGATTCTGCTTAAAGTCGTGTAACTATCGTCGAAGACCTTGGTATATGCATGGATTCTAAGCTATCGTTTAACAAGCATATTGACAGAATTTGTAAAAAAGCGTCTTCTATGCTAGGTTTTATAAAACGGTGTGCCAAAGAGTTTGATAGCTTAATAACAACTACAACTCTGTATTATTCAATTGTGCGTCCTCACTTGGAGTACGCAAGTCAAGTATGGCCTACATATTACAATGTGCATGTTAATCGTATGGAAAAAATTCAAAAAGGTTTTGTTCGGTTTGCTCTGAGAGGCTTAAGTGGAACTGACACATTTAACCTTCCTAAATATGAGGATTGTTTAAAATTATTGATGTGATCTTTAAGTGAGAGAAGAAAATCTGCTGATATCGTCTACTTACACCAACTCATAACTGGTGTATTCGATTCTCCAGAACTTCTTTCTCTTATAAATTTTAACACTAACCGTAGAAGCAGTAGAAACTCTAACATCTTGATTTATTTACCATTTAGTAGAACAAATTATATGTTAACTGCTCCATTAAATCGCATGAGTACCTTTGTTAGGTCAAATCAAAAGTAGATTGAAAACTAATGTATGATTAGATCTATGTAAACGCATGGTTAGTTGCTATGTCTTGTGTTGCCCCTGAGCCCCTGATATTATGGTAGGTAAATTTTTCTCCCTTTTTTGTTTTTTTTTTTTCAAAAGAATTTAAGAATCAGCCCAATCTAATAAGAACTTGCATTTTCGCAGTGTTGCATTTTGTTGACATTGCTTACACAATTGTCGAATTGCTTCAAAATAAAGCTTTCAAGCAACTTCAAGCCAGTTGAATTGAGTACGGGGGCAGAGCTATTGTCGACAACGTAGACCATTCTCTACATTATCGACAATTGTTAAGTAAACGTCAACAATTAAAGACGATGCGTCAAGGAACATCACTGTCCCATACCGTCATTTATGTTATCAGCAGCCACTTTTAAGCCCTGGTTATAATAGATGGAACGGAATATTATAAAACGTTATTAAGTGTCAATTTGCAATCAATTACATTAGTTTCATATATAATGAGCTGATTATAATAGACGGATTGACGTTGCTATTATAATCACTACTCTGTTTGTAAGCGTTTCGCCACGTTACAATGACATTCGACTCCGATCTAATCCACCTATTATAAACAGCACTTTAGTCTCGCGCAAACTTGTATCGTCTGAATGAAACTCATCTAACATCGTTTCATGACCAAAAGGGGCCCTCAAACGATACTACATGTCGGATGTACAAGTAGTTCGATATAGTAACGGGACTTTTTACGTTAACATCACACATGTCGGATGGATGTCGGATGGACTTCATTATTTTTTAGCTGCCGAAGAGTTAAAATTAATTGTTTTTATCATTTATTTTCATATTTTTCACTTTATATATTCCAAACCATCACGATTTTAGGTAAAGATAAAAAAATTCGATACATGTCGGACGTACTTAGTCAAAGTCAAAAATGTTTGTCTTCAATCGGACATGTCCATCCGCCTTGATTTTTTGAACACGAACGATACTACTATCGATACTACTACTATGTGTGATGACTTAACAGGTCGGATGGACATGCAAATCCATTGGAGAGGCCCTAAAAAACCTTTCGAATACCTCCTAAATAGGAACTATCATTCTCGTTACATGAAGCAACTGCTTTGCTTTTGTTTATTCCTTCATTCCACTCTTTTTATTAATTTGAATTCTGAGAATTTTTTACTTTACATTTTTGTGCTACACCGGTTTTACTCCCCGTTTTATTCGCCGTATTTTTGTATACGCGGCTAAAGAAGTTTCACTTCAAAAAAATAAAAACTCAAAATCAAAACAAAATTTTCACAAGGTGATTCTTCAACTTATTAACAATTAGAATTGTGACATTTTACCAATAATTTCAAGAAAGTGTAGAAATATTATTGCTCGATTTTTTATTTTGATCAGCTTTGCTTTTGATAAGTTCATTGAAAAAGAAAAAAAAATGAAAAAAATCTTTATATTTCCTTAATTAAGTTTTGTATATAATATTAATTATATAATATAGCATATAGTTTATTTATTAGTGAGGGATTTTAAAATATGAATAGCTAAAATAAATAAAGAAATACAGAAATGATGTTACTTACCTACTTAGTTGGCGCTACAACCGTATGTCGATCTTGGCCTCATCTACGAATTTGCGCCAGCCATTTCTGTCTTTCACTTGCTGGCGCCAGTTGTAAATTCCAAGTTTCGTCAGGTTGTCCTCTACTTGATCTTTCCACAAAGAAGCAGTCATCCTCTTCTGTGTTGACCGCCGCTGGGTACCGAATCGAATGTTTTCTTCACTGGAGCATCGTCTTTCATGCGCTGAACATGACCAAGCCAGCGAAGCCGCTCGATTTTAATGCGCTTGACTATGTCGATGTCAGCGTACAGCTCATACAGTTTATCATTCCACCGTATTCGGCACTCGCCATTGACGCAGATTGGTCCGTAGATCTTACGAAGAATCTTTCTCTCGAATGCTCCTAAAGTCTTTTCCTCTGAACTGCTCAGCGTCCAGGTTTGTGATGCGTAAAGTAGGACGGGCATGATGAGCGATTTATAGAGCGTGATTTTCGTTCGTCGAGAGAAGGCTCTGCTTCTCAATTGCCTACTGAGCCCAAAGTAACACCTGTTGGCAAGAGTTATACTTCGTTTGATCTCAATGCTGATGTCGTTGGTTGAGTTTATGCTGGATCCCAGATAAACGAAGTCCTTCACAACTTCGAAGGAGGTATGGTATTGTCAACTGTAACGTGGGTTTCAAGACGCTGGAACTGTTTTTTTGTTGACACCAAGTATTTCGTCTTATCTGCATTCACTGCCAGACCCATTCGACTTGACTCTCTTTCTAATCTGGAAAATGCTGCACTGACTTTGTGCGTATTATGACCAATGATATCGATGTCATCAGCATACGCAAGCATCATAACTCTCTTGTAGAATATTGTGCCACTACGTCTCAGATCAGCAGCTCGAATGATCTTTTCCATCATTAGAATGAAAAAGGCGCTCGATAAGGAATCACCCTTGGAAGGGGAGAGATCCTTCCCGATTTAAACTGCGCTGCTGGTGTTGCTCAGTGTCATCCTCCAAAGTCGTAATACTTTTGCAGGAATACCAAATTCAGACATGTGTTGCGTCCTCCCGTGAGAATGCACGTAGGTCCTAATCGTGGCCCTATAAAACTTTAGCCGTATAGCCCAACAGACACATGAATCTGTTGGGTGAGGCCCTTTTGTTCGTTTCTGTTGTTTTGTTGCAACAAGCATTTGAACAACAAGCACTTGAACAACAAGCACTTGAACTTGTTGCAACCCCTGCTACACTAGGCACTTGAACCTATTGTAGCCGCGGTTTTCCTTACTGTTGATGTGTTGCAACAAGCACTTGAACTTGTTGCAGCACGGCTATACTAGGCACTTGAACCTATTATAGCTGCTGGATCCTGTAAGGAAGTGAGAAAAGTTTGTTAATTCATACTTACTTATACTTTTATCCAGTTGGTTAACCCTCTTCAAGTCTCCACTTTATACTTCTTTAGAGAACAGCAGACTGCAGAAACCTAAATTTCAAATCCTGCGACTGAGCCAATCAATTCAAAGAAAACACTTGTGTATCCCGAAAAATTCACTCACTGAATCTCTTTATTTTAGCGGGAACCAGATATTTATATCATATCTGGCCGCGCTTCTTCTTCTTAAGTTTTACATACTTATTACATACTTAATTCTACTTATTGATAAATCAGCGTTTGCGTAATTTTGCCTTCCGTCTCTTGCACAATAATTTGGCTTAAATTAACTTCATTGTTGAGTTCCTATGATGCAATTATTTTACAGTACGTTGAAATTGGTTCTTATTTTAAATAGATGGGATATATTCCTACATACTTGTTTAATAATGCCAACTTGGGCTAAAAAAACATACAAACATGTATAACATGTGTAATTGGGTCATATTGCCCAACGATAAATTATTATTTAAATTATTCTTGTTTTTCGTTATTCGAATAGCCAAAATATGTGTATGATAATTACAACAATAAAATATTAAATTTAATTTACCTCTGGGTTTTGTTTTGTCAGCATTTGACGTTGGCCGCACAGAAGTAAATTGTTGGCTTTATTTTATTGTCTTTAAATGAAATGAAAACTGATCGCCCAGTTGTTGCGGTAGATTCATTTTATTGTCTTATTTTTGTTTTAGTTGACTTTATTTGTTTACTTTACTGGCCTATGCATTGAGTTCATATAAAAATACCGCAATGCAATGAATGCTTAGTTGTTGCGGTGGATCAACTTTCATTGCCAGCACTTGGCTACCAGTAAACAGACAGTATTTTGGGGAATGCCAGGTTGTGAGTCACAACATTCCTCCCCCCTTACACAAAGAAAATTTTCTCCTTGAAGAGGTTAAAATTTTCGTCAATTAATTCTTTGTTAATTTTGTTTGTATGCTTGTTCATTAAAGCTATATTATTTTTCTTTACTTTATTTCTATTCATAAAATGCCGCTTTAATATTGCGTCAACAAGTTGTTTGTTAATTAGTTTTAGTTTATTGTTTCTACAATTTTACTAATGTATTTACTATTAAATTATGAATGCCTTCCTGGCACTTGTTGGGGGTGATTGTTGTTTTCTTGTGACTTTCGATTCAGCTAATGTTGAAGTGTATGTGCTGGTGCTATTGTTTTTGTTTGCCAGGAGGCTTTAAGCCCTATAGCTGGTTAACCTGGTCTTCGTTTAAAGATGGGCCAGGAGACTTCACGTCTTTACTGGTTAACCTTTTCTTTTTTATTGATATTGCAATTGATAAGCTATTCTTTTAAATTTTTTTTATTTTTTTTTATTTTAGTTTCTCTGTTGCATTAAATTGTTGTTTAAAATATTGTTTATCTCGTTGTTGATTAGTTTTGTTGTTTATTGTTTGTTAAAATAAATACTCGTACTATTATTTTTTTTTTTAGGAAGGCTTTTTATGCCTTTTTTGTATTACTTCTCCATTTTTCTGGTTCAAAAAGGTTTTGATACCTTCTGTTGCGTTACAGTATTAGTTTTCCCGCCTGTGACGATTTTATTATATCTTTTGTTATAAGTACTATTTCTCTGCTTTAGAAAGGTGTTTATACCTTTTGTTGTTTTAACTTCTTAATATTGAATTATTTTCGTTTTAAAAAATTTTTTGTACCTTTTATTTTATTATTTTTCTGAGTTTAGAAAGTTTTAGAAAGGTTTTATACCTTTTGTTGTATTATTTCTATGATTTTAGAAAGTTTTAGAAAGGTTTTATACCTTTTGTTGTAGTATTTATCTGATTTAAGAAAATTTTTTATACCTTTTGTTGTATTAACTTCTTAATATTGAATTATTGTAGTATTAAGATAGTTTTTTTATCTTTTGTTGTATTGCGTCTTTATTTTTTTTTTTGTTTCTTTTAAAAAATTTCCTTTGAAATAAGTATATTTTATTTATTAAAAATTTTTATATATATGCTTTGTTAACTTAAACCTTAATTTTTTTTACTTTTATCCAATTTCTCCTTTTCAAAATGTTTAATTTATAACTTTACTTAATATTTTTCCGTAGTGAGATTTTTCGTTTCCCTTAAGCTACTATTATTTATTTATTTTATTTTTTTTTTTTTCAATATATATATTTCAATTTCTTCAATTTTCAACTTCGTGATTTTCAATTTTCTTTTAATTTGTAAAATAATATTTTCCTTTATGTATAAATTATGTCTTTTTCATTATTTTTGACTTTACTTTCTGTATCATTTTTTTTGTTATATTTTACTGCGTCTTCATTGGACGTTTTCAAATTTCTTTATTTTCCAGTTAATTTTTTTTTAATACTTCAACGACTAATTTAAATGCAAACCATATTTATAGAATTATTTTAAATAAAAGGGCACTATTTTGGGGTCTACAAGTAGAATGCGTTGTACTAGAATTTAATCCTTGCGAGGTATTTCTGTAACAACATCATTCACTTTGAAGATGCCAACACAATTGCCTTTTACTTTAGATTTTCTACATTTCTCATTTTTCCAATCTTTTCTTTTATTTTTTTCTCTCTATAATCATTTCAAATATATCTTCTCTTCAAAAAAAAATTTCTCTAACATCTTCCATTTGCTGGCATTTATAACCATTTCTACAGTCTTTTGGTTTCACATCTTTCTCTTAACTGCTACTTCCGTAAGTACTTCTTTTACTTTTTTTTATATACACCTTTTTCTTTATAACTTTACTAACGCTTTTATCATATAATATTTATTTTATTATCATGTTCTTTAGTACTCCTAATATATATTTTATTCTATTTTTCCCTCTCCCGTAAATTTTTTATTTTATATTTTTAGTTTTTCCCTAATAATTTTTTTTTCTTTTCGTTTTATATATCTTGTAGCTATCTCTGATGTCTACCAAAGGTTCCTCCAAATAACCTGGTGCAATCTCTTGCTTATGAATCACTACTGTGGGAATTTCTGTTTCATTTATCTTCAGTTTTTCACTGAAAATAACGGCCGCTTCGGAATCTACAAGTAGAATGAGTTTTCCGTTTTTTGTTTCTTCGCAAGGAACTCCTACGAACCCATCATTCACTTTGCAAATATCCGAACGAGCCTTCGGTTTTATCTCATCTCTGTATGCTAAATTCGCACATCGTAACCAATCTTGGTCACTTCTGGTTCTAGCATGTGCGCATAGTAATTAAGCTGTTGCCAGTGTCGAATCAAAATGAAGTACGACTGGTCTAAAAAAAATTTTGGCATCCGTTGCGAAGGATGTTTTACCCAAAACTTTTGCTAACCTACTGCCTGCACCTCTAATCATAAAACACAAAATTTCGAAAGCATAGAATGTATAGCTTGCTTTATCAAATTTTCTGGGTCCCCAACCCATTGGTATATTTTCATTAAAACTTTCTACTACTACCTTGAGTTTTTCCTTTATAACTCCGAGCGTTTTCATAATATTTTCCAATTGTATTTTTCTTTCTTTTATTAATTTTTTAATATCCCTTCGAGCTCTTCTCATGCTACTCATGGCCATATTAACCACATATATAATTATTTGCATTATTATCCAACTGTTATAAAAAAAAAATTTTGATGTTGCCCGTAACAACTTAATTATTTCTTCTGAATTCTGGCTTACATTCACTACATTTTCTCCTGATTTGGGTGTACCGATATTTCTGATCTTTTCAGATGTTAAATCCTTGGTTACTATACTTCCTACTTGCTGAGGTGTACAGACATTCACAATCTTTTCAGATGTCGAATGATCTGTTACTATCTTGGGCGGCCGAAGTGTTCTTTTATTTCGCGGTTCCCAGCTTATTGGCCTTTGCGGGGCCCCTGAAAGTTTCTCTGCCTATTTTCCCAGTTTCTCTTTGCGTAACAGTCTTTCTCCACGTGGCCTAACTTTTTACACCATATACATTCAATCGCTTTGTTTGGTCCCTGTTTTTGTCTCCTGTCATCACTATTTCTGAATGGATTTTTTGAGTTAAAACTGCTCTCATTGCCCATTCCAGCCATTTCTGGGCCTAAATTCTTGGGCACACCTCCACCCCTTTTCGTGCCTATATTCCTGGCATTTTTCGCAATATGGTGTGTTTTTCCTTATTATACACACGTCCCTGGTGTGCCCTCTCTCCTGGCAAAAAGAGCACCTTATAGCTATTCTGCTATTCGTCGACTGTTTTTTATCCTCCTCCTGTATGTTATATTGCCATCTTTGTTCTTGACCTCTTTCTCTGGGAAACCCCCTTCCCTGTTTACCCTGGTACTCTTGCCCATAGTTATTATTGCCTTGCGCAGTTCTCCCCTGCTCGCCTCCTTTTAACATGACCTCCATTTCTAATGCCATTTTCTCTAACGCTGCGAGGCCCAAACCGGTTGTCGTTAATAAAATCGTTCTGAGGTTAGGGTCGGAAACTCCCACCTTAAACACACTAACGACCGAACTACTGAGCTGTTTCCACATGATACCGTCATCACCCACTAGATCTCTACCCCGAGACTCTATGTCACTTATTCTGTTCGCGAACGAACTTAACCTCTCCCCCGGCTTTTGGACGCAATGCGATAGTTCCATTATCAACGTATTATACGTTGTCTCCTTAAGATACTTCGCTTTGATTGTCCCATAGAGATCCTCAAACTGACCAACTCTGTTACTCCTGCAAAACTCAAACGCCTCCCCATGTCGCCTTAGTTTCACACAATCTGTGAAGTCCTGTGCATCTACTGGTTTCACTGCCTTGAATGCCAACTCGCATCCTTGTATAAATCTATAAACTTCCGCCGGTGACTCAGTACCTGAAAATAGTGGTACTAAGTTACTCACCGTTTTGACTATCTCACTTATATTCATTTTTACAGTTGCTGGTACTACTATTGTTTCCCGGTCTCTCCTGACCAACTTTAAACTTTCTATTTTTCGTTGTGCTTCCTGCAATTTCTTTTCACACTCTGTGTGCTCGTTCCCAACTAATTGCTTTACTAACTCCTCGGAGATATTCTTATTTCCCACTATTTGCCTCAACTTTAAGTTCTCTTCCTCAATTTCCTTTATCCCTTCTTCTGTCTCTTCAAGTTGTACCCTTATTGCATGATATTTCTTTTCAATATCCCTAAATCGCGCGTTCAGATCCTCCTTTTCCTCAACAGATGCCCTTGACTCACTATGTACCAGCTGCGTAAAAATTTTCAAGACAACCTCTGCCTACTCTGCTTTACCTAATTCTTTTGAATTATAAACCCCCTTTTTCACTGCTTCAAAATCTGTTCTCGAATTGCAAAAATGTTCTATTTCACTCCACAATCGTTCTATAAAACTGTCAAATTCTGCTTGCGCCATGTGAAAAAATCGATTCCAATAAAGCACATGCTGTTTGTTTTAATAATATTTATCTTTATTCTCTTTATTTTCAGTAATAAGCTTTCATATAAACATATTGAAGCAACGATTGATGCATAGGCTATAAAAGCTTGTTTCAAATTCATGTATAAATAAATATTTTGTTTGTAAAAAAAAAATCACGTAATGTAACTTTTAGTGTTTGTAATTTCGAATTTTTTAAAGTCAAGTTTAAAGAAACAAAAAAATCCCCTGAAAATTTCGCCAAATAAGTGACGAAAAACACTGATAAAATTTAATTTTTATTTTATGTTCCAAAATTGCCATGATATCTCTTGCCGTTGACTGGTTCTCTTTATAGTTGTGTCCTCTTCCTCGGTGATTTAGTTCTTAAACGATTTTTTTGTACTCATAAATAAAAAATTTTCCCCACTGTTGACCATCTGCATCTGCTCCGTAAAATTCCAGCATCGCCTTGAAGTGGATCCTAAAATATTTTGTTGATAATCCGTGCTCCTAAGAAGCGTTTATTGTTCCCAAAAAATTTAATTTCTGAATCAAACGAAAAAATAAGCTTTTAAACGAAACTTAAACCTTAAGCAAAGAAACTTTTATTCCTGCCAGCCTCTTTCCGAGAGGTGGTGGAAGATTTCGAATTGCAAACTTAGAAAGGTTCAAACGAAACTTAAATCATTATATACAATAGAAATTCCTTCCATCCTTTTCCGAAGGGTGGTGGAAGATGGATCCGCTAACTGAAAACTAAGTAGGGCCCACTTGGTCTCTACCGCTAAGTAAAATAAATTTCCCACTTTTATTATATATTTTTCATAATTTTTCTAGATTTTTAAAAGCTCAAGCAAACAAAATTTTCCTTATTGTTCCTGCAACAATAAGGATCCTAAAATCCTTGCTGTCCCTGCGGACAGAAGGATCCTACCGGCTGCGCCATTTTGTTGCGTCCTCCCGTGAGGATGCACGTAGGTCCTAATCGTGGCCCTATAAAACTTTAGCCGTAAAGCCCAACAGACACATGAATCTGTTGGGTGAGGCCCTTTTGTTCGTTTCTGTTGTTTTGTTGCAACAAGCATTTGAACAACAAGCACTTGAACAACAAGCACTTGAACTTGTTGCAACCCCTGCTACACTAGGCACTTGAACCTATTGTAGCCGCGGTTTTCCTTACTGTTGATGTGTTGCAACAAGCACTTGAACTTGTTGCAGCACGGCTATACTAGGCACTTGAACCTATTATAGCTGCTGGATCCTGTAAGGAAGTGAGAAAAGTTTGTTAATTCATACTTACTTATACTTTTATCCAGTTGGTTAACCCTCTTCAAGTCTCCACTTTATACTTCTTTAGAGAACAGCAGACTGCAGAAACCTAAATTTCAAATCCTGCGACTGAACCAATCAATTCAAAGAAAACACTTGTGTATCCCGAAAAATTCACTCACTGAATCTCTTTATTTTAGCGGGAACCAGATATTTATATCATATCTGGCCACGCTTCTTCTTCTTAAGTTTTACATACTTATTACATACTTAATTCTACTTATTGATAAATCAGCGGTTGCGTAATTTTGCCTTCCGCGTCTTGCACAATAATTTGGCTTAAATTAACTTCATTATTAAGTTCCTATGATGCAATTATTTTACAGTACGTTGACATTGGTTCTTACTTTAAATAGATGGGATATATTCCTACATACTTATTTAATAATGCCAACTTGGGCTAAAAAACATACAAACATGTATAACATGTGTAATTATTTAAATTATTCTTGTTTTTCGTTATTTACATAGCCAAAATGTGTGTATGATAATTACAACAATAAAATATTAAATTTAATTTATCTCTGTGTTTTGTTTTGTCAGCATTTGACGCTGGCCACACAGAAGTAAATTGTTGGCTTTATTTTATTTTCTTTAAATGAAATGAAAACTGATCGCCCAGTTGTTGCGGTAAACCAGTGTTCATTTTATTGTCTTATTTTTGTTTCAGTTGACTTTATTTGTTTACTTTACTGGCCTTGGCATTGAATTCATATAAAAATGCCGCAATGCAATGAATGTTGATCGCTCGCTTAGTTGCTGTGGTGGATCAACTTTCATTGCCAGCACTTGGCTACCAGTAACAGACAGTATTTTGGGGAATGCCGCGTTGTGAGTCACAACACATGGTGGATTACAGGTGCTTCCTTATAGGGCTGTAGAAAGCGGCTTTGTAGTAGACAAAAAGATGGTGGGTGTCGACTTGTTTTCTTGAGTCTTCTCCAAAATTTGTCGTAGCGTGAAAATCTGGTCGATGGTGGCCTTTCCAGGTCTGAAGCCACTCTGATAAGGTCCGATCAGTTCGTTTACAATGGGCTTCAATCTTTCACATAAAACGCTCGACAGAACCTTATATGCGATATTTAGAAGGCTTATCCCACGGTAATTGGCACAGATAGTGGGATCGCCTTTCTTATGGATTGTGCACACTGAGATTCCAATCGTTCGGAATGCATTCTTCCGACCATATTCTGCATAGAAGCTCGTGAATGCATTTAAAAAGAGCTTCGCCTCCGTTCTTAAACAGCTTTGCTTACTTTAATCAATCAGCAGCTCAGATGGCTAACCATCAGCTCCCGCGGCTTTGTTATTTTTAAACCGAGCTATAGCTGTCAGATAGTCATTCATCAAAGTCGGGCAGCGGAACCTCCACGCTGTCATCCTTAATTGGGGTTTCCGGGATATTATCTCTATTGGTGGGATTGTTGTCAGCGTCGCCATTTAGAAGTTTAGAGAAGTTTTCCCTCCATAACGTCAGTGTACTCTGGACATCTGTCACAAGATTCCCGTTTTCATCCTTTCAGGAAGAGGCCCCGGTTTTAAGACCATCGGCAAGGCGTCTTATATTTTCGAAAAATTTTTGGGCCTCATTCCTGTCACCATACATCTCAATCTTTTCTTGCACGTGCTTTTCTGCCTCTCTTTTTTTCCGCCTGAAAATTCGTCTCTCTTCCCACCTCTTTTATTTGTATCGCTCCTTAGCAAAGCGCGTTACAACCGACTGCAGGGTGGCTTTTGTAGGCGGCGTCTTTCTCTGCAGTGGCGTAGCGACACTCCTGGTCGTACCACTAGTTTCGGCGAGGGCGTTGGTAGCCAATTACCTATTCAGCAGCCGCACGCATGGAGTTGGAAATGTGTGTAAACTGCTCGCATATATCATCGATTGGAGGAGTGCTTTGCAGCAGGAGTGAGAGTCGAGTGGCGAAAGCATCGGCTGTCTGTTTTGATTGCAGCTTGTCGACGTCTAGCTTTCTCTGTGTAGGGTTGCGTGTATTCTTAGCTGCACACAGACGTGTACGGATCTTGGCTGCAACAAGATAGTGATCAGAGTCAATGTTTGCACCACGGATCGTGCGTACATCCAATACATTGGAAGAGTGCCTTCCGTCGATCAAAACGTGATCAATTTGATTTTTTGTTTTTTGATCAGGGGACATCCAGGTGGCTTTATGAATATTGAGATGCTTGAATCTAGTGTTACTTACGACCATGTTTCGTGCTGCGGCGAAGTCAATCAGCCTCATTCCGTTATCGGAGGTGTTGTCGAAAAGGCTGAACTTTCCGACCGTTGGACCAAAAATATTTTCCTTGCCCACCTTAGCGTTGAAGTCACCAAGCACGATTTTTACGTCGTGGCGGGGGCAGCGCTCGTAAGCATTTTCAAGGCGCTCGTAGAAAATTTCCTTGATCTCATCGTCCTTGTCTTCTGTCGGAGCGTGCGCACATATAAGGCTTATATTGAAAAATCTAACCTTGATGCGGATTATGGCAAGTCGTTCGTTCACAGGTGTGAATCGCAGGACGTTGGGCCGTAGTCTCTTGCCAACTACAAATCCGCATCCAAACTCGTGCTTCTCTGCATGGCCGCTTTAGTAGATATCACAGGGTGCATGCCGAATGCAACCCTGTCCCTTCCATCGCATTTCTTGGATAGCAGTGATATCAGCATTGTATCTTTCCAAGACATCAGTCAGTTGGATAGAGGCACCTTCCCAATTAAGGGTTCGGTTGTTGTCATCAGATTTGGGGCTCAGTTTTCTTCTATTCTTATTTTTTTTTCATTGAAATGGTTTTTACGGGTGGGCTTCAAACTCGACGCATAACCTGTTTTAAGCTTAGGAAGGCCCGCCGCACACTGGGGATTTCGCGAAAAAAAGTCAAATTGTCAACATAGTCTTCATGCAACATGCAGTGGTATTTTGATAATAAAGACTAAATGGTACAGTCAAATCAAAAACAATTACTTCAATCTGACTGGTAGTTTTATTTTTATGCCGTTTCAAACTCCGAACTTGTATGTTTTACCGAACTAACTTAATATAAACCTAAGAATTTCAAGACGAATATTATTTTACTATGTGAGCTAACGTGTTTTTTTTATTTTTTATTTAAAGTAGGATATGTCAATATAATAAAATTTAAAAAATAAACTCTGCAGAGACTTAATTTTTTTTTGTTTTTTTTTTCATGAACTTATAACTAAAATCCCATTTTTTTCCAAACATTTGAATCTGAAATTTAAGCTGTACTTGCCTTTGTTTGGAAATCACTATTAATACATTGCCTCATATCTGTTCTTACATTTTTAATCAATTTCAACTGCGGCCAGGTGCGCCTTTCAATAAAACTTATATTTTTATACCCTACACTTGACAAAGTCAGGGTATATTAACTTTGTGCAAACGTTTTTAACGCATAGAAGGAGGCGTGGCCGGTATGGAAAAGTATATATATTCTTGATCAGCGTCAGCTCCTGAGTTGATTCAGCCATGTCCGTCTGTCCGTCCGTCCGTCTGTGTGATTATATCTTGCAAAGAATAAAGAGAACCAGGTAAGATATTTGAATGAAATTTGGCACACATATTGATTTGGACCCGGGGATGAGCCCTATGATTTTTTTTGGATACGCCCACAATTACGCCCACCTCCCATACCACCAACTATTGAGAAAACACAAAAAATGGGCTAATAATTGAGCAAGAAAGACAAAATTTTGTATGTGTATATGTTATATCAATTCTGAGTCGAGTACCAAAAATGGGCGTGACACGCCCACAAATACGCCCACAATAGAGAAAACTCTATAAATTTGCTAATAATTGAGCTAGAGTGACAAAATTTAGTATGTGTATATGTTTTATCAATTCTTAGTTGAGTACCAAAAATGGGCGTGATACGCCTACAAATACGCCCACCTTCCATACCACCCACAACACTCAAATTTTATATAAACACACTAAGTGTAGGGTATTTCATAGTCGGGCTCGACCGACTATAGCTTCCTTACTGGTTTATATTATATATTATATTTTTATATCTTTTTTTTATATTTATTTTATTTTTTTTTTTAATTCAAAGAGAACGTGTTAAAAGAAGTTGTGTTATTAAAAGAGTTTTACGACTGATCGTGATTGCGCTAATTTTTTGCCCCATGTCCATTGCTATAAAACGTTCACACAGCTGTAAACTATTGACAGCAGTTGATTGACATACATACAATTTTTTTTCTCTCCCTTCTTGAAGTGTGTGATAAGTAACAGTGAAAAGAAATTGAAAGTAAAACAGAATCTAAATAGTTACAAGTGTTACAACTAAAACAAATAGTGATTTCGAAATAAAAATAATTTACATTATAACAAACAAAAAACAATTAACAATAAACAACGACAATGGAAACTTTTTCTATTTCACATGGGGTTTTATGCTCGATGCTTCGGGAATTTGACAAAGACAGAACAAAATTAAAACAGTGTTTGCAACAATCGCACATTGGCTTAAACGAAAATAGAGCATGTGAAATTTTGGATGCAATATATAAAAGATTTTACTCTGTATTTAAACAAAAATGGCAGGATTGTTATCGTAAGATCTCCCGATTTGAAACAAAATATGCAAATTGGCTTGAAGGCACATTTACAATTAAGTTTTCTGAGGCTGAATGTTCTACCAGCTCGGGACTTGGTCGGCCACGCAAATCGTTTGAGGAGTGCTGTGATCGCGCCAAACGATACAAAAGGGATGAAGTACGTGCTGCGTTTCCTCAAGAAGTAATTGATTTTGCTTCTAGTATTTCAAAATCTAACCACAAAACTTGTGCATTAAAAACTTTGGGGATGTTTACAAAGCTTGAACTTACAAAAGAGAAATACGAGTATCTAATGCATTGGTTACAAAGTGAAGGGTATAACATACTTGTACCATACAAAGAACTCACGAACCAAAAAACTAACAGTTATCCTCAAGGAATTTCTATTACTGAAAGTTCAGGTAGTGTACCTCTGCAAAATTTGTTGGACCATACCGCTAAAAGAATCCTAGAGACCAAGTCAGTGCAAGAAATAAACAAAATTGAAAGCGGAAATCTAACAATGTACTGTAAATGGGGCTGTGATGGGGCATCTAGTCAAAGCGAATACCAATAGACCTTTTCAGATGATAAAATTTCTGACTCCCATTTATATATGACATCAGTTGTACCACTTAAATTATCATTAAGTGATAACATTAATAAAGTAGTATGGAACAACAATAAACCTTCTTCCACACAGTATTGCAGAACACTACAGTTTGCATACATTAAAGAGACACCTCAAGTTATAAGAGAAGAAAAGAGAAGAGTCGATGAGGAGATATCGCAACTAAAACAATTTGAGTTAACAGTGAATAATCGTAACTTTAAGGTAAAACATCAATTATATTTTACAATGATTGACGGCAAGACAGCACAATCAGTAACAGAAACACCAGCAGCATCTTCTTGTTTTATTTGTGGAGCCACAACATCCAAGATGAATAAAATCCAAGATGTTCAAGCTATGCCCGTAAATGAACAAGCACTGCAATTTGGTATGTCACCTCTTCATGCGCGTATTAAGCTGATGGAGTGTATTTTGCATGTAGCTTATAATATTGAATTTAAACGTGGGAGAGTCGACTTAAATACTCGTCCGATAAGAGAAGCCCGAAAAGATTTGATAAAGCGTGAACTTAAAGATAAAATTGGAATACAGGTTGATACTGTTAAGCAAGGCACTGGTAAGACAAATTCAGGAAATACGTCACGAAGATTCTTTGGTAATCCTGCTTTGATTTCCGAAATCACGGGTCTAGATGCAGGCATAGTCAAAAGGTTTTCAATAATTCTCGAAGCAATAACAATCACCGAGTCAGTGGATCCCAAAAAATTTGGTGATTTTTGTCTGGAGACGGCAAAAGAGTTTGTTGCACTGTACGAGTGGTACAATATGCCAGCTACACTCCACAAAATTCTCATTCATGGGAAAGATATAATTGAAAACTGTATTTTTCCTGTAGGCTTACTATCCGAAGAGGCTCAGGAAAATCGTAACAAAGACTATAAAAAATATCGCCTCAGACACTCCAGAAAATGCAGTCGAATTGCCACGAACACAGATATTATGCACCGAATGATGCTAACGTCTGATCCCATGATCTCACATTTGACTCCTTCGTTTATCCACAAAAGGCATAGTGATGTAAGCGACGAAGTTAGGGCTATGTTAGAATAATAATACATAATAATAATAAAATTTATATGAAAAATTCGTTTGTTTTTATATGGGCGGTATATGATGGGCGTGGCCGATTTTAATGAAACTTTCACAACTTTTTTATTTTGTTAATTTTAATGTTTGTGCTAAATTTCAACATGTTCGGAGCAAAAAAAAAATGTTGTATGAATTATTCATTTTGAGTTATATGGGCGGTATATGATGGGCGTGGCTGATTTTAATGAAACTTTCACAACTTTTTTATTTTGTTAATTGTAATGTCTGTGCTAAATTTCAACATGTTCGGAGCAAAAGAAAAAATTTTGTATGAAAAATTCATTTTGAGTTACATGGGCGGTATATGATGGGCGTGGCAGATTTTTATGAAAATTTATATTTTTCTTAATAACGTTAATTAAGTGCCAGGTGCCAAGTTTTATCACTCTACAAGCACTCCTTATAATTTTTTCCCAGAAATGTATGAAGCCATCCCCACTGTGCGCCGCTCAGATTAGCCGCCAAACTAACGGTTGTCAGTTTTGACGTTGCCCAGGAAACACCACGTGGAGGTTTGAGTCGATTTGAGGAGATTTCACAAGGATTATGCTGGCCTCGCTAGGTTAAGACAATCAGACATGTTACCCTGTAAAGGTTCGCATCCGGTTTCACAGAAATCATGTACTTCCACCATATACATTGTGAATTGGAGATTTCAGACTTAGTGGCATTTTTTTTTTGTTTGACTGCGTACAGTGTCATCATCTAAGTGACAGACTCACGACCTGCTAACGTGGCATTATGATTTCAAAATTATAAGGTCGGGCGTTTTGACAGCTTATCCCGTAAAAGCACGATCAACGCGCGACCGACCTAACGCGCCTTTGCGATTTGACCTTAAATTTCATTGCTTGTGGTGTTGACGAACAAAAACACGTCGTGCATGGATTGCCAAGAGAGAAAGTATGTATTGCTTGTCGTTGTAGGCTTTCGTTTGGTGTTGAGCAAATCAAACTCTCAAGTGTTATTAGATGACAGTCAACTGTGAGCAATGCAATAAATCACAGTGTGTGTATGTTGAAATAGATGCACCGACGCAGGGCTTTATGTCATATGAGGGCGATTCCTTTATGTCATTTACAGACAATTCTCGACATTAATTTCCAAATCACAGAAATAAATAGAAAAAAAAAATTAGTAAAAAAAGTTTTTTGCGTACTTAAGGTCATATCACAATTTGTGTCGCCATTACTAACATTGACGTACAAAAGTTTGGTGTAAATTCAAAACTGATGCCTGGCAACACTCACGCAAAATAGCTAGTTTTGGCAGTTTTTGGTAACGTTTTATCGGTAAATTTTGAAGTGATATCATTTGAGTTTCCGTTTCTTCAAAAACATATAAGTACTTTTTATAACTTTTTAAGTATTATTGACTTCAAAAAAGTACTTTAAGCTTGTTGCACCCGCTATAAAAAATATATGAATTTTTTTTTCTCGCAGAAATAAAGTGTTAACATTTTCGAACTTAGTAAAAGTAAGAAGAAATCTAAGGGAAATTTAAATCAATCGAAATTAAGGTTATAAAGCACGTTAAATTGAAATAATCGCTTACTATAATTGGTTGCACCCGCGATCTCAATTAAGTATTATTAAGTATTAAGTATTAAGTATTAAGTATTTTTTATTCAACAACATCATATTACAAAAAGAAAGCTTAAAGTATAAGTTTACAGTATTAAAAGTATAAAAAATTTTGAATAGAGACTACGATCTGTAACTCAGAAGAGCTAGTGGCGATCGTAGTAAAGTCTGCCTAAATGCAACCAAAATACATATCTTATAACAATAAATAATAATATTCTACTAAATTAGCAGTAACAATGTAATTTAAAAATGAAAAAAGTTAACAAATATAAAACTTCATAGCATTAAAAAAATAAAAAGTGAAAAAAATGTAGGCTGCAAATGCCAACAGTAAGATACAAAAAGAACATAACAATTTGATTAAGAGTTTATTGCATAACTTGGAGAATATTGCCTAATTCTTCATAATTAAAACTAAATAGCCAGGATTTTACATTTTTGAGAAATAAGGCCTTACTGCGCATAAACCGTATATCATCCGGTAAACGATTAAAAATTCTTGGTGACACTGAAGAGTAACAGTTTAAAAAAATTTGCAAATTATGTGGCGGAACTTCAATTAAGTTTTGCGAATTCGTTCTTAAATTATAACGCATTGAAAGTCTGTTAGACAAATGACCAGAGTTATTAAAAAATAGTTTGAGAACTTTGTAGTAATACAAATGCTTTAGTGGCAAAATTGACAATTCCTTAAAAAGACCAAAACTTCTGTCATAGCGAGATTTATTACATACTAAACGAATAGCACACTTTTGCAATTTAAGAATAGGGTTAGTTTTGTTTTTATGTGTCCCACCCCAACAGGTCAAACCATACTCCAATTTAGAATTAAAAAGAGAATAATACACGCATTTTAAGAGATCTGTGGAGCAATACTTCTTAAGTTCATAAAGTTGCCGAATAATGTTTCTAAAGTACTTTCTCAACTCACTACAATGCAAGGACCAATCTAACTTATAATTAAGCCACACTCCAAGATATTTATAAGAATCCACAACTTCGATCACAAAACATTGAGAAGAGCATTGCATATCGTCAATAAATGTTATGCCATTATTATCTATACTACATGAAGAATACACCTTAGGAAATTTACCACAATAAGGTCCATGATAGTGTATTTGACCAAAAGGTACCATATACCCAGAGATATTAAAAAATATAAGTTTAGTTTTATTACTAATAACAAGTCTATGCGCTTTGAACCATCTACTCAGTACATCCACATCATGATTCAAATCGGAGCATAGATCAATAAGAGATTTGCTCGTAAACGAACACGCCATATCATCAGCAAATGCAGTAATAGAGCTTTTCAATTTTAAAGAAAATAAGGAGTTAGTATAAATAAGAAACAATATTGGTCCCAAAACAGAACCTTGTGGGACACCTAAACTCAAAATCATATTGGAACTAACACTAGCATCAACTTTTACTACTTGCTGTCTATTTGATAAGTATGAGGCAAACCAAGAAAACATGAAGCCTCGAAAACCACATTTGTAAAGTTTGTCCAATAATATTTCCGGATGCACAGTATCAAACGCCTTCGTAATGTCTACAAACAAAGACGCAGTCGTCTTACCCTCATTTACACCTTTATATATATTCGAACAAAAACTTTGTAAAGCATCTTCAGTCGACATACCAGCTCGAAATCCAAATTGATTTCTGTTGAAAAAATTTATTTTGTTGAGAAACAATGTAATTCTACTTTTAATAGTTTTTTCAAATAACTTGGAGAAAACTGACAAAAGTGAAATTGGTCTATAGTTATTCATACAAGATCGTACACCTTTCTTGTATAATGGTAAGACAACCGCATTTTTTAAGAGATCAGGAAAAACGCCAGAGTAAACACTGAAATTAAAAATAAACGCTAAAACATCTGTGATATTAAAGGCAATTTTTTTTATAACGTTACTTGAAAAACAATCATAAGTTGAGGAATTAGAGTTATTTAAGGACAAGATAATTTTATATATTTCAAACGAAGAAATCTGCAAAAACGTAAAGCTGTGTGGATAAAATCTATCATTAAGAAAGCAGTTACAGGAAAGGCTATCAATATTTGCAAAACTAGCAGTTTTTTCACCAATGTTAGCGAAAAAGTTATTAAAACCCTCAGCCATTTCACGAGTGCTTGAGGTAGAAACATCATCAATAATAAGATTATTTATGTCATTATTACATCCATCTCTACCTAATATATCATTAATAATATTCCATTCTCTCTTAGGGTCACCTCTAAACCTATGAAACCTATCCTTGTAAAACACAGTTTTAGCCTTGAAAACATCTTTTTCAATTTCTTTGCATGCAGCCTTGTAACGAAGTCTAAGCTGTTCATTATTTTGGTGCCTTTTTAGTTTTCTGTATACATTATTTTTTCCATTTATTCTGCGAACAAGGTCATCTGTTATCCAAGGTTTCAGTTTTATTATGTCCTTTTTCTTGGCAACATGTGAACGAGAACACTGATCAAAGTGCATATGCAAAGTGCTAAGAAAAGAACTAAAAGCTTCAGAAGGGCAATTGCAATTGTAAACGTTATTCAAAGATTCCATTAAAATGGATCTATTTAGAGCCAAAAAGTCAGTACGCGAGACAATTTTCCCACCACTTTTATCTGGCCTAGTCATATTTGCGCAACCCTCAATGCTAAGACATATAAGACAGTGATCAGAAATTTTAAAATCAATCACAGAACTAAAAGCTCTTAACCCATTACTTAAACGCGCAAAAATATGATCAATGCATGAGGAAGAAGTACTAGTTACTCGAGTCGAAACATTTATGCAAGAATCAAGACCCATTATCACGATCACAAGTGCAACATTTTTAAGACCTATCGGTATGGTGTTATATATAATATTTTATTGATTTATGAACCCCTTGATGAAAAAAATGTAGTATGTGATTAGTGTTTTATATTAAAGAGGTGCGAGTGTGTTAATTTTTCGCACTTTTTTATAGATAGATCAACTGAAATGTCCAAACTGCGGAATGAAACGGCTTCATAAAAATATAGGAGAAAACTCAAAGAAAATTCTGAACTTTATGCAGAACATCTCCGTCGAGAAAGGGCTCGTTTAATTAAACTCCCTCATATAATGCCTATACTTGCGAAAAAATAAATTCAGGTTAGTTAATAAAAAATTTTTAAAAAAATTTATTACGAAGATTTTTTAATTTTTTTAAACCAATAGTGTGCTAGGGTACTTTACTAACTCGCTTCTTCATCCAAGGAATAAGTTGATTACAGACCGAGGAGATGAGAAACTTAAAAATATCAAAACACGCCGAAGTATTAAAATGATTAAATTCACGAATCTAGTCAACGTGACTTAGAGCATTGTTTAAAATATCAAAATTACATGCATTGAAATTAAAGTTAGCAATATTCGTATATATTGCCAACGGGAACTGCAAGATTATTAAGATTGACTGGCGACTGTTTAAAACTGCAGTTTCGGAAATGCTGACCTTGGAAAAGACTGAAAAGAGCGAACTTTTATGTTCGATTACTAATCATAATGTTTGAATAGCAAATCATAATGCTCAGGAACTATACCAAGCTTAAAATTAACAAATTTAAAATCATCCAAAGAAACATAATTCCTTACAAGCTTGAAACACTCAATATGTTGTATTTTCACACAAACTAGTTGTTGTTATAATTAAACAAGGTGTATCGAATTGCATTTCTCTGGGATGCTTTTTTGTGAAAATATGCCACCTTACCAAAATCGGTTAAATGGAGGGTAGGCGTATAGGTCGGCCAATTTGGTTCGTTTTCACACAAACTATTTGTTGCTATAAAGGAACTAGGTTCACAAAATTGTATTGCCCTGGTATACTTTTTTGGGGAAATATACAACCTTACCGATTTAGGTTATATAAATTTAGGTATTAGTTAGCCGATTTGGTCAATTTTCGCACCACCTAGTTGTTGTAAGTATTAAGTACAAGATGCACAACATTTTATTGCTCTGGAATACTTTTTTGGGGAAATATACCACTTTACTGATTTCGGTTATATAAGAGGTGGGCGTGCCATTAATCCGATTTGAGCGCACTTTTTTGAGAATAATTCTCTTATCAAAAAGCGTATTTCCAGAAAATTTTGCGATTCTATGGTATCTCCTTCTATTTATGGTCGCTCGCTTTATGAGATCGTTACCGTGTGCCAAGTGCCAGATTTCCAACGCTCGTAATATGTTATCAGGGGAACGGCACATACAAGTTGTGGTCCAATACTGCATTCCGATGCTACGCGACCTATACTCCCAAATTATTCGATATCGCAAATTGGGGTTGCATAGAAGATGACAGCCCCCTTGTCCAACGCCAATAATATGTCATCAGAGAAATTGCATGTGTAAATTGAGGTCGATTACTTAATTCCGAGGTTGTGCGACCTGTAACTCCAAAGCAATTCTATATCGAAAATTTTGGTTATACTCGCATGGGATGAAACATGACCCTTTTATAACGCCCATTAAACTTTATAAAGGAATCTACACGTGTAAAAAGTGGTGGAACGATGAATTTTGAGTATGTGCGAGCTATAATTCCAAAACTATTCGATATAGCTAAATTGAATTGTATGGGAAGTGCCACGCACCCTTGCACAACGTCCATAAAATGTCATCAAAGGCACGGCACTTGTTAGCTTTGCGCACAACCTGTTTAGCATTATACATCACCTTTAGTCGCTCAAATAGAGCTTAAAGAGATCTAGCTTTTTCTAGCTGGGAATAAGAATAAAGAAATTGTATGATTATGATGTTTTCATTCTTATAAATTATTAAAATAATAATAATCAGCAAGTTTATATAGCCTTTGTCCCAACTGGCTACCATAGCTATCCAATAGCAAAATAATTATTAAAATAGCGCCGTTCTCAAGTTGTGCGGTTCCGAACATTCATGAGTACACTTTGATATAATAGTATAGATTTAAGCATTTCCTAGTAGAAATGCATGTATTCCAATTAATAACGATTTTTCTTGAGTTCGATAGAACAAAAAAGAGTATATGGGCATTTCTTAACTGGATTTATGTACGATTTGTACGAAGAAATATTAAAAAAAGAATGAAAATATCTAATTTTTAATAAGGCTTTTTTATATTTGCGTAGTAATTAAGTATCACTATGTTAAGTAAAAACAATGAGAATAATATACCCTAACCCCCATATTCATAAACCCGTTTTAGCGATAGTTATACAGTGAAACACTTTTTATTATTCATAAACGTATTTTAGCATCAACGTTCTAAGAACATTTTAACGATCTGCTATTTTTCTGCTGCTGCTGGTTCCGAAAAAAAGTTATGCCATATCCAGGTACAATGGCGTAAGTTAAAAATGAAAATAAAATCAAAGTATTCCGAGCTCAAGCGTAATATGCAGAGAACTGGAGGTGGCCCAGCCCCCAAGCCCTTGGAAGCCATCGACGAACAAATAATATCCAGTATACTCCATAACTTTAGGGTTGATAACAATATGTACGACAGCGATGCAGTTGCAAAGCTCAACAATTGTGATCAAACTGAACCAATACCAAATTCCAATCGAATATGTGAAGAAGTAATAGGTAATTTGTTAGAAGATGGAAGTTTGAGCCAAGATTTGATCGAGGTTGATCCTTCGACTGCCAAAAAACAAGATTGTTTTGAGAATACAAACTCACCTATTCAAAAAGCGATTAAACGAAAAAAAAGTAAACTTATCTTATGATAATGAAAAAAAAAATTCAACTATTACAATTATCTATTAAAAAAAGAGGAAGCAATTCAGCATATGAAAGTAGAGCATGAAAAAATAATTTAGAAGTATAATATTGAAATAAATTTCATTAAAGAAAAGCAGAATCAGAAAGGAACTAAATTTTAGTAAGAATGAACACAAACTCAAAATGCTTAAGTTGGAATTGGAAATCGAATTAATGAAAAAAGAACATGAAAAATTTCTTAATATATAAAACAAAATCAGAACTTATTATATATTGTTATTTTTTTTTCCTTCAGACTTTAATAAAAGTTTTTATTAAAAATAATAAAATTAAAAATAATAAAAACTTTTTGGTTTTGCTTTTACAAAATGTTGTTGTTAAGTTGTTAATCGACCTCTGTATTTGCTTGTGGCTTTATTTAATATATTTAGGCTACAGGTCCGAATTTTAAAAATATATAAAAAAATTAAGTTTATTATGATTAAACACACAGGTTTAAACAAACATAATTAAGTTTATACAGAGTTGTTGTTGTTGTTGTTGCCTTCTTGAAAACTCACTTGATCTAAAGCTCACAATCTTAATTCATCGTTTATTATAAACTATTTTTATTTTCATTTCTCACCAATATCTCGACTTCCTTCGGAAGTCATCTTCAGGGTATCTAAAAATATATATACACAATAATAACAAAATATTCACAATACTTTTTAAACAATTTTAACTTACATTAAAAAATTTAAATTTAAGTTAACATTAAACAAAATTTAAGAAACTTTAACAAACAATAAAAACATGACTGACCTAAAATTTATACATTGCAGACTAAAGTTAACTATTTCTATTCGTCACCGGTTTTCCTTCTGTTTTCCACACATCGTCTGTATATGTTAGCGCATTTATCCGTGTCTGTTTTAAAATTGAGTCTCTTCTCTGGAGGTACACTTATGATGTGGAGCATTTCCAGTGTGTACCTTCTATAATAATTCGTCTCTTGTTGTAGAATCTTGACGTTATGAAAGTCTGGTGTATGGTTAAGTTGTTCGCAGTGTGCTGCTAGTGCTGTTTTTTGCTCAATTGGTCTTGAATGCGCTTTTTGGTCAGAATTATGAGCAGATATCCTTGTCCGTAATTGTTCTTTTGTTGTCCCCACATATGCTTGGTCGCATACATGGGACCCATCTCCTTCACAAGTTATTTTGTATATAACGTTTTCTGTTTAACGAATTTTTTTTTGTCGTATATGTCTGATTTTAAAAAACTTTCTGACAAACCGGGGATATATGCCATTGATTTATATTTTTTTGTTTCTTTATCCTCTTGCTTTTTAATTTTTTCCATCTTATAACTGTTGATTAAATCTTCTGTCGTTTTCTTTGGGAAATCATTTTTCCGTAATATTGTTTTAATTTTTCTTATGTTTTCTTTGTAAAATTACTCGTTACTGATGTCAACAGAGTAAAAATATATTAGTCTTCCTGAGGCCTTAGGTTTTTGAAACCAGTCAATTGTAATTAATACAATTGAATAAATATAAATAAAAATGCTTTATAATAAACTAAGTTTTTTTTATATAATTTTAAAAATTGGACCTGAAACCTGAATGTTTTAAAACAAATTTTATATTAAACCTGAAATAAAATATTGTTATAGCTTTTGATTGAATAAAATTTTATTTATTAAAAGAATATCTGTTTGTTGCTTACTAAGTAGTATCATTAAAAAGTATTGACAGATTGTGTAACACAGCTAACGAAATAATAACCACCTTTGCATTTTCTCTAGGAATTCTCATTTTTTCTAAAAGAATTCGAAAGCGGCTTTTCCATACACCAAAACCACGTTCCACGACATTTCGAGTTGAAATATGGCAAGCGTAATATTATTCTTCCTTGAATTTTTTTGGATTCTGAACAGGTGTAAATAAAAATTTGTTGCATTTATATCCACCATCCCCTACCAATCTGGCTTTGAATTCTCCAGCTTCAAGTCTTTGACTTATTGTACTCTCCCTGAAAATTCGTCCATGGTGGGTGCTTCCACGCCAATGCGCTACGATATCTAAAATTTTCATTGAAGCGTCTTTTTTACGTATTTTGAACCCAAATGACGTTTGACGTATTTTTGGGCTAAAATGACGTATTTTGCACACGAAAACTTGTTTCTTATAAAAAAACACTTAAAACACAACATTGCGAAAATACCTTTAAAGTTGCACTCATATTTTCATATTCTGCAACACTGTTTTCACATTTTTAAATGAATTTAAAATTTTTCTCTTTTTGCTTTTTTTTTTTCTTAAAAAAATTTTTTTAGTAAAAACTCAAAAACATAATGCTTATCTTAATCATACGAACTATTCTTAATATAAATTGGTTAAAAATTATCTGATTTATTGGCTTCTTAGCCACTTTTTTGAAATCTTCCATATATATAAAAATAAGTTGTCCTATGTTCGTGATTTTATAACTCGAGAACACCTCAACCGATTTTCAAACGAGTACATGCGTTGGAAAGGTCTACTTTCACTGATGGTTCGTAAAAAAAAACATCGAAAAATTTCTACGAATATGCGTTATACGCACACTATTATGATGGTATGTTTTCCCCATATAAAATATATTTTTTTTATGAGAATTACATTTTGTCGGTAGGCTCTGCTTGCTCGCGTTATTTGACTTATTTAATTTCTGTGTGTTTATTTTTAGTTTGAATGGTTACTGTTGACAACTGTACTAAAAATGGGTTTCATCGCCCCCTTGTACAGCCCTCAATTCAATGAAAATACTTCATTTCAGACGGTTTTGGTCTTATAAGACTTAAATTTGGTAATTTAGTTTGTATGGTTACTGTCGTAACTGTATTAAAAGTGTGTTCCACGCCCCTTTTTACCACCCACAAACCAATGAAAACGCTTTATTTAATACGGTTTTGGTCATATAAGACTTAAATTTGGTAATTTGGTTTGTATGGTTACTGACAGTTACTATACGAAAAATTGGTTTCCACGCCCCCTTTTTCCGCCCACAAATAAGTGAATATGCTATATTTCAAGCAGTTTTGGCTGTATAAGACTAACATTTTATACTTAAGTTTGTATGGTTACTTTCGGCAACTGTACTAAAAATGGGCGTTATTACTATATAGCCACACCAGCTTTTTGAGAAATCATTAAAATTGACTACTAGGTCGATTGAGCTAAAATGTTGGCTTAGTTTGTATGATTACTGTCAGCAACTGTACCAAAATTGGTTTCTACGCCCCCCTTTACCGCCCATAAACCAATGAAAATGTTTTATTTCAACGGTTTGGGTCGTATTTGACAAACATTTTATAATTTAGTTCATATGGTTACTCTCCGCAAGAGCGCTAAGAATAGGCCTGTCCCACTTTAGTTAAACTCACTTTTCGGGGAGTCAGCGACGAGTGAATCAAAGTGCGCCAGACTTAAGCTAAATTGAGCTGGTTTAAAGGAAATAATTTTGCCGCACCCCTTTTTACCGCTTACAAAACAACAAAAATGCTATATTTCGCACGGTTTACTTTCGGCTGCTATACTGAAAATGATGACTATATTTGGCATTTCTTGACATTTTCGTATGTGGCAGTAAGGCGGTCTGTGGCAGAAAAACGACTGCCGGGGAATACTAGTCTCATATAAATATAAAAATATAATTTCTTGTATGCTAAAGGAAATAATAAGTGATCATATTTTTGTATGAGTTTCATACCAGTTTCCATGCTTCAAATTTGCCATTTCCCTCAATTTTTAACTAATTTAAATGAATATTAAATATTTAAATGAATATTTAAATGAATATTAGTTCGTGGGATGCAGAATATTATAAACTTTTTATGTATTGAACTTTTCTGAACAAATAGACCGAGTGGGTATTACAAAAAGCCTAGCTTAAAGTCAGCATAAGTTGCAATGATCATCAATACCGTATGAGTAATTTTAATTGCTTTGAAGCGACGAAAGCGGGTGATTTGTAAAAGTTTTTAATACAATCTCTAAAACTAGTAGAAACTACTAATATAGAAAAACCCAGGACTGGATGAAACTAGTGTTTGTTTACGGTTTTTTCAGTAAAAAGTCCTTTGCAATTAATTAAAATTAAAGTTTTTTCTAAATGACCTTGTTATTTATTATGTTGATTTTATTTGATTTAAATACAAATTCTAAATGTTTGATAGTTTAAATCATACTTAATTTTAAATGCAAATTCTAGTTGTTTGATAGTTTAAAATCGTTTATTGAGCTTAAGGTCAAAGTAAGAACAATTAATTGTTCTAACGAATCCTTCCAAAGAAACAACAACGTATTTTCAATATAAAAAGGAAAAAATCACTAGCTGATTTTATTGCAATTTCGGCCATGCTAAAGGCTTCATCAGAAATCTTTGTGATACCCGTGCAAGTGCGCATTAGCGCACTGCACCACAGAGGCGATGAGATTTTAGGTGTAAATTGCTCAGTTTTTCTCCCATTTCATATTTGCACATTTGTTGTTGTATTTTTGCTTTACTTTAGTCTTTATGCTTATGTTATTATTATGGAGTCCAATAGTCTGCTGGAAGTCTTCCACTATCAAAGCATGGTTACTGAAGTTATTTTTAGATTTTTGCTGATATGTTTTCAGCTTGTTTCTGTTTGATCATGCTCTACCATTTGATTTAAGTTTTTTCTAAATGACCTTGTTATTTATTATGTTAATTTTGTATGATTTAAATACAAATTCTAAATGTTTGATAGTTTAAATCATACTTGATTTTAAATACAAATTCTAGTTGTTTGATAGTTTAAAATCGTTTATTGAGCTTAAGGTCAAAGTTAGAACAATTAATTGTCTTATACTTTGCTATTTTGTGACTTTATTGAAAAATATATAAAATCCAAAATTTCGTACCACAAAGTGTCCACTAAAAACATTACATGGACTTGAAAAAATTTGTGAAAATGACCCCTATACATACCACTATGTAAGACGTAATTCTACGTCAAAAAATAATGATTTTAACGCATTCAGGTCCTATAGATAAGACTAACTAACCCAATTATAATCAAAATCAATTTTTTTCGTTGTTCGCTTACTACATGGTTTTTTATTACTATGCATTAATAAATATTTTTATTTGTTGTTGCTTAATTTTTTTTTATGTTTATTCAAAAATATTTGAATATGACGTATTTTGAAGTATTTTGAATCGACCTATGACGTTTCTTACTCACAAAAATATGACAACACTGACTGCAAAGAGTACACTGTTGTTGTGTATATTATTTAACAGTATCTTTCAAACATGAGCAGAGAGAGTATATAAATGAGAGAAGACATGGAACAATTTTGCCTCTGTTAACAGAAATCCAATGATCTGAATATTAAAACGTTACAAAACATTTGCTGCCAGCAGAGGCAGACGAAATGAAAAAACCACCACCAAATGCGAGGCAAGCAACAACGAAAAACAAAGCAAATATTCCAATTGAATTTTTATGAATGAATTGGAAAGAAATAATAAACACAATCTGTACTGCTACTTATTGGCATGTTTGCGTGCCTATTCAGAATTTGTTTTGTTCTGTGCTTAACGTTGTTGTTATGCAATATTTTATGCTTTTGATTGTGTATCAGATTTTTCTTGTTAGGATACGCACAGAGAGAATATAAAAATGAAAGAAGGTATCGAACAATTTTGCCTTTGTTAACAGAAATCCAATTATCCGAATATTAAAACTTTGCGAAACATTTGTTGCCAGCATATGCTGTCAGAAGAGGTAGACGAAAAGAAAAAAACCACCACCAAATGCGTGGCAAGCAACAACGACAATCGAAACAAATACTCCAATTGAATTTTTATGAATTGGAAAAAAAATACTCACAATTTGTACTGCTACTTATTGGCATGTTTGTGTGTCTATGCAGAATTTGTTTTGTTCTTTGTTTAACGTTGTTGTTATGCTATATGTTATGCTTTTGATCGTGTTTCAGGTTTTTCTTGTTTGGATATGCAGAGCAGAAATGAAAGAAATTTGCAATTTGTGCTGTATATTAACTTTCCCAATTATGAAACCAGCGAATGTCGTTTTGGCTAAACAAATTATTTCAATAAGCGAAATCGCGAATATATATTTTATTTATATATAGGTTGTTATATTATATTTATATATATTTTTAGGTATATACAAATTATATATCTATATTTTTCGAAACCAACGTTCAATTTTAAGCAAAAAAGTCCACTACATGAAAAACCCACTACACATATGTTGTTATATATTAAATATATTTATACAATATTTATTTATTCACCTATTAAAATTATCTTAAAACTTTTTTATATACATTTTGTTTATTTTTTTTTTATTACAAACCTTATATAAATACTACATAGTACCTATATATTAAAAGTGATAACATCCTAAACTGGAAATTTTTTTTTACCAAAAGCTAATTTAATTAATCTTATAAATTAAATATTTTTTAATGGTTGTATTGTGCTTATGTACATATATTAGGCCGGGTCGATTTGTGGGAAAGCAAAAAAATCGCCCATTCCTCAGTGAAAATCGTATTCTAAAGATCAAAATAAGAAACTTTGCCCGAGGAACTATACCTCTAAAACGAATTCTAATGCCCCAACTTTTTACTTTTGTCCCGTAAGGTCAAATTTTGAAAAATCCCTCTTTGACCCATGTAGAGTGCCCCAATCGAGTCCAAATGTATAACCGACCCCCACTAACTTTGGAGGGCCGATCCACCCATGCCAGTGGCACACCCCTTGGAACCCCCTGGGGGTTCCCCATACAAACATTTAAAAAAATCACCATTTCAAATCAAAACCCACATAAGGGTCATTCTTTTACAAACCGTACAGATTTGAACAAAAAATGACCGACCCATTTTTGATTTGCATGAAATTTTTTTACGGGTTCTATATTGAAAAAAAGACACGTGTTCGAGGATTTTTTTTAAATAGAGAGCGTTAACAGATTGAGATTTTCGTGATTTTTGCCTTGGCGGCTTGGAGGCAAAGCAATTTTATTTTTACCAAATCCCTTACATGACGATCCTGCCAGGAGTTATTAGCAATTCATTGGGGGATAAATTATTTCCGACCGTACCTATTTGGTAGAAAGTTTATAGTTTACACTGACCATAGACCGCTAGTAAGTCTTTTTACACATAAAAATCCTTCATCAAAACTGACCAGAATATGTGTTGACATTATCAGTCTATAGACTACGACTTTGAGATAATATTTAAGCAAGGAAAAATGAACACAAATGCGGGCGCACTTTCCAGAATACAGTCAGATTCCAGTAAACTGAGAGAAATGATACCAAAATATGATGTTATTGTTATTACGCGAGTTATAGTTGAGGAAAAAATAGGAAACACAACTGATCTTTACGAATGCTAAAACTGATCTATCTTTATTGAAATTCTTATCTTACTTTACAACTTTCAGATATTTTCTTATAACAAAATGAATAAATGTTTATAATATTGCTTTCAAAGAAATGCTAAATGGGTGCAACAATATTTTGAAAAAACAGTTATAGCTAAGCGTTGCAGAATATCAAAGAGAACTTAAAATAATTTATGTCTTTTCTTTTGTGGCATAAAAAGAAATGTATTGTAACCTAAATAAACAACTGCACTGATATAGTACAGAAATTCGATTATTACTTGTTGTGAGTTTTTATTATTGTTGCTGTTGTTACTTAAGTGGCTGAAGTGGAAATCAGTGGGATAGGTTCTGCGTTGAATTTCAGTTGGTTGTAGTTGTTGTTGTTTCAGTAATACTGCTGTTGTTGTTGTTGTTCTTGCTGCTGTTGCTGTTGTTGTTTCAACGGTTTAGGTGGTGCCCCCTGGTATGTAGCGACGGTCATAACCTTTGGTTTGTGGTTGTAGCGGGATGATTCAGGGTAATTTTATTATTGATTTGTGGCCGGTAAAAGAGGTGTGTTGGAAACTTTTTTCTTCCTAAACCATCTCGTACTCGAAAAAAATAGGCTGCCAAAATTTCAGCTCAATTTAGTGTTTTGAAGCACGCTTTGAACCTGCACACTTAGCTTCACTCCACTCTTGTCCCCTGTAAAATGGGAGTAAACACAATTCGACCACGCTCATTTTTATTACAGTTGCCGAAAGTAACCATACGAACTTAATTATCCAATTTTAATCTTATACGACCAAAAAAGTCTGAAATATAGCATTTTCATAGATTTGTGGGCGGTAAAATAGGGCGTGGAATCCCATTTTAGTACAGTTGTCGATAATAGCCATACAAACTTAATTACCAAATTTTAGTTTTATACACCTAAAACCGTCTTAAATATGTAATTTTTATTGATTTGTCGACGGTGAAAGGAGGTAAGGCAATTTTTTTTCTATAAACTATCTGGTACTCGGAAAAAATATACTGCCAAAATTTAAGCTCAATCAGACACTATGCTCTTGAGTTATGGAATTAGTAACACATTTCACAACTTTGTTTTATATATAGAAGTATAAAAATAGCTCTATTATTAAAAAGGGTGTACGCGGGGGTTAAAACACGACTAAATAACATTAAAAATTGTATTTACTCTTTCCTTTATATTTGGAACAACATACGGACGTGGTGCTCCACGAAAATAAAATAAATAAATTTTTCCCATCATGCAATGGCCTATGGTAAAAATTGAAGACACTTGGCGCATGGATTATTAACAAAATGTTCATATAGCTAATGCTTTCAATTGAAAATAAATTGTGCATATATTATGATTAAAGTATTTATAGTTCATACTCAATTAGGATTGAATTAAAGAAACCTTGCTTGTTGATTATGACCAAAATTATCATAAATCATATATAATTCGAATAATCCTGCCAAAAAGAAAAATCAGAAACTTTTTTTAAATATTTGGTTGTTTTTATAAAAAATTTCAGTTAATATTGATATAAATTAGTTCTTATCAACTACGAGAAATAAAATAAATAATTAATTCAATTGATAGAATATAAATACATACGAAATTACATAAGCAACAAAGCTATAAAATACATTTCATGAAACACTTTGTTCCGTTTAAAAATGGATTAAGCTGAAATGGTTTTCCGTATTCTATTTCATTAATTTGTTTACATTGTGACGCCCAATTTCAACGGCGTTGAAATACATCGTCACAGCGCCGGAGTGGTGGCTCGATGAACACCGCCACTACCAAAATGTGTCTTATTATTTTTTTATATTGTATTGGATTGTAGGCCCAACTGTTAAGGAAAACCAGCATCAGCAGAGTCGTTGGCTTGTAAGCCCACCTGCACAAAATCAGCAAACAGAGTCGGTGGCTTGTAGGCCCACCTGTTAATATCCGCATCAGCAGAGTCGGTGGCTTGTAGGCCCACCTGCAGAACAGCAGCAAAGTAGTTTCGTAGGCTTGTAGGCCCACCTACTTTTACCATTTTTTTAGCAGTGTCAGCGGCTTGTAAGCCCTCCTGCTCTAGTGAAAGAGTGCAAAGTCCGTGGCTTGTAAGCCCGCGCACTCTAAGTATTCATCCCGCAACAGCTCCGAGGCTCGTAGGCCCGTCTGTTGAGTGCAGCAGCGACAACACAACGAGAGACAACGACGAGAAGCTGAGAAAACAGGCAGACAGGAAACATTGAAAATAAAAGTTGTAAATCAATAGTAAAGAAAAAAAAAATAATAAAATAATTTTTTTAAATCGAACATAAAATCAAAGTGTTATTTCTTGTACAAGAACTTTGGAACCCGCTGAGCATACCTCAGCCTGAAGGTAACAACCAAAGGTTCGTTACAAGTGGCGCCCGTGCAGGGACTTCATCAAGGAAACAACGCAGAAACGAGAAAACATCAGGAAAACAACGCAGAAACTAGAAACCCTCAGAAAACATGGTGCGAACAACATATATAGATAGCGTACGCGAAGGAA
Source organism: Dichetophora obliterata (assembly GCA_963920525.1). NCBI lineage: Eukaryota > Metazoa > Arthropoda > Insecta > Diptera > Sciomyzidae > Dichetophora > Dichetophora obliterata. The sequence goes on along the minus strand of OY986437.1, from coordinate 165,140,619 downwards.
TTCAATCTGAGCGGAGAAGGAACCGTTGAGGAACTTAGGAAGAGGAACTTTCGGCATTCGCAGTGGAACCGGAGCAGAAGCCAGAAATTGAGCAAAGGCTTATCGAGCTAGAAGCAAAGCACACCAGAGTTGCTTCCCCATGTCCACTCACTGTGCCTCCGGCGGTACCACCGCTGAACATGGCACCATCAGGATCTGGCGGCGTAAATAGAGATTTCGCCTATACGGCTTTTTACATTTTTTCTTACCGGCGAGATATCTCGAGAGATTAGATGATGACATCAGGCAAAGACATCAGCGCGCTGGAGAGTCCTTCAAGGATTACGTTTTGGCATTGCAGAATTTAATGCGACATTCAAGCTACGACGAAGGCCAAAGGATCGAAAGAACCTTTCGCAATAGTCGGCAAGAGTACCAACTCTATATTAAGAGGAAGGATTTTGTAAGCCTAGACGAGCTTATAGCACTGGCCGAAGACTTCGAATGCATTCATGCGAACACGGCATCAACACGGGTAGCACTGGCTCAGCGGCCGAGAGAAGAACGTCATCGCATGGTCACGCAAGCGCCGGAGGCACCTACTAACCCCCAGACGGCATGTAGACGATGTGGCAGAGATGGTCACAGGCGGTACGAATATCGGAACCCATGGGTAATGTTCTGCTGGGAGTGTGGAAAGCGTGGCCTACGGACAAATGACTGCTGTCGTCGGCAGTCGGGAAACGGACGGAACACCCGATAGAGGTGAGGCCTATCGGGGAACGCAGTCACGGTCCCTCGCATCCCGTAGAAAGTCTGCAGCACGACAAGACGCACATTTTTGCAAATATTTCCCTAGGAGAAGAAGTTGTAGAGGCCACTGTGGATACAGGGGCAACCAGGAGTTTCATAAGTGAAAAACTAGCAGAGAAAATGGCACACGTGGCAGAAAAGAGAAGAAAATATCATCGTACGTATGGTGGACAGTTCTGTACGAACCGTGCGCGAGGCACTGGTGCTGGATATAAAGTTGGGAGATGATAGCTGCAGTATTCCGTTACTCGTCCTACCAAATGTAGTAGACGATGTTATTTTGGGAATGGACTTTCTACTTAAAATTCAGGCAACCTTTTCATGTGGTGGCCACACCATCACGTTGAAAAATAACGAGGCGACAACAGATGCTAGCGATTCCCCATTATGCACGGTGGTGCGAGAAGAAGAAGCAACGGAGGCGGAGTTAATAGAAAGTTTCTTGGAGAAAGAACTGGATGAGTTTGAAAAACTAAAGGGTCTGTCCAACATCGCCACACATAAAATTGTTATGCAGGATGATAGACCGATTAAAAAAAGATACTTTCCCAAAAACCCCGCAATGCAAGCGATAATAAACCAAGAAATCGATGAATTGATAGCAAAAGGCTGCATTGAGCCCTCATACAGCCCTCATAGCGCTCCGATAGTACTGGTAAAGAAGAAAACGTGAAAATGGCGACTATGCGTGGACTACCGGCAATTGAATGCAAAATCCATTTCGGACGCTTACCCGATACCAAGAATTCACCACATACTAGATCGGTTGCGTGATGCAAAATATATAAGCAGCCTCGATCTCAAGAATGGTTATTAGCAGAATCCGATGGATAAAGACAGTAAGCAATATACAGCATTTACGGTACCCGGTCGCGGGCTTTTCCAATGGCGAGTGATGCCTTTCGGACTTCATTCAGCACCGGCAACCTTCCAGCGAGCGTTAGACCAGGTGATTGGTACCGAAATGGAACCACACGCGTTCGCGTATTTAGACGATATTATTGTCACTGGGAGCTCATTTGAACAACATATGTAGAATTTGAAAGAAGTGTTCCGAAGACTACGAGCAGCGAATTTGAAGATAAACACGGAAAAATGCGAATTCTTTAAACAGGAAACCAAGTACCTGGGGCATGTGATGAGCAACCAAGGAATACACATGGACCCCGAGAAGGTATCGGTCATTAAAGAATTGAAGCCTCCCACCAATAGGAAGGAGTTACGAAGAGTTTTGGGAATAGCTTCATGGTATCGACGTTTTGTTCCCGAGTTTTCGACTATAGTCCACCCACTTACGACACTGTTAGGAAAAGGAAAGCATTGGAAGTGGAATGAGAGCCAACAGGAAGCGTTTGATACACTCAAGAGAAAGCTAACAGAGGCACCAGTCTTAGCATGCCCAAACTTTGACGAAAAGTTTACCTTACAGACCGACGCAAGTGACTTCGGTCTCGGAGCCGTTCTGACGCAAAGCCAAGCAGACGAGGAGAGGGTGATTGCATATGCTAGCCGACACCTGAACAAGGCGGAATGTAACTATTCACCAACAGAAAAAGAATGCCTCGCGATAGTGTGGGCAATCCGGAAGATGCGGCCCTATCTCGAGGGCTATAGATTCACGGTGATAACGGACCATTTGTCGTTGAAATGGTTGAACTCAATAGAGAGTCCCTCAGGTCGTATCGCCAGATGGGCGTTGGAACTGCAGCAACATACATTTGATATCCAGTATCGCAAAGGAAAACTCAACGTAGTCGCCGACGCCTTATCGCGACAGCCATTAGAGACGTTGCGGAAAACAGATACGAATGAGACGGAAGATGAAACATGCAACTGGATACGTAAGAAGATGCAAGAAGTTTTGGATAACCCTGAGAAGTTCCCAGACTATGTCGTCGAAGATGGGCAAATGTACCGGCATATAGCAAGTCAAGCAAGTGATGAAGATTGTGTTTCATGTAAACTTTGCGTACCCACCTTTTCAAGAGAAAGAATACTCAAAGAGAACCATGATAGCCCATGCGCCGGCCATTTAGGAATACGGAAAACGATTGCGAGAAAAGCCAATAGGTACTATTGGCCAGGCATGTTCCGTGATATCGGTCGATATGTGCGTCGCTGCGAATCGTGCCAACGCTACAAGCCAAGCCAACAGAGTCAATCTTGTGCGCTGACTTCGTAGGACCGCTGCCCCGATCGAAGCACGGCAACACAATCCTCCTGGTATTCTTCGACAAATTCTCGAAATGGACTGAAGTTATCCCTCTCCGCAAGGCAACCAGCGATCACTTCCGACGCGCGTTTCGAGAGCGTATTTTAGCACGATTTGGCGTCCCAAAAATCCTTGTAATGGACAATGGCGCTCAATTCACGAGTCGAGCATTCAAAAAGTTTTTAGCAGAGCTAGGTGTGAAGCACCAATTCACTGCATCGTATACACCCCAGGAAAACCCGACGGAACGAGCAAACAGGACAATCAAGACGATGATAGCCCAATTCACCGGTGCGGACCAAAAGTTTTGGGATGAGTTACTCCCGGAAATCTCGCTGGCGATGAACACGAGCGTCTCAGAAACCACAGGCTACAGCCCAGCCTTTCTTATTCAAGGAAGAGAGTTAAAGTTGCCAAAAACACTTTACGACGAAAGTACATTTGGCACAGGACAAGAACCACAAACTGCATCAGAACGAGGAATTAAACTTTAGGAGATTTTCGAGATTGTACGTCGAAATCTAGATAGAGCGGCACAGGATCAAGGCCGCCATTACAATCTGCGAAGACGAAACTGGAGGCCGAAGATTGGAGAAGTTGTGCTTATCAAACAACACCACCTTTCGAAGGCAATTGATAATTTTGCGGCTAAATTGGCTCCAAAATTCGACGGGCCATACAAAATAATGGATTTTACCAGTGATAGTGCGCGTTAAACGCCAAGGTGAAAACCCGAACGAAAACTGCACACGTCAGTCAACTGAAACTTTTTCAGACTGACGACCAACAAGTGTGACGATAAGATTTTATGCGCAGCACCACCTGCGTTAACAACTGGAACCTGTGGCATCAACCACACAAAAAAATGAGACCTGTGGCGACACCCACAAAAAAAACTGAGATTTTATGCGCAGCACCACCTGCGTTAACAACTGGGACCTCTGGCATCACCCACATGAAAAACTGAGATCTGTGGCGACACCCACATAAAAACTGAGATTTAATGTGGCGACACCCACACGAAAAACTGGTATCAATGTGGCTTCATCCACACGAAAAACTGAAACCTGTGGCGACACCCACATATAAAAAACTGAGATTTAATGTGGCGACACCCACCCGGAAAACTGGTATCACTGTGGCTTCATCCACACAAACAACTGAAACCTGTGGCAACACCCACAGAAAAAACTGAGATGTAAGGTGGCTTCATCCACGCGGAAAACTGAAACCTAACGTGGCATCACCCACACGAAAGATCTCAATGAAAGACGAAAGTCTGTGACGTCATAAGACAAAGTCATACGGCATGACGTCAACATTAAAAAAAAATTTAAAAAAAATCGGAAGCTGGCAAATTAAACAATAATGCTTACAGCGGGACCTGCGTCAACAGTCTGCAGCGGGGTGGCATGATCACTCGCGTCAACTGAGACCACGGCGAAACCCACATCAGCAGATATCACAGAAGCACCTAGGATAACTGCGCCGACGTCGCAGCCGCACTGAAGCAAACTGCGCAGACGCCGCAGTCCCACTGGCACAAGCTGCGCACCTGCTACGCAAGATGCAGCGCAGTAGCAGCAGAGCATCGGTGACGCAACAGAGGAGCCGCGCACTAAAGCAAGGATTCCATGCGGCGACACCTATGTTACAGCCACGTCGCTGCATAAAAAAAATTTCAAAAGAATATTGACTTACCAATAACTTATCACAGGAAAATTAGGCAGAGGGATAGCGCCCGCTGCGCATCCACAGGCAGCGCCGCTGCGCTGTAACGTTGAAATAACCGGCACCCGAAACGCTGCCGCAAAACGCGAAGGCCAAATTTGGAGCCCACCGGTGGATTACAAGCCTGGCCCACCTTATGTCAACTAATCAATACGCCGGAAGCACGGAAGAGTAAAATAAAACAAACGAACGGCGCCGTTCGGCGCTCATGAAGATGGATCCTTTATATTTTGGACCTCCACAGAAATCACCATAAAAAAAATCACAATAAAAAAATAAAATCACATTAGTATCCAAGTTAAATTTCACTATGCCACTCGTGGCAGAGACTTCCAGGTACCAGCGGCGTTAGAAACGGACAGCAACAGCAAGGTTCCATGGGCATCGCTATCACACACGATGGGATCCCGGTGTGGTAACCTAAACGAGAAGATATTAAGTATATTATGACCAGTCAGAAAATTGAAGAAAATACACACTGTGTGCTTACCTGCAAGTATCCAGGGCGACGAGTCCATATGTGCCAGGATGAATACCGGCGAGGTGGATGAATACAAAAAAAAATATATTCACAGAAATGGACGGAAACATGCAAATAATCGTCATAAGCGACAGTGAGACCGAGGAGGAGTCAGTCGGATGTCTGCAGTTCGAGGGAGAGAGGGAGGTCTCAGAGGACGGGACCTTGGACGAAGAGATCGAGGAGGCGATCGGATGTCTGCTGTCCGAAGCAGATCAGTAGGTGTCGGGTCCGACAATGATGACGATCGGGTCGAAAACGAAGAAGAGGCGCCACCAGCGCCATCTTGGGCATCTGAGGAAGATGCTGAAGAAGAGGAAGAAGAAGAAGAGTGGCACCGACCGGAGGGCTGGTTCGACTTGCGCGTCGAGGAGGAGATTGAGAGGTGGCCGGGCTACCGGATGAAGGTGGTCCGCATTTCTGCAACTTTCCTGCAGGAGGTCGAAGGCGACGTAGGAGAAAGTGTGCCAATCGTGGAGCTACCACCATCACCACCACCAGCCATAGAATGGACGGACAGCGTCGTCAGCTGTCACAACGACTACAACGCAAATTATAACATCATTAACAACGACAATAGCAACAACCACAACGACATCATCAACAATAACAACTACAACAATATCAACAGCAACTATAATAACTACTACAACAACATCAACAACATCATTAGTAACAATGGTAACAACATTAACAACAACAACAGTAACAACGGTAACCATATCAACAACAACTACAGTAACAACTACAACGACATCACCAACAACTCGGATAACAGTCACAACTACTACAACAACAATGAAAGTTACGACAACAGCTACTACCACAACACCAACAAAAGCAGCGGAAGTAGCTCATATAGGAGTGAGGCGCTACATATCGATAGTAGCGACGCTGAGGAGGACCACTATCCGGTGGCCACCACCAACGCGGTGCAGGCCATGTTGGTAGTACGACGTCCAGGTGAGGTGCGCAACTCGATACGCACCGTCAACGGGTTGCGTTATCGTATAAAAATCGGCCGACGAGGTGAGGTGAGGATTCGCTGTCTCGCCAAAGTAGAGGGGGAGTGTGACGCCCAATTTCAACGGCGTTGAAATACATCGTCACAGCGCCGGAGTGGTGGCTCGATGAACACCGCCACTACCAAAATGTGTCTTATTATTTTTTTATATACACACACTCACACACTTATATTCACATGAAGTTAAAAACAAACAATAAAAAAAACAACATGAACTTAAATAATAGGCTCTCTCTTTTAATTTTCTTAAGAACAGGAATACCGCAAGATCCATAGCATGACAAGGCAGACGAACTAAGCAACAAGGGCAACAACAAAATGCACACATTGCGGTACGTTGTTGACGAGCAAAATGCTTGTTGAGGAACAAAAATGCAAGCAGCGGTCAACAACGATACAAAGTTACGGGATGTTGTTGACGAGCTAAAACCAACCAGGCGAAGAACAGCAGTCAGAGGGAGACTATAAAAAGCAGCCACCGCAGAGATCTGGACAGTCAATCGCGACACTCACGCAAGTGAACTCAGTGAACAGTGAACCCAGTGAACAGTGAACCCAGTGAACAAGAAAACTCAGTGACAGTGAAGAAGTGGATACGGTGAGCAAGGCAACTACAAAAACCGCAAAACAGAGTCGTTGGATTGTAGGCCCAACTGTTAAGGAAAACCAGCATCAGCAGAGTCGTTGGCTTGTAAGCCCACCTGCACAAAATCAGCAAACAGAGTCGGTGGCTTGTAGGCCCACCTGTTAATATCCGCATCAGCAGAGTCGGTGGCTTGTAGGCCCACCTGCAGAACAGCAGCAAAGTAGTTTCGTAGGCTTGTAGGCCCACCTACTTTTACCATTTTTTTAGCAGTGTCAGCGGCTTGTAAGCCCTCCTGCTCTAGTGAAAGAGTGCAAAGTCTGTGGCTTGTAAGCCCGCGCACTCTAAGTATTCATCCCGCAACAGCTCCGAGGCTCGTAGGCCCGTCTGTTGAGTGCAGCAGCGACAACACAACGAGAGACAACGACGAGAAGCTGAGAAAACAGGCAGACAGGAAACATTGAAAATAAAAGTTGTAAATCAATAGTAAAGAAAAAAAAATAATAAAATAATTTTTTTTAAATCGAACATAAAATCAAAGTGTTATTTCTTGTACAAGAACTTTGGAACCCGCTGAGCATACCTCAGCTTGAAGGTAACAACCAGAGGTTCGTTACAACATATTATTGCTATTTGTTAAACATATTACTTATTTGTTCACCTATTATGTAAAAAGAATATTGAGAGGTAAATGACTATTTCGTATTCAGTAAGCAATAAAAAGATATTTTTATTTAACAATATTCATTTAATAAATTTATAAATGCCTTCCTTATAAGATACATAATACCCGGCTTTAAAATCGGTTCCTTTGCAAATTACAAAGTTTGAAACATTAAGTTACTCTTGTTATCAATTTTCCAACTTTTGATTATATTAATATTTTTCACTTACCTTGTTAAAACTGCAAGTTTTGTTTTAAACTAATTTAAAATTATTTTAACAGCAATATTAAGCCCTTGAAAATAATGAAACTAAATATTCAATTAAACTTGCAATACAATGCTGCATCACTCGCTGTCAAATACTTATCAACTAAAAAAATACTATTTCTAAAAAAAGCATCAACGTTCTTTTCTTTATTGACAAGTGTTTGATCATAATGTGTGATATATGCTTATAAATTGCAGACGCTTTTATGAGCGATTTCTACATAAGAAATGCAATTACGTAGATCATAATTAAATTTGATGAGTTCATAAGATCATCTTTTACACTCAGTACATACTTGGTTTTTGTATGACTCAATATTATTAATACCATGCCATGGTATAATTATTTGACAAGGTAGCCGTGGCAGTTTTTGGGCGATTGGTAGCTGTCAAAAAACTAAAGAAGTTGTAGTTTGCTGCTGTTGACTAGCTATGTGCTTATTTTTAACTTTTCTTTGATTCATTAAATTTATTCGCGAAGTTTATTGAAATGTTTTTAGTTTGCTGTGGTTGACTAGCTATGTTTAAGTCGTCGCTTATTTTTTCACTTTTCTTTGATTAATTGCATGAACAGCTAATTTTGACAACTACCCATCGCCGCTCGTGAGAAAAAAGCCAGTCTACGTTACTACCTTGTCAGTAATTGTGCTATGATACCATGCAACATATTCTACCCATCGAACTCACTAACAACATCAAGCATGTTTCAATAGCCGATCGTACTAAAGTCAAACTATGGCGAATAATAAGGTAGGGTAAGTAGCTTTGACAAGACCTCTTGTTAATGTCCAAGTGGGTTTTAGAGATGACAGTTTTCTTTATTAATGTTATTTCTGGGATAAATACTTGGAAAAGGAATTTTATGAAGGGTAAATAAGATTAAATGTCTTTATTCCACGTTGTCCTACAAATTGCACAACTTCTTGTTACCATTTTTATAACTTTAAAAGTTATTAAAATATACGAAACTTCTCACAAAATTCTCTATGAAAATCACAATTACACGCGTATATAACCAAGAATAAATTTAAAGTGGAAGGCTCCAGCTGGATTATAACATACAAAAATATTTTACAGAATCAGTCTGCTTCAAGCTTGCCTAAAGCAAAAAACTTGTACTTGTACTGAAACGCTAAGACAAAGTATGGATTTTTCATTGGATTTTAATTTGTGATATGGCAGAACTATATTTTATGATTTTGACATTAACAATAGGTCTTGTCAAAGCTACTTACCCTACTTCATTATTCTTCCATGGTTGCAAGTATGATCGACACAACAATCGTAGCGCTTGCGTAGTGCGGTCATACTGGCGCTGTATTTGTTGAGGGTAGATTGCAAGTAGCGAAAATTCCATTGCTTGTAGGTTTCTGGCACATAATAAGTGATCAGAACCTTTGCATGATAAAAAAACATTTTTTTTTTGTGTTATGAGCAGCTTGAACATAAATCGTGCACAAACAATTTTCTCCGTGTATGCGCCGACGAAGTTAATCTTCAAAATATATTTTAAAATATGAATATAAGTTTATCATCCTTCCGTATACTTATTCCCAGTGTAACGAAGCTGCCGGTCTTCCGGCTCTGTAGCTGAGGTATTCTCAGTCGTGTCCAGGATTCGTCACAAAAAAATGTATTTTATTTGTTTCAGGTTCTTCCAAATAAAGCTTTTATTTAAAGTTTTAAGTTTGATTTCTTACAATATTTTACGTATAAACTAAGTAATAGTAAGGCGATGTAGTGAGCAATGCGATGGTGATTGATTTTAATGGACGTTGGCGTGCTGAGTGGGCGGAAACTCTGGCGTCTTGGTTACAGTCCTTATGCCCAGCCGGTGCGTTACTAGTTATTCTTTCCCCTTACTCTCTGATACTGCGCTCCCAGCTAGGATGATGCCCCTTGAGAACTGACGCTATGCTTCCCGAACTAAAACCAATTGTTCCTCGAGAGCTGACACTGCGCCTCCAAAGCTATGAAAACCAGTTGACCCTTGTGAGCTGACGCTGCGCCTCCAAAGCTATAAAACCCAGTTGTTCCTTGCGAGCTGACGCTGCGCCTCCAAAACTATAAAACCCAGTTGTCTCTTGCGAGCTGACGCTGCACCTCCAAAGCTATAACCAGTGTCCCTTGAGAGCTGACGCTGCGCTTCCAAAGCTATAACCAGTGTCCATTGCGAGCTGACGCTGCACCTCCAAAGCTATAAACAGTGTACCTTGCGAGCTGACGCTGCGCCTCCAAAGCTATAACCAGTGTCCCTTGCGAGCTGACGCTGCTCCTTTAAAGCTATAAAAACCCAGTTGTCCCTTAGTTAGGAGTAAGGTTCGTCCTCAGTCTTTGTCTCGCCTGTTATCCTCACCACTTGTCTAAATTATCCAATCACTTTGACACAATCTTACTTCTGTGTGTATTCCTTTATTTTTCCTATGTCTTCTATGCTTCGCCAACTATTTCCTTTTGCACTACCGCTCGCTTTGGTGGTCCGTCAGCAACTCTGTTAGCTAGTTATACTCATGTTTTCGTTAACATGTTGACACCGCTCAGTAGTGTTACCATGCTCTGCTACTCATGCTCTCTTTGACATGTTGATACCGCTCAGTGGTTCTCTGAAACATACGCATCGTATTTCGGGCCCCCATCGAAGTACTCGCGGTCCCGTTGGCGCTTAATCTTATGTTGCTAATTGTTAGTAGCTTGACTGTTTCGCTGTTAGCTATTCGTACACATGTTTTTGGTAACATGTTGACACCGTTCAGTTGTATTGCTATGATCTGCTTATCACGCTCTCGTTGACATGTTGATGCCGCTCAGTGGTTTTCGGAAACATGCTCATCGTGTTGCTGGGGTCACCATGGGTTCCCATCGAAGTACTCGCGGTCCCGTTGGCGTTTAATCTGATGCTGCTAATTGTTGGTAGCTTCACTGTTTCGCTGTTAGCTATTCGTACTCATGTTTTCGGTAATATGTTGACACCGCACAGTTGTGTTGCCATGCTCTGCTACTCATGCTCTCGTCGACATGTTGATACCGCCCAGTGGTTTCCGGAAACATGATCATCGTGTTGCTGGGGTCACCCTGGGCTCCCATCGAAGTACTCGTGGCCCCGTCTGCGCTTAATCTAATGTTGCTAATTGTTGGTACTCATGTTGCTCTTGGTCTTTAGCTTTGTGTGTGCTGTTCTTGTTGTTGCTTAATTTTGTTGCATTGACCGTTGCTCACACCACATATATATAAATGATGATTAACTATTTATGTTGGTACAGGGTGCTTTGTTCCAATTGTAGTAAATGTGTTTTTGTTGCGTCTTCTTATGTGTTTAGGAATGGTATCGTATTGTTGTGTTTAGCATGTGTGGAAAAACTGGGGACATGTTTTGCCTCGTCACACCAGTTATACCCAAATATATATAATGTTGTTTATTTTTACTTGTATGTTCAACTGTTCTTATTTGTACTAATGCTATATGAAAAAATAACCCCTTTTGCCTATTATATATTATTCAAATTCCAAAGTAATCAATCTTAACCCTAGAATACTAATCTACCTAAAATTTACTCACTCCTTGTGAGTAATTTTAACATTTAAAAAATAAGATTAGTATTCTAGCGTTAAGGAGTTATCTATAGTTTTTCCAAAACAAAATTCGGAACACAGTTGTCACATTGTTGGAAGCATTGTCATCATCGCTAAAAAAAAGTAAACAATTAATATGCACAATCAGATTTTTTTTTAATATATTCCTATCTGTGGAGCTATATGGATAAAAATCTTAATTCATTATTGTCTCACGAACGGTTCCCAGTAAGAAATCAATTTTCTAATAAGTTCAGAAAGTAAAGTAAAAAAATAGATGTTATCAATGTTTCTAGTTTTATTTATTTTATGTATATTACTATATTAATAGAAAACATTATATTTTCAGTGATATATCTCCAAAACCTATTGAAATAGATGTTGGAAAAATAAAGGCTCCTCCAGGAGAGGGTTGCCCACGTTGTGGCGGCGCAGTATTTGCTGCAGAACTGGTATTATCAAAAGGACGGGAATGGCATAGAAAATGCTTCAAATGTCGGGACTGCACAAAAACTTTAGATTCAATAATTGCATGCGATGGTCCTAATAAGGAAGTTTACTGCAAAACATGCTATGGCAAAAAATGGGGTCCGCATGGATATGGATTTGCTTGCGGTTCCGGATTTTTGCAGACAGACGGCTTAACGTAAGTAATCTCATAAAGATTATAAGGGGAAGCATTGTCAAGATGTTCCCTCCCGCATTGTATTGTTTTTTATCACTGGTGTCTCAGATTTGCAAAGTTTCAGTTTATGAAACTTAGCCCTTTGAGGATAGGAATCGTTTTTTTATAATATAGAAAAAAATTTTAATTTTTGAGTGGCTTGTCGGATGTCAATGAAATATAAAAATGTTTCAAATATCTCCAGAAGGAATTTCTGAGAAGTATGAATTCAAAACTAACAACATGTTTTTAACGCAACTATAACTTTTCAGATTTTTATCGGGTCATCATATTCAAATCAAAATGTACCTACCTATAAAAAAATACCGTCAAATCTGCATATAACTGACCACCGAAATAAAGAACAACTCGAAATAGTGATCGTTTAAGTAACTGACATTTAAAAAAATCAGAAGCAAAAAAGTAAACGAAAAAGTTTTAAGATATAAGCCAAAATATCCATTTTTTGAAAAAAAATTCAGTATCGAAAATGCTGGATACAATGAAAGTCTGGATACAATGAGCAGGCTTTCCAAAAATTAGTTAACTTGACTGTGCATCAAAAATGTAGGTGTGACCCCCATATGAGATAAGTGCATTACCAGATCCTAATATCCCCTCACCCATAGTACAACTAGACAAGGTAGTGTTAGGGCTGAATGTGTTCTCTTTCTTGGTGACCATAACTGTCAAACTCAGCCATTTTAGTATTTTTGCCAATTTTTTCTTTCCTATTACATTCTCATTGGTTGCAGATTTAGTATGAAATGTCAATTCGTTTTTACAATTTCGGTCACCGGCTCTCCGCCCTAACACTAACTTGTCTAATTTTGCCATGCCCTCACCCTTAACAATATAACAAATGAAAGGAAGCATGCGTATTTCTTTATTATATATAACAAAAAGTACAATTTCGGGTGGTTGGTGTTTTTAAAACGAAAATGGTTTTGTTAAGTACAATATGTTTAAAGATTATTTCTTCAACATTTTTTTTTCATACAAAATCGTTTAAAACATCTTGTAAATTGAGCTTTTCCAATATATAATTTTCAATCACCATTATCACCAACGAATTTAAACGGTTCTGTGACTTTGATCAACGAAGACAGCTTTTTATTAGTTTTCATTTTGAAAAGTAACGTTTACCCGTGGCGTTTGATGCTATCAGACTTCTATATTTTTCCAATACTATTATCACATTCGGGAAAGTTGATGGTGCTATATTATCAAAAATCAATTTTTATGATTTCTCTGCAGTTACAATTTTATCTTTCCCCGCATTCATCAATTGCAAGATGAAGTACATGAACTGCAGCATCTTTTTTATAAACTTAAGCTCAATGTCCTCGGAATATTGTTAACTAAACTTTACACAAGCCTTTTAAATTTCATCGGTGGATTTTGTCAAGAAATTTGATGAAATCCGAACAGAGAAATAATTCCCTGATAAGTCCCTAATTCCCCGTCATCTGATTAGTCGGCGTTAAAATCGTCGCAAAAAAATCGAATATATTTCAATAATAATTGAAAATTTAACAATATAATTTAAAAAGAGAAGGCTATAATCATTAAAGATATAAATTAAATTTTCACTCGATACAACATTTTAAACTTTTTTCTCGGTGCGCGGGGCTCCTAGCACAGATTATCTGGCAGCATTGTTTTGTTTAAGAATGCAAATTTTATTTCTAAATGAATCGTCTAGCCAAAAGTTTTGTTTCGCAAGCAATTGCAGAGAGTTTAAATGAAAATATAAATAGTAATTGTCTAATAGTTTGGAAAATCATTAATAATAGAAAATGAAGACGTTCCAGTTTTTCCATGAAAATAAAAAACATGAAAATTTTAAGAAAAGTGCCAAAATTATTTTAAGACAGTTGGTGAAATGCCGAACGACGGGTTTCACAGTCATTTTAAAATCCAAAGGAGAACCTTCGAGGTAAATATCTAAAATATTCCGAATATGTTGCTCGTACTTAATGATACTACTTATTTTATAAGCATTATGAAAGCTTTAAATCGGAAGTAATAAAGTTCCCCACTACACACCAGCAGCAAAGAGTTGTAAGCCTTCGAATCCAGGAACCGTACCGGTTATGGTTTTTATCAAAAAATCAGATGTTAACAGTTATCATTAAAATTATATTTTTTCCGACAAAAATATTAGTTGTTTTATGCCTTTTATTTAAAAAAAAAATAACAATTAAATTTAACTTTTAAAAAATGTAACAGTCGAAAATTTAAAAGGCGTTTATATTCTTGAAGCTGCTACCATTACGATTATAATGGTTTATTTAAAAAAGTCCACCGACAACTTTTTCGTTATGCCTTTTTCATCTGAAAATTGTAAAATAACAGTTATTTTCGGTCCCTGTTCGAATCTTTTCGCACCCAACCTTTTCCGTTTGTGCTGGGATGCATAGATGGCACTCACATCAGTATTTCGCAACCACCTAAAGATGGTATTAGTTTTTACAACCGCAAAGAAACATTTTCCGTGATAGCTCAAGTAAGTGCATATATGTTGATCTTGCAACTGATGGGAATGACATAAAAAGAAATTATTTTAAATTTTAGGCAATCGTCGAATGAACAGAATGTCATCTGTTAGGAGACTGTGCTTATCCTCTGGAAAATTGCTTAATGGTTCCTTATAGAGATAATGGGTTTCTTTCAAACGAGCAAAAGAAATTCAACTATATTTTAAGCTTTACAAGAGTATGCGTCGAACAGGCTTTTGGTTGAAAAATTCTTTTTGAAAAATTCTGCATCTTAAATTACGTGGATGTTAAAATATAAGTCTAGTTAAGCACATAATTATTTCCACTATGGTTTTTCATAACATTGTAATTAATTTCGAAGGTTATGACAATTTGAATAACGAATTTACCGAAAGCCGGAGCGGCTTGACAAACGAGTCTGTTAACAGACAAACTCTTCCAGATAGAAAGGAGTCTCAATCGAAACGTGAACAGATAACCACTTTACTATCGGCTTAAATTTGCAGGTTTTGAACGAGATCTGAATTTTGTGTCAAAATAAAGCAGCTTTTGAATAAAATGATACGTCTTTTGAAAGAGTATAAAATCTGGATTTTTTGTTATTTCTTATTTTTACAACAAATAAAACGATTGCGCCACTTTTTGAAAGAAAATAAATTTTCTGAAAAAAAGATTAAAAATATAAATCCCTAGCTAACAGTACTGCTGCAATAATTTTTTTCAAGTTCTTTGATTGAGCTTTCTGACAAAAGAATAATTAATGAAATTTATAAAAAAACGACGAAAAGATTAGCGTCGAAAGTCAAAACTTTGAATATGGAATGGCTTTTTTTTTTTTGTTTAGATAACGATATTATAGTGTACATTAACATATGAAGCGTTCTCGCGAATAACGTTGTAAACGACAAAATTGTAATTGTTCACTTTCATTCATTTTACAAGCACTTTTATTCATTTTTATTAATTTTTATAATAACCCGAAACTGCTCAACTGCTTACTCAGCTTCTGTTTGTATATAATATAAGAGTGATTCTAACAGGTATTCGCAAAAAAAAACACTAAAAAAATTTCGGCTACAATGTTATTCGCGATTATGCTTCATATATTGGATAATAAATACATATTTTAGGGTACTTATTATAAACTTCAGTCTTTATTGAATTAAATATGTAATTCTTTTAAAAAAAG
Source organism: Dichetophora obliterata (assembly GCA_963920525.1). NCBI lineage: Eukaryota > Metazoa > Arthropoda > Insecta > Diptera > Sciomyzidae > Dichetophora > Dichetophora obliterata. The sequence continues at coordinate 165,124,901 of OY986437.1, read as the reverse complement.
TATTCAAAACAAAACAATTCATTTTTTAGTATGTCTACTATTAAGGCCACTTACACATTAAATTGACAAGAATTCATGCAATATTTATACTTTTAATGGACTAAATGTATACATAAAAATAACTATTAAACTGAATTCATTGTCATTAAAACTTCTCGTAGTTTTTTCATTTCTTCCACCATTTCCACTTTAATCCGCTCCTTTTCTATTTCTAAAAATGTCTCCATAAAGTTTTCATCAGATGCGCGTTCATTCCTCAGCTTCACATCTTGAACGTTTAGGTGGAGAACACTCCTCCACGTAATTTTCGTTCGTCAGCACATTTTCCAGCTGCTCGTTCAAACTTGCTTCTAGCACGTTGGTAGGAACCACGAAATCATAAACTTGGTCGAAGTCGTCGAAATATTCCCAGGTGCTGGCTGCTTTTCCGGATGTGTTGTTTCCTTTCTTTATTCTTCGATATATTATTATCATATTAAGGAAGTCTTCATCCACCTCCTTTATATCGCAGAGCACCTTTTCCCATAACACGGCTTTTTTTTCGTTTTACGCAGAAATCCGGCTCGCTTCGTAGTCTGACTTCAATAAGCAATTTGGTTGTGTTGTACGACCATCTTCTATCAATGAAAATGTTAATTAAACTTAGTAAATTACGCAAATTAAAAATAAATATAATAAGCTCAACTTTCACGTCACTGGCCGCCATTTTCAATCAAATAACAAATATTTAAAATGTGAATTTATGGTTATATTAATTATTCAAATAATGAAAAAAGTTCGTTTTGTTGTAAAAAAAATGCATTTTTAACTTGTTTTCATATGACATAGCATTTATCAGAAAAAGTTGTTCCAGTTTAACACTAAACCTGCCGACATATTATATATACCTATTTCTACCGATGGCGGTCAAATGACCGCTTTTGAAATAAACTTTATAGTCTTTTCCAGTTGATTGTAATCAATACAGAATTTAGCATAAGCAATAAACTAAAAATAATTATCATATAATAATTAAAAAACAATTCTTTTTCGGGCTTTAGAAGTACATTTTTAAAAAGAAGGCTCCAAACTGAAAAATTATATGTTACTTCAGTAATTTACATACATATCCTTATTCAAACTAAAATAAAGTTTATTCGTTGTCGCACTTTTTACAGATGGAGGGTCTCTCCCGTAAACATTTTACACAAACATATTTTTTACATGTAGAACAAATGTTTATGGTTTTATTTTTTTTTTTGCAATATCCAATTTGACACGTTTTTTGTCCTTCAGAAATTGTAGTGGAATCTGCTGAAGTTGTCGCCATACTTTCCTTTTTTTCTTGTTCATGTATATCGCGATATTCGGTGGTAAGTTCCTCTGCCAACTGAAATAAAAATTCTTGTCGCGATAACCATTCTCCAGTTTTTTGTTTATATAAAATCCAAGCATTTATAGCAGCTAAATCCAGAATGTTGAAAAATACCTGGACATCTATTAGATTTAGATTTTGTGCTGTATTTTCTAGCCATTTTGGTGTTATTATAAAAAGCAATAGTTTCATGTATACATTTACCTGTTTCTTCAATTTTTACATATTCATGCTTCGAACTTAGTAAGAGAACTTTTTGTTCGGTTTGCTTTTGTAAATTGTTAGAGTACAATTATTTGATTTGTAAAGCTGCGTTGAAAAATGTGCTCGTAAAATAATCGGTGAAATAATCGGTGGTTATATTTCGTCCGCACCCTATAAATGGTTCAGTGAGCTTGAGAACAACAAATTCACTAAGTGGTATTGCTGATGGCCTCGTCTCATCTTTTCCCAAATACGGAAATCCATTCACAATATATTTACTTTCAACGTCCGAAGCAAATTTGTCAGTCTGCAGACGCTGGCTCCGCTCGCTTCTTCTATCAAAACGAATAAATCGCATAATTTCTGTTCATTGTTCTTGAAAAAATGCAGGACCCCATTTCTTATAAAATAAATATGAAACGTCCAAGTTTCTTGTTTCATATGCACCACGTGCATATAAAATTGCAATGAAAGCATCTAACTCTTCTAAAGTTATACTCCATTCGGATCCTAAAACTCGACGTGCTTCTGATTTTGTGCACATTTTTATATTATTCATAATTCCATGGTCCAGTATCAACGAAATGCACTCCTTACTTTGCCCTTCATAATGTTGCGTTTCGCATATCCCGTCGGTCCTGATATTTCTCTGAAAATTGTATGAAGCGGAGATCTTCCAGGTCCAGAACCTTGATGAATTTTTTGCCGAAAAGTTCCATGAACTGAAGTTTCAATATTCTGATCGTTTTCTTCACATTCATCTTCATAACTGGAGAACAATCTCATTCTTTTTCGTCCCCTGCGCGTGTTCACAATGTTCTCTTCCTCATTATCCTTGTCGAATAGCTCAGAGTCAGTGTCTAATGGATCATATATACTATCCTCACTCCCAGAATTTTCTTCTTCATCTACGTCAGAGCATAGTTCGCTTATATTATTTATTTCTTCTATCAATTTCCTTCGCATTGACATTTTAGAGCTAAATTTTTGAATTTGTATTTGAATAATTCACCAATAATAAGATGTAGAAATTAGTACTTACTATCTTTATTTGTTTATTACCCAAAGTTTGTAGCCTATTTTATTATTACAAATAGAACTAATCACGTCGCAAATATTTGTAATGCCGCGTACAAAGCCAGTAATCTAATTTGAATGATCGCTATTTTGCCTCACCTCGTGAGTTACCATCAATCGCTCTGTACGCAGCATAAAACTGTAAGCACATGGCGTTTTCCTAAACCACTTAATTTCATATATATTATATATATATAATCATATGTATTCATATATATGAATATATATGAAATTATAGCACATGGCGTTTTCCTAGACCACTTAATTTCATATATATTATATATATATTCATATGTATTCATATATATGAATATATATGAAATTTTATGAATACATATGAATATATATATATATAATATATATGAAATGAAGTGGTCTAGGAAAACGCCATGTGCTTACAGTATATATATATATTTCATATATATTCTAGCGGTCAAAAGACCGCTCAGGGTAGACAACTGTAGAGTACATATTATTATCAGGAAAAACAAAAGAAGAAGGGAAATATATATTGAAAAATTAAACAGCTATATAATATAGAAAAGTCGTGCAGTAAGTTAAAAAAAAACCTTGATTTTAACAATTTTGAGTCTCAAAAGCGGTCATTTGACCGCTCTGGTAGGTTTAGTGTTAACGAAAATGTTTTACCTTATTTGTCATAAAAAAACATGGCTAAGATATCTTTACACTTCGAGAACCATAAATTTAATTTAATATACTAATGTAACATTGTGAATTTAGGACAAAAATTAATTTTAACTAAATAAAATGTAGTAAAAAATGCAATTTTTCATTTTTAGTATTTTTACAAAAAAACTAACTTTTGTGTTATTTTTTTATTAATTAATATAATGATAAACTCATAATTTAAAGGTTGTCCCTACTAATTTGGCCACCCAGTGTATGTAGATGGCTAAGCGCACAAAAGTGATAAGTGAAAATTTTAAAATTTCCAGAAACGCTTATATCTTTATGTTTTTAACTGAATTGTATTGAAATTTAAAAACAAAATAAACTTTTTTAGATATTTAATAACTTTCACTTATCACTTTTGTGCGCTATGTATACTTTGTTAAAAAACCACGAAATATGAAATAAAAGGAATGAGGAATATTGTATGAAACATACATAGCTGTTTCACTTTTTGTAAATTAAACTCAATCTAGATGTATGCTCTTCCAGATATCTTTTCGCTAACCGTACAATGTGCGGATTTTTTCACTATTAATTAATGCTTTAAAAGGCATCATATTGCTTATGGTTTTAAAATTGAGACTGTTTTTTAGTTTTGTTTTTATTAAAGAAAGGTCTTGAAACTTTCTTTTAGCCGCGGCTGAACTGTAAGGAAGTGTCATTAAATTTTTAACAAAATTTGTTAGTTCTATAAAACAGTTTTTTTCCATGCAATTTTTAAAAGAAGCTACTTTTTCCTACAAGTCTACAATATCTCTCTCGCTTTTTAAACTAAACTAAGAAAATCGTAGTGATTTCCATTGCTTTCCCATCTCAGCAGGGTAGCACACAAGTTCGATATAATTGAAAAAAGCCGATAATTTTAATACGTTTTTTCAAGTAACACAAAACAGTGTATCCTTTAATGTAGAGTTAGGGATCATATTTTTTTAAAAAGAAAATGGTTTTGTTTCGTCACTGTTAAAATTTACCAAAATAGAATTAAATTTTACGTTTTCACATCAAAAAAAAATTTACCAGTTTTGGTAAAATTATCACATTTTGGTAAAGCTGACTCAAACCACAATCTTTTGACTCGAATACTGAAAAGCTTTTAGAGTTCGCGTAAAAATAACAAAGCTCACATCACTTAACAGAATATTACTTGTCAGTTGTCACACTAGTAAGCAATTTGGAAGAAAAATGGAATTTTAAAAACGATATAGTTCGATTGAGTATTGTCTCTGGATAATAAAAATCATTAAAACTTTTCCAGGTCGGCTAAAATTTTTTTTTAGAAGAATTTTTCAATTTTTTGGAGTTTTGAAAAATGTTTTCCTAGTTGATCATAACAACTCCAAAAAATTATATATATTTTACAAGTTTTATACACATTTACATATGAGAAATTTATACCGCTTATTTAAGCTATCATTTGTACTGCTCTAACGATTTTTGTAGAAACTTACTGAACACAACATTTGTGAAAGCGTTTAAAATATACCGTTTATTTAACATTTCCCTATATTAAAGTACGCAAAAATATAACATTTATAAATATTTCGGTTTTCTTTTTTCTTTGTTGTTAAAAAAAATATTTTTACGAAAATTTTAAGGTACAAAGTATGATTGTAGCAGGTTGGATATTTTACTTATTTCGGTTTTAGCAATAATACTCAAAATTACTTTCATCAAAGTCGACGTGGTGAGTTCGTACTAAAAAAATTCTTCTAACCTTAAAAACCCAATTATCATAAATTTATCTAAAAATTTTGCTAACACAAAAGGTTCTTGTACGTTTTTAGCTAAATTTAAAAATTTTTAAATCGTATTTTTAAGTTAATATAAAATTTGCAACACTGTAAACTCTTTTAAATGAGTAAAATAACAGAAATAATGTCAACAAAGATACGCCAAAAATAAATCAAAACAAAACAACGAAATCTTCGCGATGGTATAAATAACTAGCTGAAACATTGAGCGTTGCTGCCAAGCCCCCGTTGCCAAACGCTCATAACATGTTATCAGTGAAACGGCACGAGTAAATTGTGGTCGAGTACCGAACTCCGAGGCTGAGCGGCCACCTATAACTCCAAAGCTATTCAATATCAAAAATTTCGGTTGTGTGGGAGGGGTCACGCCCCTTCCCTAACGCCCTTAAAATGTTATCAGTGAATCGTGTAAATTGTAGTCGAATACCGAATTCCGAGGCTATGCGGCCTATAACTCCAAAGCAATTCGATATCGCAAATTTGGGTGGTGTAGGAGGTGCCACGACCCCTTGCTCGACGCCCATCACAGGTTATCAGGGAAACGCTACTTGTAAATTGTGGTCGAATACCGAATTCTGAGGCTTTGCAAAATATAATTATAAAGCTATCCGATACCGCATATTTGGCCTGTATAGGAGGTAATTTTGGGTATTAGCCATATTTTTTAAATTCTTTCACAAATGTAGCATTTAAAAAATTTATAAAAAATCGTTAGAACAATACAAATGATAGGGTAAATGAAGGATATAAACTTTTGTTTGCAAACATGTATAAATTTTGTAATATGAAAAAACACTTTTGAAGTTACAGGATCATAACCGGGGACATATTTTTCAAAACTTAAAAAAATCGAAAAAATCTTTGAGAATTATTTAATACTTTTCGAAATGCATTCGATCTATAATACTCATACAATTTAACACAAAGTCTATATTAATAAAAATTATTTTCTGGTTTGTTTGTTGAATTGACATTTATACAAATCTAAATGGCTTAACGGACTTCGCTCAATTTAAGTACGCATATTGTGTGCTTCCTAGATTTGATTGTAACATACTTAGTTTTGATCACGCTCATTCCACCCATTTTCACTTGCGTAAATTTTGATATTGAAAATCTTTTTTGAATTTTTTTTTTCGCAAATTAAATTTAAAAAATTTTAGTAATTTTAATACCAAAAACATTCACATATCTTTAGAATTTCAGAAATTTTCGGTACAACCACTTTTTCATAAGACACCGTTCCCCAAGAATGAGAAAAAACGACATGAAAATCAAAACTTTGACTTTCGATGCAAATATATCCGCTATTTTTAAATACATTTAATTCAAATTTTTTCGATCAAAGTTTTAATAAAAGCACTTTAATAAAAGTGAATACATTCTTAATTTTTTTTTTTAAAAACGGTACAAAATATTGAATTTTTACTCAAAAAATTACTCAAAAAATGATTTTGTTGTATAAATAAGAACAATTGAAAATTGCATTTCTGAGTACTTTTCACATAGTAAAGCATGTATTTGCAATCATATAATAAAAATATATAAAAGTAGTTAAATAAAAATTTTTCCGCAAAAAAACAACTTACAAAATATTGCTTACAACATTATTCGCGGCTAAGCTTCAACTGATGGAATCGCCCTTATAATAATATAACACTTAAAATATCATCTGGCAAAACGGCAAAAAAAACCAAGTCAACACACAAAATATACCTAGATTATGTCATCTTTATGATATTATATTCTTGAAATTATATAACAAAAAGATAAGAGAAAATGCAAAAATATAACAACTTTAAATTATATAATGTTCGTAGGGTAGTGAGTTGTTGCGTTGTTGGTTCTGTTGTTAATGTTGAGTTGTGGTAAATTGGTAAATCTGTCTTCTTATAATTTTGGTGGGTGGGTTATAACTTGCAGAGTTTTTTGACGTTCTTCTCTTCGATCCTAGTGAAAACGAATGACACGACGCGGGCGCAACGTTACTGTTGCCGAACGGCAACCGCTAGCGGTCGTGCCAAAAAATAGCGAGTAGGATGAGCAGTGTCTGCAAAACTTAAAAGAATATTAATTGGGTTCAAATTAGATATTGTGAATTAAGAGTTTAGGGTTTACAAATAGTTAATTTTTTTCAAATTCAGTGCTTAGCTTATAACTTACGAGTGTAATATGTTATTTGGACTAGGGTAGGGTAGGGTAGAGTAAAGTATATAAGAGTAGAGTAGAGTAGAGTAGAGTAGAGTAGAGTAGAGTAGAGTAGAGTGGAGTAGAGTAGAGTAGAGTAGAGTAGAGTAGAGTAGAGTAGAGTAGAGTAGAGTAGAGTAGAGTAGAGTAGAGTAGAGTAGAGTAAAGTGGAGAGAAGCACCACTACGCTTGTAATGAGTAAAATTTTTTTTGTATTATGGGTGAAGTTTTTCATACTCGGGGCGAGACTAGATTCCGAGTTAATAGCGGGGTGTATTTATCGGATAATCGTTTTTTTTGGCTTAGTGAGTTAAGCCTATCTCGTTTCGCCTTTTTCTCCTTGGTTGTTTCATCGAAGTTCTCATATATTGTTTGAGAGCGACGGGTGGGTGAGTTATTGGCGATGACTTGAGGAGATCGTGGGATTGAAGAAAATTTATTTTAAATTTCTTCGGGTGCTTTGGCAGTTGACTTTGTGGGTTGAACGTCTTTGGTGGTACCAAATGGATTATTGGGCCAGTCTTTTCTTGGACTCTCTGCCATAGCAAAATGTCCGCACGTTCATTGTCATTGACATGTGAGTTCTTGTTGTTTTGGTTGGGTTCTATCTTCTTTTTATTCTACTGAGCCAAGAAATCATTACTTCGTAAGGTGTTGTGTAACGACACAACCTTACAGGGTCTTGACTCATTAACCGGGCCTAACAGAATCCATCCAAATTCAGATTCTTGCGCTAGTAGGCATCCGCTTATATTGCGCTGAACACCACTGCGAATAATAAGAGGATATAAATCTCAGCCAATGATCATATCTACGGATCGAGACATATAAAATTGGGTGTCTGGACACGCCGTAGATAGGTGTTTAGGTTAGGAAAAAGTGGCTGTCACTTTTCAGAGACACACTTAAGTTTCTGAAGCAAAAAATATAAAAAATCGATTCAATCGCTTAATTTGGAGTAGGACGACAAGTATTCATTTAAGTAATATAACGAAACCAGATATTTTATAAAGAAAAACATGTATATATATTAAGGCACCTCACGAAAAAAGTTTTTCGGAGCAGTTCCTCAAAATAATCCTTAGCTTATGTTATTATGATTCCCCAAATATTTCGACTATAGCGATAGCCATCCTTGAGCTGCAATGGTTTGAAATAACCTCTAAAAATCAAGTTTTTTAAAAATATTGGCTGGTGTGTTAGTTAGAAAAAGTGAAATGATCTGAAATAATATTTTTGAAAAAGTTCTCCCAATGTGCATCAAAAAATTTTAAATTTTTGCATTCAAATTAAGAATAATGACGTTTATGATATTCACTTTTATGATTTTTTTAAGTTATTTTCACTAAAGTTCAAAAAACTTAATTATTTATAATGATATCTTCACTGGTCAGAATTGCTGGCCAGAATTGCTTAAACTGAAAAAAATTAAAACTAAAATATTAATAAACACCTACTGTAATAAACACCTACTGAAAAGCCTATTGTAAGAAATTAAAAAAAAGTTATGAAGTTATTTAAATTTTTAAAGTTTTGTATGGAAATAAAATAAAAAAACATCAAAAATTTTTTGATGCAGATTGGAAGAGATATTTTCGGCCTATACTTTCTGATAGTTTGTTTTTTTTTAACTATTACGCCATCCAATATTTTTACACAAAAATCGATTTTTAGAGGTTATTTCTACGGATGGCTACCTATAGAGTCGAAATATTATGGTAATCATCATAACATAAGCCCAGGTTTATTATGAAGGAAAGACTCGATCAACTTTTTTCTTTTCTATGGAGCACTAGGCGCCTAAATATACATAGTTGTAGATTCTTACATAGTTAGTTCATTAATTTTTTTGGAACGCGAAGCCAATTTATCGATGACAGTTTCCTCGTTCATAAAAATATCCTTATGAATATTTAATAGTGCTAAACCATAACATCATTCTTTTAGATCTTTTTTGGTTTTTGTAGAACAGTATATTCAAAGCTGAATTAAACTAATATATTTTATGTTTTAAATTAATTGCAAGGAAAAATTCTGGACTCGTAACTGCATACATTAACTGCTGTGCTTACACTTCGCTTACCAGACACAGCTTAAAAAATCGCGGAACTGACAAATGTACAAATTAAATTCACTTCTACGATCATTTAATAACACTGTAGGGACGTCAAAAAGACACACGAAGATGACGAGAACGTAAACTTATTTTTTGGTCGTAGAATTTAGTGGTATACTCAGTTTTTCCCAATCAGATCAAAATCTCGAGAAATTTGCGATTGAAATTTAGTCACTTTTAGACCCATTTTTAGTTATATTTCCTTATTTTTGGAGAACCAAAAATTTTGACCACCTTCGATTTTGCTTAAACTTTCAGAATTTAATCTACTTATAAAAATACTAATTTGAGTAAAAAAATTTAAAGATTTTTTAAAGATTAACGACCTCATGCAATAGATCCTTAAACAAACGTTCAACGCTTGTTTAGTTCCGCTCTGTTCAAGGCCTTACGCATCCTCTACGCAACCTTTGGTTATGAAATTGTTATTCATAACCATTTTTTTATTCATTGCTTAATTTTGTAAGGTTTGTGTCTAAACAGTCAAAACTCTTTTACGAAAACGAAGAATTCTTGTACATTTGCAAATCTGATACTAAAAAAAGTCTAAAAATGTTGCATATGGAGCATGTCTGTGATATAAATATCATATACATCAACCTCAATCGAAAAGACGACAAAAAAGTTTAGGTTAAATTTACGCAGCCTTTAAACGCAAATTTCGGCGTTTAGGTTACGCAGATCTTACACAAGCCCGAAAAGCATTTATGAATAACGATGTGTTGTTTAAAGCTGGTTTAAAGTTACACAGCCTTTAAAATGAGATTATGAATAAGGCTGTTTATGTTTAACATTCAAATTTGGTCAAAATGCAGAGACATGCAAAATTGCTTAATCTTTCAAAAATCATAGATTACACAAGGCTAACTTGAATTTCACGTTGGAGGTATTTTCGAAAATATAATAAAAGTAATTGTTAAGGTAATATTAAAAAATTTTTAAATGAAGGTCAAATGATGGTCAAATAACAAAAATCTGAATATCTCGAGAATTTGATCTGATTTAGAAAAACTGAATATGCCACTAAATTCTACGACCGAAAATTGAGTTTATGTGTCTCGGCGTTTTTTTGTGTCTTTTCAAAATTTAAAGATTTACCTACAGTGTAATTTAACGAACAATGAAGCATTGCTTATCATCATTTGAGTTTCACAGACTGGCTCAGAATAATTTTGTTTAATTTATATGTATACGTTCTGCAAACGCTAATTGCTGGTACGTAAGCAACAATACATAGGAAAACAATTAAGAAAACCTTTTATATTGTTTTATATTTCCTTAATGTCTTCTCAATAAACTAAGCATGTATATTGAACAATTTTCAATTTATTTTCATGTTATGGTAATTAAGTAATTTGGAATATCTGTGCTTTTATTTAATATATAAAAAATGTTTAATTGCTAAGGGGGCGTTTGATCCCTTGAACTTCCCATATCTACGGCGTTGGTGTCTGCCAATTGGTGGCAAGGCAGGGTCTCACATATGTTGAGGTCAATCGAGTGTGTGGGTAAATTACACGAGAGGGACTGGGCCTCAATTTTAAGAAATGGATTGATTGAGGATCGCAATGTCAGCTCACAGCACTTTGTTGGGTTGGCAAAAACTGTCTGGTTAAGGCCAGTTACCTGTGCACCTACTGTTCGGGTGTGAGACCAATTCGTCTTCTTAGGTGCTCTGCTATAAATGTTGCCTCTAATCCAGAGTCGATGAGGGTTCTTGCTGTGTGTGTAGCTCCGTTAAGTTCAATGCTGACCATTGCCGTTCCAAGCAGGATTCTTTTACTGCTGGCCGCAAAGTGAGAATTCACTATTTGGGTTTCAAGCTCTTGGGTTTGTGTAGGGTTAGTGGACTGTATTTGGGTCATGAATGCCTGCCGGGTAGAGTTGGCTTGTTGAGCTGCTTCCTGCGCTTGCGCAATAGTGCTAGGATTCACATCTAATGCGCTCGTATGCAATAAATAATGGTGCCTTTTCTTGAATATTCTGCAGCTATATTCGCTTTTGCAATCTTTTATGTCATGCGAAACTGCAAAACAATTGAAGCAACATCCAAGACGCTTCACTGCTTCTAACCTTTGGTCTATTTTCATGGACATGAAGCATGGGCACTAAAGTGGGGCGATTAGTGTGGAAGGAAAAAGTGTTAATGGTAGCTTCGCGTTTCTGATTCTTGGGATTGTACTGAGAAAAAAAGTCTACTAGATCATACGTCTACGGTGAAAATCGAGCTTCCAGATTTTGACTTGCAGTTTTTTCTCAGACTTTTGTCACGTTTTTTTTTTTTGATATTTTGGTCTATAACAGCCAAACCATTGAGATTTTTGTCTCGAATGAGTATTGGATTGAAAATCTCAATGGTTTGGCTGTTATAGGTCAAAATATAAAAAAAAAAAGTGACAAAAGTCTGAGAAAAAACTGCAAGTCAAAATCTGGAAGCTCGATTTTCACAGTAGACGTATGGTCTAGTGGACTTTTTTGCTCAGTAAAATCCCAAGAATCAGAAACGCGAAGCTCCCATTAAGGTATTCAAATCGCCCCACCCTAATGGGCACTCACGAAGAGGGTGACTGCTATTGCAAATTCTGCATATAGCACCGTTAGATTCCCATTGGGTATTGAAAATCCATGGTTTAGGGTCATTTGTAATTTGTTTGACTTTAAATTGTTGAGTTATTTTTTGGGCGGGCTTTGGAGCAACATGGTATGAATTTACTCTTTTTTCTCCCCACCTCCATTATGATTGGAAGAATTCTGTTAACTTGGCCTAGCGTAGGAAGCAGCTGAGAAAGCCTTTATATCGCCAACAGATTCTAGCGTTTTAAGTCTGTTTGTTAGAAATCTGTCTAATATTTTCCACTAGGGGGTTGTAGAGTTATCTGTTAGACACTTTTCAAAGTCTTCTAACGTGTGTGTGGGTAGCTTCGTTGAGCAGAGATCAGAGGCGTTCCTGGAGGGGGGTGGTCTGCCCCAGGTACCACCATTTTAGGGGTGACACTATTTCGATATTTTTTTTTTTATTTCTCAAACAAATTTGTGTCCATTTTTGTAATTTCTGTTTCAAAATTTAAAATTCTGCTCGCAAGTCTAAACAATAAGGAGGCATCTAAAAATTTAGTGTGTATGAAAATTTTCTATTCCTCGTGTAAACGGCATGTTAATCAACTCTGCTTCGATTGCTTTCTTTGTCATCAAAACATGCAAGTGCCATCATTAATTGTTACTGTGCACTTGTTACTTGTGTTTTCATTTTTTGTGACTTCGACTCAATTTTTTGAGAAAATCATAATGTCACATTGTGTTCATAAATTTAAAAGGGCAAGTGGTTACCAACAACGAAAAGCAAATGAAGAGCAATTTAAAAATGGAAAAAAAACAATCTGGTGCCATTCTGAGCTATATAAAGCGAGCAGCAATTTTGGCGGAAGATTCTGCCGGTACTTCAACGCAGTCGGTTCCTCCTTCACCATCCGATGTACTTGATGCTAGCATGCACTCTGTTGGTATTTAATATGACGAAACAAGGTATATGTTTTATTATAAATTTGCATTTAGAAATTTCTTATAGAGGTGACACCATGAGTATCCGCCATGGGTGTCACCAAGCCTAGGAACGCCACTGGCAGAGATACACTAAAATAGGGTCCCAACTATTTGTGTCTATTCCTAGAGTTTTAAGGGAGAATATAGAGTTATTTATAGCTCTCTGCAGCTTTTTAATCGAATTTCCTGTCTCTGTTATGATCTGTGGCAAATTGAGAAGAGTTTTCAGCTGAGCATGTATTTGCATCAGTTAATTCTCATACTGTTCGACGAGATTTGACCATGCTATAAAAAATCCTTCATTTGTGAGTGGGCAATTTTTGTATGACTTCACGAGCATCTCAGAGGGTTTTTTATAGCAAGTGGAAAAGTTTTTCCACGTTGCTCAACCAAGAGTTTTCAATGTATAGAGCCGTAAAAAGGTACCTAAAGGTTGGCCAAGTGCCATAATCACCATTAAAAATGTCAGTATTGCAGGGTGGGAGGTGGATCATTGGGTGCTGATCCACAGCTGAGTTCATAGCTGGAGACGATGACTTGGGTTCCATCGTGGGTGTCTTCATTGCTTCAATCTGCTCACTTATTGAAGCAGAACAGCATACGTGTTATTGGAACGTCTTCCTATACCTGTTCTCTATCTTATCCTTATCCACGGCTTCAGATGGGTCTTCGGGTTTTTCACGAGTTTGTTCGTACACCGCTTGAAATTTATTGAAGAGGTAGAGTAGCTTTTGTAATTCCAGAAGGTGTTGCGTCTGATCCTCTGCTTGAGTCGCACTATGAGCTAGCTCAAGCTCAACAATAGCTGCGTTCCATTCGCTTCAAAATAATCCAGATTATTTTTTTACATGCAAAGCAAAAACAAAAGAAAATAGTCCTATAACAAATAGGATTATTTTTGCTATCCATATAAAATTGTGATATAGCCTTTAAAAAATTTGAAACACAGGTGCCGCACCTGTATATTTTTATGAGCTGTCATTTAATTTTTTTAATTATTTTTTTGTTTGATACAACTATTAGGTAGCATTACAGCTTCCTATTTTCTCACGAGCTGCGACCATCGAATGTTAAACAAAAAAAAACAACACAAACCGCGTGTGCCAGAGACATTGGATGCATTCCGCGGAGCCAATAATTGCACTTTTATTATTTATATAATTGCATAATATTAATAATTACATTAAATAATTTACAATTTTTCTGACGTTTAGAGTAAAACACATTTAGAGAAAAACATCGTTCACTAAGTTATTGCTACCATATCAGTTCGCAACAGTTTTGAACGACACACGTTCTCATGACACCTAATAGTTATTGTATCATGATTGTTTGTTTGAATTTAATTTTGACTACAACGGTAGTGCCCTCTACGAGTCGTTTTTCTTGCCGTTCCTTTGAAAAAATTTGTTATCGCGATTATATTAAGGCGAAGACTTCTGTTCTGGGATGGAAACTATATCAGAAGCATGTAGGCTTCAGAAAATGGTTTCAAAAGACCCATTCTCCAAAGTGGGACTGATCCGGAAAAAGGATGAAACCATGGCAGAGAACCTAGAGGAGTCCATGGAAGTTCTGATGGAGGTGAATTTTCCTGGAAGTTTTAAGTCTGATGACCCGTGGACACCCTTGAAGAAAGGAATGCACAGGATTGACAGGCTGAAAGCCGAAAGGATGATCACTATGGACGGGGTGAGGAGTGCTATACGCTCATTTGCTCCGTACAAAACATCAGGGATGGACGGTATATTCCCTGCTATGATGCAATGGGGGGAAGATCTCATTGCACCTAGGCTGTGGGGTATATTCGTTACTTGCCTAGCGACTGGGTATGTTCCGAGAGTCTGGAGAGAGGCGAAAGTTGTCTTTCTTCCGAAGCCCGGAAAAAAAGATTATGCGGAGGCGAAGTCGTTCAGACCGATCAGCCTAACATCTTTTTTCTTGAAAACGATGGAAAGAGTGATGGTTGACTGTTTTGAGAGCACCTCGCTGATGCAAAATCCTCTGAGTAGATGCCAACATGCATATAGAGCAGGTAGGTCTACGGAGAGTGCTCTTCACGAATTGGTAAGAGTGACTAAAAAGGAGGTATTTTCAGGAGGCATTGCGATGGTTACATTTATGGACATCGAGGGTGCTTTCGACAAAATATGCTTTGGAAGGCTGCGGCAAGCCCTGACAGAACGCAATGTAAGCCCAATGATAGCAAATTGGGTGGACAATATGCTCAAACACAGGGCTGTCAACATGCAGAATGGTAGAGTAAAGACTAGAGGTAGAGTAAGTAGAGGATGTCCCCAGGGCGGGGTGTTATCGCCAACCCTGTGGAATATAACTGTGGACTCACTACTGGTTAGACTGGATGAATCGGGCATACACACGATAGGGTATGCAGATGACATTGCGTTGGTGGTCCGCGGCAAGTTCATTGACACCATCTCTGACATCATGAAGGGAGCACTCCGAACAGTGGAGGAGTGGTGTCGAGAACAAGGCCTTACCGTAAACGCAGGCAAGTCAGACAATATTCTCTTTACTAGAAAGAGGGTAGGCCTGAGGACAGAACCACTCAGACTTTTTGGAGCTGAAATCAACATGTCCACGAAAGTTAAATATCTAGGGGTAACCCTTGATAGCAAACTGAACTGGAACGAGCATGTAGAAGATAGGATTCAAAGAGCCAAGAGGGTTCTGTTCCAGTGCAGACACGTTTGTGGTCTCAAATGGGGGCTAAACCCAGAGGCTATGAAATGGGCTTACACTATGATGGTTAGACCTGTCATCACGTATGCTTCGGTGATTTGGTGGACAAAAGTCAGCCAGAAAACCATTAAGAAGAGACTGGACAGAGTCTAACGGATGGCGTGTGTTGGAATAACAGGTGCAATACGCACCACTCCAACAAGCGCAATGGAGGTTCTGTTAGGTATGCTGACGTTGGATTTAGAAATAAAGAAAACAGCGGCGCTGTCAGCCCTCAGGATGTTGCGAAATGCTACGTGGCATGGGGCAACGACCCTGTATGGTCATATTCGCATCCTTGATATTGTACAGAGAGATGTCAGGGAGGCGTTTATGCCTATGGACGGAAGGCAGAGAGTAAAAATAACAGAAAAATGTTATAAAACTCTTATAACGGATGGAGCCGTTTGTGAAGAAATCGCTGGTAGCGATATCAGTATATTCACAGACGGCTCTCTGATGAATGGCCGGGCCGGGGCAGGCGTGTACTCAAAAGAGTTAAGCCTATCCTGTGTACTGAGGTTGGGGAGGTTTGTGTCTGTATACCAGGCAGAAATGCTTGGCGTAGTGCATGCGCTGGACCACCTGATAGATGGCCGGATCAGTGGCAAGAAAATTGTCATCGCTCTCGACAATCAGTCTGTGATTAGGTGTATGCAACGGACAGACATCACTTCCAGGTTGGCCATAGAATGTCTTAAAAAACTTAATAGGTGCGCCCAGACGAATGAGCTCACACTTATGTGGGTGAGAGGACACTCTGGCATAGAGCAGAATGAAGAAGCTGATTCTTTAGCAAGAGCAGGATCAGCAGAAGAATTCTGTGGACCAGAACCACGTATCGCCATAGGCGACAATATGGTGGCAGGCCTTATTAAACAATGGACGGACTCGGAACACAGTACAAGGTGGGAAGAAACTGTTAATTGCAGACAATCAAAGGCGACCGTGAAGTGGTCTCGTAGTGAGGCAGCAAAAGTTATCCGATACAATCGAAGGACTTTAAGCTGGCTTACTGCACTGGTCACAGGACACGGTCCCTTCATGTACCATCTCGGGAAGATGACTCTGACCGAGGACGATGCGTGTAGGTTATGCCTAGAGGAGCCGGAAACAGCAGCACACATTTTGTGCCAGCGTCCGGCGCTGGCAAGCATAAGATTGACCACTCTGGGAAGCCCATTTATTGGCGAAGCCGAGATTGGTCAACTAACCTATAAGGATATGCTTGAGGTGACAAAGGATGCTTACACAAGGAGCATGCTCACGTACAAGTACTCCGAGCAGTAGTACCCTTTGTCCAATGGGGGACGAAAAGGGACCCACTGTGGTCTGCTTCGGTAAATCCCCAACTTATTATATTATA
This sequence comes from Dichetophora obliterata, assembly GCA_963920525.1. Lineage (NCBI taxonomy): Eukaryota > Metazoa > Arthropoda > Insecta > Diptera > Sciomyzidae > Dichetophora > Dichetophora obliterata. The sequence continues at coordinate 165,107,871 of OY986437.1, read as the reverse complement.
TTAAGGCGAAAAGAACGCAGCTAATGTAATTTGAAAAATGAACAAACGTCTTAAGAGACATGTTGACTCAGCTTGCTTAATACGCGTTGGGTTGAGTTGGGTTTATTATCAATCGATGTGAAAGATGTTTTAAATTTATTATCTTTCCTTTTGGGTTGAGAAATAGTAGAGTATTTTTCCTCCAAAATTTTAAAAATTTTATAGAAACTCTCAAAAGCTGCTTAAAATCTTTAAATGGGAGGGTGGGTTTGTATGCGCACTGAATGGGTTATCAGGGCTACGAGGGTTAATGATCTTACTTTACTTAGCGAAATTTTCAAATAAATTAAAAATCTTTAACTTCGAAAATAATTACTCGTAAATTAGTAAATATTGGTTTCCACAATTCGAAAAGAGTTGTCACTTGTGTTTAATTATCTTAAATTGAGTTGATCATAAATCGCAGTAGAACGCGCCTTAATAGAGTATCGCTCTTTTGGGTTGAGTAAGTGTAGATTATTTTTGAGTAAACTCTGATTTTAATAATATTCTATGAAAATCTCTAAAAAGCTCGCAAAAATATTTGAATGGGTGAATGTGTTTGAATGTCCTGAATGGGTTTTTAGGACAACAAGGGTTAATTATTTTACTCCACTTATAGAGATCTTAAACTAAAATAAAATCTTCCACTTAAGAAAAACACTCTTAGTTTATAAAGTTGGGTTCTACAGTTAATTAATTAAATGAGTTAAGCTGTCGAAAACTTTTTGAAATAACCGAAAAATGTCACTTCTGCTTATATTTATTGTATAAAACCAATTATCGATATGTTCTCGAAGGGTGTCATCGAGAAAAATAAAAATATTCGAAAAGTCTTCGATTATTATTGGGTAAAAAGTTAACAGCAGGGTTTATCAATTGATATATTCTATAAAAATCACAAAAAATAAAAAAGGGTTAATGCGTCCCAAAGGGTTAAGTGGAATTGCAAGAGTTAACAATTTGCGACAAAAAATTATTTTTTCACGCTGGGATGAAACTGGATATTTTCACAAATCCCACAAGTTCTGCCGATAGGGTATCACACTTTTGCTGTGCTCGGTCTGGCAGCACCGTCGAGAGAGATTTGTTCTTGCGTGTGTCTGTGTTTAATTAGCAACAAGTGTCAAAACTTGCAGCAAAATTAAAGTCATTTAAAGTAAGTAAATAGAAAATTAAATCAAATTAAATGGCCTTTTAAATTCTAGTGATTGTTAAATCAAGTCGCTCAGAATTAAATCAAACAACTTTGATAACAAATTGAACAAAGGTACATGAAATATTGTAACTTTGTCTTTGTCGCTGTTCGAGTTTCACAGCTGATTCTGCAAGTGTTTATTTTTTTTTTGTGTGCACGAATTTTTCTTTTGTTTAATTTAAGTTATGTGTATCTCTAAATATCACTTTAACTTGAATAATAAGCATTAAATAAAAAGAACTAAACGTAACTCACTATTCTATTTGTTGGGTGTTTGAGTGTGGGTTGTTTTGACTGTAGTTGCTTTTCGTGTTCCTTGGGGCAGAGTTTTCTGGAGTTTTTTTTGGTACCATTTTCCATCCAAAAATGGAGGTTCCTTATCCAGGCTCGAGTGGCCCAAATGTTCGGGCGCGGAACCCTCGGGTGCATTGCGGAAAAAGAGACCTTTTGGTAAATCAACTTTGGCTGTGTGTCAAAAGGGAACTTTTCAGTCGTGGTAGGATGGAAAATATCAAGTTGAATAAAATGTGTGTGTGTTGAAATAAATTTGTCTTTTTTGCTGTGTCAAATAGACGATGCAATTTTGACAGTTACAAATTTTGACGTTTCACATTTCGGTCGTGTTTTAGCGCAAATATTTTATTTAATTTGCATTCTATTCAATTTCCGACACATTTAATTCAAGTGCTTGTACTTGCAACTTATTTCGTAAACTTGTAATATTGTAAACTTAAAAAATAACAAAATAATAAAAATAAAAAAATGAAAGTGCTTGAGCTTGTGTGTGCGTGTGTGTGAGCCAACGATCTCCCGGTGCATAAGCAAGTGAAGCAAAGTTAAATTGGCTTTCTTTGCTGACGAATGTCCTCAAAGTGCCATCACCAGCAGCACAAGCAAGTGCAGTGCAAAATTTCTTGCTAGCTAACATCCTCCAAGTACCATCACCAGCAGCACAAGCAAGTGGAGCACAAATTTCCTTTTGCTTGCCAACGTTCTCCGAGATTCGCCACGAGCAGCACCTACAAGTGCAGGACAATTCAATTGACTGGTCAACTCTCCAATATTTCAGAAGCACCATTTCAGCATGTCTCAAGCGCAGAGGCAAATTTCTGCCATTATACTCCGGCGTGAATTAAATAAATTGAAAGCGGATAATTTGCGCTTCATTTGTGCTGCTGCTGGTGATGGCACTTGGAGGATGTTGGCTAGAAAGAAATTTTGCACTGCTCTTGCTTGTGCTGCTGTTGGTGGCACTTGGAGGATGTTGGCTAGCAAGAAATTCAATTAATCTTTGCTGGACTTGCTGATTTACCCTGAGATCGGTGGCCCACACACACGCAAACATAAACTCAAGCACTTTAGTTTTTTTATTTTTGTTATTTTTTAAGTTTTTTAAGCAAGCACAAGCATTCGACTTAAATATGTCGCGGAAATGGACGTGTTGTTTTTTCTTCTTTATTTTTGAGTGTGTCAAAAATTCGCTTTCGATTGTCAAAATTTGTAGTAGCCCCTGGGGCTAGCACAAATTTTGACAATTATATTCACCTCACAAATGCCAAAAATTGCTCTACCAACTGTCAAAATTTGATCATCCGACTAAAAAGTTTCCGATTGACACACAGCATTTGTATACAATATTATATTGTTTGTACAAAACAGCGAGACTCTATGTTGATTTGTAATCCTGCTGAACTTGTGAATATGCTGAATGTTGATGATGGTTATATGGTTGTCAGGTTGAATGTGTTGATATGTCTTCGTCTTCTGGGTGGGTGGGGTGTTGTGTTGTTGGTTCTGTTGTCGATGTTGAGTTGTGGTAAATTGGTAAAGCTGTCTTCTTGTTATTATGATGGGTGAGTTTTTAGACGTTCTTCTCTTCGATCGCTCTCTTCGCAACGTTGCTGTCCGTCAGCGGTCGTGCCAAAATAGCGAGTAGGACGAGCGGACGTGTTTAATACACACTAGCTTACGTTTGGCGTAAACATGTAGTATTTAGAAAATTTCAACAAAAATCGTTAGATTAGTATATATGATAGCTTAAATGAAAGATATAAATGTCTCATTTGTAAGCATGTATTAATTTTGTAATATGAAAAAATACTTTTGAAGTTATGGGATCATAGCTTAGGGACATATTTTTCAAAACATAAAAAAATCGAAAAATCTATCTTAAAAAAATCCGTACCATCTTGGAATTTTAATTATCTAGAAACAATACTTAATCGAACTAGTGATGTCGGTATCGCCGCGCAAAAATGCTGTTTATATGTGTAACCAGGGTAAGGATTTCGATGATATGTCATCTTTTTTCTGCTGCTACTAAGATATTTCCTGGTTATGTAAAAAGTCCATTTATGTTTCTTATAGTCCAAATATGAAAAGTTTTTAGGTAATTGTATTGTCATTATTCATCATTTTTTTATCGATTTTAGTTTTCAGGTCACTTTTACTAGATTTAGGGCATTTTTTGATCATTTTTAGCGATTTGAAAGTTATTTTAATGTCAATTTATGACATTTTTAATTTTTAGAGGATTTTTAGGTTTTTAGGTCATTTTAGTGTAATTTTAAAATAATTTTTTCCGTTTTTTTCTACTAAAAAATGTAAAAATGCAAATTTTTAAACATATTCCTTTAACAATAGATTCTCTTCAATCAAAAACATTACCTTTCAAAAAGGGAGTAGCTTTGTTTATAGACCTCGAGGAAAACAAAGCTCTGCACGTGGTGAAACTGACGAAAAGGCAAATAGAAAAATTAAACAAGTGTTTGATAAAACTTAGATATGCAAGTTTTTATTAGCTCTAGGGGGATATTCTTCATAATAGATATTAGGTTAGGTTAGAGTGGCTGCCTCAAATTGAGACGCACTTAGGCCAATAAGGCCCATTGTGGTACCACAGGGGTTGATCTCCCTTCTCTATTCAAACCAGCTTGAGCTGTTCACAAAGCTTAGGATTCGGTATATCGATATTTCCGAGAGTTCTTCGAGGTCTCTGAAAAACCTGTTGTTTAGGTGAAGAAAACGTTTTTGAGCCAGCGCTGGGCAGGTGCAGACAAGGTGTTCTGTAGATTCCACCTCCTCCTCATCTCTACAGCTTCTGCAGAAGTCGTTGTGGGGTATGTTTAATCTTTGAGCGTGCCTGCCAATAAGGCAGTGCCCTGTCAGGATCTCTATCATGGTGCCAATGTGATCTCTACTAAGAGATATGAGTTCTTTTGAACGCTTCAGATTGAGTTTGGGCCAGATTTGCCGTGCTATATTACAAGTGTTACCTGCTGACCATCTTTTGTTGGTGTTAATACAGGATAACTCATGTGTAAGGAGTTTACATGTGGTGAGAGGAACACCAAGGTTTGTCTTGTCTGAAGATAGTTGTTTGGTAGTACCTGTGCGAGCGAGTTCATCTGCTCTGCAGTTACCTAGAAAATTCCTATGTCCAGGAATCCAGCATAGGATAATTTTGAGCTGCTCTGCCATCTCGTTTAGAGATCTGCGGCAGTTGAAAACTGTTTCAGATGTTATTTCAACAGTTCTTAGGGCTTTCAGAGCGGCCTGACTGTCAGAAAGTATGCATATATCCATGGAAGATATATCATTTTTCTAAAGCCAAGTTAACGCTTCATGTATAGCAGCGATTTCAGCTTGAAATACACTTGAAATACACTGCAATGGTCAGGGAGCCTGAAGGCTATATTGATGCTTAATGCTTCTGAGTAGACTCCTCCACCTACTTTGCCATCTAGTTTTGATCCATCCGTAAAGATCTCAATGACATTGTGAGGTGAACGGTTTTCTTGTTCCCACTCTTCTCGAGAGGGAATGGATACATCGAACTTCCTCTCAAAGAGTAGTTTTTGTGTGATGTAGTCAATGGACCTAGGTAAAGGAGGGAGAAATTTTCTGATACAAGAATGTCCTAGTGTACCTTCTTTCCACTGGGAGGTGGCTACTAGGTGGATGGCTGTATTAGCGGCCATCTGTTTAGCTAGGATGTCAAGTGGTGTAAGATGGAGCATTGTGTCTAATGCGTCTGTCGGAGTGGTTCTTAGGGCTCCGCTAATGCACAGTTCAGCTGATCTTCGAACTTTACGGAGAAGGTTATGGTGAGTCTGTTTTTCGAGTGCATGCCACCAGACAATAGCACCATATAGCAATATTGGCCTTACAACTGCTGTATAAAGCCAGTGAGTAACACTTGGCTGTAAACCCCATTAGCTACCCACCGCCTTTTTGCAAGAGTATAGGGCAATGTTCGCTTTTTTGGCTCTTTCGAGCAGATTGGGCTTCCAGTTTAGTTTTCTATCCAGTATAAGGCCCAGGTATTTTGCTTGATCTGAGAAGATAAGACTTGTATTTCCCAGTTTAGGAGGGCTAATTTGAGGTACATTGTGTTTTCTTGTGAAAACTACTAACTCAGTTTTATTAGGATTAACGCTGAGCCCACAGCTGATAGTCCAGTTGACAAGAGTATTTAGGAAGTTTTGCATAATGTCTCGGAGAGTAGATATATATTTTCCAGATGTAACAATAGCAACGTCATCGGCATAAGCTATCACCCCGCACCCCTCTAGTTCTAGTTTGCCTAGCAGTTCATTCACTGCTAAATTCCAGAGTAGAGGCGATAGAACCCCTCCCTGAGGGGTTCCTCTTGGTACAGATCTTAGCGTGGATGCCGCTCCAAATTTTGCACTTATAATCCTGCCAACTAGCATTTGGTTTATGAGTGCTATCAGCGCGGCATCCACCCCAAGCTCCGTCAGCGCACTGGTGATGGCCCCTGCCTCGACGTTATTAAAGGCTCCTTCTATATCAATAAAAGCTATCATTGTGTATTCCTTCAGATAAAGAGATTTTTCAATGATGGAGATTATGGAGTGGAGAGCTGTTTCCACTGATTTGCCTTTGGTGTAAGCATGTTGAGCTAGAGATAATGGCTTCTTTTCTATCATGGATCTCAAGTGAATATCAATTAATCTCTCGAGGATTTTTAGAAGAAAAGATGAGAGACTAATTGGTCGAAGGTCTTTTGGGTTTACGTGTGAGCTTTTTCCTGCCTTAGGTATAAAGATAACCTTCACATTACGCCATCGCTGGGGAATGTGGTTTAGGTCAAGGCAGCTTTGGTAGATCAGCAAAAGCCGCTCCTTAATGATGCCATACGACTTTTGGATTTCAATGGGGGCTATACCATCTGGTCCTGGTGACTTAAATGGTTTGAAGCTACTGATTGCCCATTCGAGCTTTGTTTGCGAGAGTATTTCTAGAGATCTGTTCACAGGTGGTAACTGATATTCCTGGATTGGATCGTTGTATATCTCTGAACATCCCGGAAAGTGGGTTTCTACTAAAACGTTCAGAGATTCTTCACTGCTTGTGGTCCAAGTACCATCTTCTTTTTTCATGAAGCTTGGATTGGAGGGAGCCGTAGCTAGAATTTTCCTGAGCTTTGACGCCTCAGAGGTCTGTGACATATTTTCACAGAAGGTCCTCCAGGACTGTCTTTGTGCTTTTCGTTGTTCATTTTCATATTCCTTGAGGGCTGTTTTATAATATGACCACGTACTTGTAGATCTTGTGGTCTTTGCCCTGTTGAAAAGTTTTCTGGTCTTTTTCCGGAGATCTTCTAGTCCCTTATTCCACCAAGGAGGCTTTTGCTTCCCCCTCAATGTTTTTAGCGGACAAGCAGTATCTAGAGCTTTATTTAGTGATTTAGTGAGACTATTAACTAAGTTGTCTAAAGATTGTTTATTGGAAGGACGATTAGTTGGTCCAATTGAGAGATCTGTATTTAAGGAATTTATATAAAGATCCCAATTGGTTTGTTTAAGATTGCGAAATTCGCATGATCTCGAGTCAAAGTTATCAACATCAAAGAGAATATATCTATGGTCTGAGAAGGAGTGTTCATTAGAAACTCTCCAGTTTTTTACCCTATTAGATATATGGTCAGAGGCAAGGGTAATATCTAGAACTTCCTGTCTATTACTTATAATGAAGGTGGGTTCATTACCTATATTGCATATATTAAGATTAGTTGTGAGGACGAAGTCAAACAGAAACTCACCCCGTTTGTTGGTGTCTGAGCTACCCCAGATCACATGATGAGCGTTTGCATCGCACTCGATAATTAGGCCCTTTGCTTTTGATGCTGCTGTGGAGTCCAAATTTTTAAAGTTGTCTTCTGGGAGGACTTCGTGGTCGTGCGCGAGGTATGCTGAGACGAGCCACAAGCTGTTCTGGCCAATCTCGACGCTTATAGCCACGGTGTCTTTGTTACTGAAATTAGAGAGAGTAAATACACTCAGGTTTTTCTTAATTAATACACGCTCTTGGTTTACCTTGTGATTTAGTATACACAAGCGTATATGCTGGAGTCCTGAGTCCGCATACCAGGCCACAGAGTACCCATGGCTCCTGGATCAGGACGATGTCATCTCCATCTTTGCTGAGACGGATTATCAGGCTGGCAGACGCAGCCTTGGAGTGGTGTAGGTTAATTTGTACTACCTTCAGCATTTGAGCTTCTAGTAGCTAAATCAACCTCCACCACAGTTGTGTCAGAGTCATCGTCTGATTTAAGAAGGCTATCCTCCAATGAGGATAGCCGAAATGTGCGTGCCAATTCCATCACAGAGCTTACGCCCTCCGGTTCTATCACAGGGGGGCAGGTTTGAGAGGATGGTGCGTTTTTAATTGCTTTGGAAGCCTGCTCTTCCTCCTAGCCTCATCTTTTTTATAGACCCTCAGTTCTATGGATGAGAAACCATAGTCTACCACGAAACCTTTTGATGACAAGAAAGCCAGGGACTCCTGGTTGATAACAAATGTTACCGACCTAAAGTCCCCCTTCGGCTCATCAACCCGTGTCACCTTCCAGTTTGCTGTTGATAGGCCATGATTTCCCAACCTTATTGTCTCAAGGATTATTTGAGGGTCAGAGTGTTCGGCTGGGACCCGGGAACGCGCCCTTGGTCTGTTAGGGATCAGATCCCTATCAATGACCGCGAGATTCGCTCCCGGCCATACCTCACCAATCCTTGAGATGGCGATCTTATACAGATCTAGAGACCTTTGGTCAGCACATGCGATCAGCTTCACATGGCCTTGATGCCATCCACTGTCGCGACAAGAAGGACCTCTGCCGGGCAACTCCTTCATAATCGGAATGAAGATAGTGGCCAGTTTTCCCACTACCTTCCTCCATTTTTCAGGCGAGATGCTGCCGTCTGGGTCGCTTCTGTCAATCACCGCAATGGTAATTTGTCCAGCCGCGATTTCACTAAAGAGTTTTGGAGTGGCTGTGTTACCACAAATTTTCTTGGCGCCCGGCATAGGGACCTCCTCTAGAGATCGCTGACGCTTAGTAGGCACCGGTTTGGGTTGTGGAGAAGCTTGTGACTCCTCCAAGGTGCCTACCGCCCACTTCCAGGACTTCCACTGAGCCTCGGTACGCTGGTTCTCGGGAATTTTCGCAATGCAATCCCTTACCCTTAGCGCTGATTTCCGAGAATCACGGCCTGTCCTTTTGGTGGATGGCGTCTTTGTAGCCGGGCCCTTGTTGCTACTTCCACATGTGCCAGGTTTGGTAACCACTGCACTAGCGTCCGCAGCAGAAGCATTTAGAGACTGCGCGTCTGCAGGCTGTCGGCCAAAAGGAGCGTTTAAAGACCGCGTGTCTGGTGTAGCTGTAGGCTCCACTTGGTTGGCATTTAAAGATTGCCCATCTGTCTGTTTATTATTGTTAATTTTATTTATCTAGGTCGTGCGACCACCCCCTCCCCACCAAGATGAAGAGAGTTAAACCGACAGGCTCTGTGACCATTCCTCGAACGGGATCGGGTCCGCATTCTGGGAATGAAAGATCCCCGTGTGCAGCCCCGATTCAACCCGAGATTTGGCTCAGAGTCTGTCAGTAGAGTGATCAAAAAATAGAGAGGTGAAAAAGATGTCGACCGCGCCCTAACCCCAATGCCGGGGTAAGGCCACAGTTACACTCTGAGACAGCCAGGTATCAGAGAGGCTCCGTTAAAGACTGGACTTTATTACATGGGCTTCCAGCCTAGCAAATCCTCAGCACGGGTCGCATTACACCTTGATTCAGCCCACACCCCTACCGATGGGGAGGATTCTTACCATGCCATACGAGACTATTGAAGAGTCAGAATACGGTAGGAAGAACCCCCCCCCCCTCTGCTAACCGCCGTCTTAGGATTAAGAACACTGTAGCGGTTATTACCAGCCGGCACCCACATGGAGGGTTAGGTAGAGGATTTTTGCCAGCCATTAATAATAATAGATATTATTAAGTAATAATATTTAGTAAAACTTTATTTTTAAAGCTTTGTTTTTATGTAATTTTACCGTTTTTTAGGTAATTTTTGTCAGTTTTTTGGTCATTTTCTGCAGTTTTTAGGTAATTTTAGTAATTTTTAAGGTCATTTTTTGCAGTTTTTTAGGTCATAAAAATCCAAGCCCTGCTGATAACATATGAGTTTACAGAGATCAAGCATCTAATTCGCCGTATTAACCGCATTACATCGGTTTTACTACCCGTTTAATTGCTGAATACGCGACTAAAGAAGTTTCACTTCAAAAACTCAACACGATTTGGGCGGGAGCATATTGCGCATCCCTTTTCTATTTAAACCTAAAAGATGAGAACGGATTTTGAACATGGTCGAGCCCTCAAAAAAAAGTTCAAGTTAATTCCTTACAATTTTTTTTGTACACCTTGGCTCGATATTCTAAAAAAATGTTAACTAATAATATTATTTTAGCGATGATCAAATTTCATCCCAACGGCCATTTGTTGATATGGATACAACTTCAATAAAAGCTCCTATCGGTGAAGGTTGCCCACGATGTGGAGGTGCTGTATTTGCTGCAGAACAACAATTGTCCAAGGGAAATATGTGGCACAAAAAGTGTTATAACTGCGCTGACTGCCATCGACCACTTGATTCAATGCTGGCATGTGATGGACCAGATAATGAAATTCACTGCAAAGCATGCTATGGAAAGCTTTTCGGACCTAAAGGCTTCGGCTACGGTCATGCGCCGACATTAGTTTCTACCACCGGAGAATCTACAATACAATTGTAAGTAAATTTAAGTATTCTTTGATTGAATTTTTTAGATGATTTAACTTTTCCTAGCCCTGATGGTTTTCCTTTAAATGGTCAACGGTCATCAGGAGGATGTCCACGTTGTGGTTATGCAGTTTTTGCAGCTGAACAAATGATAAGTAAGAGCAGGATATGGCATAAACGTTGCTTTAACTGCGCAGATTGTAGAAAATCTCTTGATTCAACGAATTTAAATGATGGTCCTGATGGTGATATTTACTGTAGATCATGTTACGGAAGAAACTTCGGACCTAAGGGGGTTGGTTATGGTATTGGTGCTGGTACTTTGACGATGGCTTGATAAAGAAACAAAATTTTATTTCGTTCTTAAACAAAACTGATTCTATTAATAATTTAAATGATCATAGTTAATATATTAAGGCAAAGAAATTTGTATGGCGATGCAAAGCTTCTTTTATTAATCTAATAGAAAAAATTATTGAACATAGTATAAATATTCATATAATTGTAATGATTTTGTAAAAATAGAATTTTTATTTTTACCGAAATTATAGTACGTACATGAATGTCATTTTCTTTACCATAAAATTAATTTTTACCATAGTGTTTTATTTGCCAGTTCTTTTTCAATACAAATTTAAGATGTTGCAATGATTTTGTGGAAATGTATGATACGTTCGAAAAATACAACGGGATTTATAGAAAGGAACCTTTCACAGGAGATATCTTAAATTTCCCTTAAACTTAAAGTTTAATCTTTGAAAAGCTTGATGAAACTGTGTAAACAGAATAATTATTTCATGATAGCTGAAAACATTTTTATACATGCCATATTAATGATCAGGTGCACATGGAGATTAGCAGTTAGGTAATCGTGACAATATATTCTTATTTTATTCAAAGTGCTCTAAATATTTAGTTTTTAAAAGCCTGCAAGAGTTACTAAATTTTAATTTCAACTAATTATAAACGCGAAATTGTTGCGACAAATGTCTTGTGTACCACGTTAACCTCGCAATATCAGCTGTTCTCTTTATTCATACAAAAAAGCTTTACAAGATGCTCGCAAAATTCCCATACATTTTCAGCTCGTAAACCTCGTATAAATTCCGTTCTGTTTGCAGTATTTCCATTATTACGAAAAAAGCTTTGTACAACAGCTGATTTATGTACATACTCGTAAAGTGCAGGGTATGCTTATGTAACGGCGTATACAAATTTGCCCAAATACGAAAATGCGAAATTGCGAATGGTCATGAGGACCAATATTATATTTTGTATATATATAACTTTTAACCCATGTAAGTTTAACGTTTTCCTAGAAATATCTTGTTAGTTTTTTATCGATTGGCGGGTGTAAAAATGCATGTCATATAAAAATCATGCGTATATGCTTGCTTCAAGAATTATTCATATATTTTCGATAGGTTTTGGAAACGAACGTCCAAAAATAGGGCATCGCACATACTAAAGAACAAATTACAAACAAAAGACAAAAAATACCAACATTTTTTTAAGTCATTAATCAATTATTATATAAAAAAAAACAATGAGCTCATAATACAGAAACTAAATTCAGAAATAAATAATGCCGCCTACAAGAAACTAAATTCGTGCCGCCTACACGTGCAGAAATTACAGCGGCAATCTTAGGCCTTAAAAGAAATAAAACTGCAGGGCTAAAAGTCATACCCGCTGACTTCTTACAGGCAGATCCCGAAATAATAGAAAATATTTTGATGCCATTAATGCATAGCATATGGGAACGTGATACATATCCTACTCGGTCAAAAATCTTGGAAAACATTGTAACAAAAACTGTATTACATATATGACCATTCCAAAATGATATTGGAATCTAATGCTTACCAAATATTAAAATTGATATAAAATTCAATTATAAAATTCAATTATAAAAATTCAATAATAAAAAAATGAAATATTAAAATTCCATAAATGCTTAATTTTAATACAACTATAATAGATCAGTCTTAACCCGTCTAATACTTTAATACAATAAGAATAAATTTATATTCTTATTGAATTAAAAGTAAAACAAATTGTATTTAAATGAATACATTTTAATACAAACAGGAATAAAATCCAGTACCCTTTAATTAAAACAATAATTATCACTTTAAAATAAAATCAAATAAAATACAATTTTATAAAAATGTATCCAATATAATATTAAAATGTTAAATATTCAAATTTGTACTTACTTCTTCAAACTGATGCCAAGTAGAAACAAAAGTCGTTTATTTCACATATTAAATCATTTTTAATAAATAATAGTTTCTTTTATAATATCGTTTTGATTTCTTTTTGTTTTTATGCACAACGTTTGTAAATTTTAATAGTGAGAATCGGTTTGAAGAAACAATTTCTGTATAGTTCAGTGTTTTTGCAAAACATAACTTGTACATAAGAACGTATATAAAAATAAACTTCATTTTTAAAAATTAAAATTTGAATAATCAAACCATTTTTATTCTTATTTAAAATCAATTTTATTATAAATCTAGGCCGGTAATAAAATCCAAAGTCTTGCGCAAACTATTGTAACGGCACAAAATTTCACAGCTACAAGTTGCTTTTGATATTGGGGCTGTTCACGATGTAGCGTATTTGTGATAAATTTTGGTTTAAAATTTACTCTGTTTGCAACTAACTGTGAACGCACCTTCAATAATATCTTTTAGTTTTTACTTTCTCGGTGCTACCCAGTTGCACGCTGGAAAAAGGACAAGTTTATTGTGTAAATTTGTAGTAGAAAACGTATGAAAAACAATCAAATTTATCCAAACTACACAATGCAAGTTGAAATACATAGTGAATGCCCCTTTGAAAAAAATCTCGTGCATTTGATTTTCTCATAAATAATGGTCAGTAAAACCATATACACGACCACGTGTAAGACTCCTCCTTTTTTATGTGCAACATACCTCCTAGCTTCCACGAGGTTTTAGTTTCTGTCTTTTGAATTACCCAACTTGAGAGACTTGGTCCATTCTCTTGCTGTTAAGTAAGTAGTTTCGGAAATAGGATATTTTCAATAAAATAAGTTAATGTTTCAAGTGCAACATACCTACTAGCTTCCACGAGGTTTTGGTTCCTGTCTTTTGATTTACCCAACTTGCGAAGCCTGGTCCATTATCTTGCTGATATGTAAGTGTTTATAAGATAAGTTCAATAAAGTTAACATGCACCCAAATATCAGATGGTGATATTGCCTAGTCAAGCCACAATATATGGTGCGAAATTCGGCAAGAGTAATTGCAGTCGATCAACATAAAACAGTGGACGACACTGGGTCATATACTGACGACATTCAAAGTAGTGGCTACCAAAGGCAATACCACGTGAGCAATCGTCGCAAAGTGTTGAAGTAGAAACTACTGAACGAGTGTATACAAGTTCTTCGATCAGACCGAGTCACCATTGCGGCGAGAAGCCACCAGCATCTAGCGCTTCGCTGTGGTGGAACGGCAGCAATTGCTTCAGCACCACCACCGACAGCAGATATAATTTGCATGTGTTGGGTTTGCTTGACAATCCTTTGTAAAAAGAGTTTCGGTTAATATACGGCCAGCCCCGGATAGGGTTTACATAGTGCCCACACCACCACAGTTGTGCACCCAGCATCACCACGTCAACTGCAACAGCAGCGGTCCTACCAACTACAGCGAACAGCATAAGCGACAACTACTACAACTAAGGCCGCGCACCCACATCAGCATCATCATCTGTAGCATCAGCACTAGCTAAGTCCAAATTTAGATAATTTTAAAATTAGATGACTAAATATTAACTGCGTTCCATTCGCTTAAAAATAATCCAGATTATTTTTTTTTACATGCAAAGCAAAAACAAAAAAAATAATCCTATAACAAATAGGATTATTTTTGCTATCCAAATAAAATTGTGATATAGCCTTTAAAAATTTTGACCCAGGTGCCACACCTGTATATTTTTATGAGCTGTCATTTAATTTTTTGAATTATTTGTTTGTTTGATACAATGACTATTAGGTAGCCATGACAGCTACCTATTTTCTCACGAGCTGCGACCATAGAATGTTAAACAAAAGAAAACATAACAAACCGCGTGTGTCACACACATTAGACGCATTCAGTGGAGCCAACAATTGCACTTTTATTATTTATATAATTGCATAATATTAATAATTTAATTAAATAATTTACAATTTTTCTGACGTTTAGAGTAAAACACATTCAGAGAAAAACATCGTTCACTAAGGTACCGCTACAATAACAGTTCACAACAGTTTTGAACGACACACGTTCTCATGACACCTAATAGTTATTGTATCATGATTGCTTGTTTGAATTTAATATTGACTGCAACGGTAGTGCCCTCTACGAGTCGTTTTTCTTGCCGTTCCTTTGAGAAAATTTATTATCGCGATTATATTAAGGCGAAAGGAACGCAGCTATTATATAAAAAAAAATTGAAACTCGGCATTATGCTTTTTCTTACTTTTATATAAAATTTTTGCAAAGACCGAAGAATATCCTTTTAAATTACATAAAAATGAAAAAGTTGTGTATTTGGATTTTCTATTCAATCAATTAGTAAGTTCGAAGTAGACTGAAAAGCGAAAGCAGATGAAAAGTTCAAAGTAGACTGAAAAGCGATAGTAGGTGAAAAGTTCGAAGTAGACTAAAAAGCAAGAGTAAGTGAAATCTATGATTTAAACGAAGTTAAATTTAATTGATTGAGATAAAAAGAAATTTTTTAAACGTCAACAAATCTAAAAACGTTATTAAGCTAACCTTATTTTACAGATTAAAAGTTATCTTAAACAAGATTCAAAATAATCTTATTGAATTTAATGGAGCTATACCGAAAAGGTACCATATTTAGTAACTGAATTTTTTTTATTTTTTAACGTTTTATACAAATAGCTTACAATTTTTTGTTACAAAAGCAAAGATAAATAGGAATTTTAAGTAATCTAAGATAAAACTAATAATAAAATGAGCCAAAATGAAACTAAGAGTCAGAACAAAATTAATACTTATCTCTATGATTACACTAAAAAATTAATACTTACCTTTTTGATTACACTAAAAAATTAATACTTACCGTTTTGATTACACTACAAAAAAATAATACTTTCCTTCTTGAGTACACTGAAAACTTTTTGATACTTACCTTTTAAAATAAAAAATGCTTTAAATAAAGATTGTAATATGAGTAATTAAATCTTAACCATTTTATTTGGTCAAGGGAGTAGAAAATTTTGCATTTAAAAGGGTTTATTAAAATTTATCAGGGATTAGTCTCTGAACCCTCGCGGGTTGGAACAGTGTGGGCAGAATACGTCCAAAGTTTAGAACACGTCCACCAGAGCTCAAAGAGTTTTGATGTTGGTTGATAGGGCCAGAGGTGCCCAAAAGATTTAGACCTTTGCTTCTTTTTTCGGTATTTAACTTTCTCTTCCAGTTCCGAATATTTTTATATGGTTTGAATCACCGACGTTCTGATGGGCCATGCACGTGACTATTTGTACTGCGAGAGTACACGTAGACAGCTACAAGGCCCCACCCTGCATCTCACCGAACTGCTAGCGATGGCAAACCAGCACGTGCAGCCGTGGCCAACCTAGTGTCCGCGGGTCACTTGAGCGTTGGTGCCACCTAAGTGAGGAGGCAGCACCTGTAAGTCTAGTTAGAGGAGCGCTATAACTATTTGGCGCCCTGGAAGCAAATATACAGAGCTGAAACCTCGCAAGATGGTAACACCGCTCCGAAAAAAAAATTATTGTTTTAAATAAATTTTTGACGTTTGGTCACAGTGCATGCAAATTTCGCCCCGTTACAAATTGGCTCTTAACGTAGGGCCGATAAAATATTTTTTTTATTATCAACTCTCTCCGGAAATTTAATGTTGATGTTTGGTAGCTAGTCAGTGGTTCAAACCAAAAATATTTGGATTTTTTCGAGCAGTTTATTTGTCAAAAATTGTGATTTTGTTTTTTTATTTTTTTAGTCAGGATTTGGCTGCTGGAATATCCGTCTCGAGTAATTATCTGCTCTCGGATCCACTGTCAAATCACTAAAATGATTGATTTCTTGACGTATGACATGAAAAATGTGATTGAGAGTAAATTTAAATTTTTAAATTTTTGGTAACTACATTCAATAAACTAATAATTTTGGATTAGTTTTCTTGCGTGCTGACACGGTGCTGACACGGATTTTGAGGTTGTGGTAGTGTCAAGTGTTGCATGGAATTGCATGTGCATGTCAACCTCTTCACTCGGGACTATTTTTCCGGATCTCGTGTCTTCACGTAAGCCCATTTAAAATTTAAATTCCGATTAAATTAATTATTTAAATATTTTTCTTTAAATTGATGAGACTCAACCAACCAACAAAAGCTAAACATTTTTTTTTAAAAGGAAAATTCGCTCCTGCGACCAAATAAAATTCAATTATAACTTTTTGGAAGATATTTTCCCAATTATTCTATCGGCAAAAGCTCCTGCAGCATTTGTTCGCAGCCTTTCACCAAAGCTGATTACGTGGGTAACAAAAGCCCACAGCTGTCCGTTATGTCGCACATTGCGCAGCGTTAAAAAACTAAAACCATGTCAGCTGTCTCTGGTATTCGACCCTCCTTTGTCTTCTCCCCAGTCCCAAATTCAAGTCAAGGTGCTGTTCGAAGGGATCGTCCGTAGACGGTTCCCCCTTCCACTTTACCTCAGGGTCAGATGAGGGCACCAAATGTTCCGTGGCCTACGCCTGGACAATTTATGCAGGGCATCGGCCGGACTCCGGGACCTTCTCCACGATTTGGTCAATTGGACCACTGTCCATCGATAAATTTATTTATCGGGTGCATTCGTTAGTAGGTACGATATGAGAGTTCTGGCGCAGGCTCCAGGCTCTATTACCATCAGCGCCATATGCGGTGGAATGGAGAACTATTACAATAGGTAAGCGGTTTATGTCTATAGTATAGGAAAAAATGTTAGGTTTGTGTCTATAATATATTCATCTAGTGAACATCATGTTGTTAGTGTGTTTTGTATAGAAGAATGGGAGAATTTTCAATGTGGCTTGTGTCTATAGTATAGAAAAAATGTTAGCTTTGTGTTTATACTATCATGTGTTAGTGTGTTTTGTATAGAAGAATGAGAGAATTTTTAATGTGGTTTGTGTCAATAGTACAGAAAAATAAAATAGGTGTGTGACTATAATATATTCATCTAGTAAATATCATGTGTTTATATGTATAGTAGTCTACAACAGATCAATGTAATGAATTGAGGTATTAAACTGCTGTTGCTGTTGTTGCTGTTGCTGTTGTTGTTGTTGTTGTTGCTGTTGCTATTGTGTTGTTGTTGTTTTTGTTGTAGATATCAATTCCTTCGAGAACATTCTAGAACATTCTAGAAGCCTAGCTTTTTTGATAATAAGCTTCAATAGGGATTATCATGTGTTTGTGTGTGTATTATAGTTTACAACAGGCTAATCTAACAAATTGAGGTTAGTATGTTTTTTTTTTTTTGTTGTTGTTATTACTTAAAATTGATATGCAAGCTATGCATTCAAGTTATACATATCAATGAAAAGCTATTAAAACTTTGATTTATGATATGTGTGCTTAGAAAGTTTAGAACCCTACAAGAATTTTCACATGAAACACAAAATTTAACCTTTAATCTTTCTGATAATAAACTATTGTTTTTTAATGTAAATTAAATTTACATATAAATGAAATAAAAAAACCCATTAAAACATTGAGTAATGTATGGCTAGACGCCTAGCTTTTTTTGATAATAACCCTGCAGTGTAAGACTAGTCAGCATTAAAACATGAGTAGTATTTATACTAGTCAAAACAAACTAGTTTATATTTTGTCACGATTTACTAGTTGCAAAAGTAGTTTAAACCCAACTAGTTTTTGTCAAGTCACATTAAACCAGTTGTAAAACTAGCCAAAATCAAACTATACTACATATTATCAAAATCAACCAGTTCCAAAACCAGTTGGAGCTGGGTACCCCATTGGAACAAACTAATAATAAACAAATTAAAACATATAAAAACTAATTTAAAAACATGTAGTTGATAAACTATCTTGAATTATATTAATGCGACATATACTCTCATTTTTAAATGTTTTTATTGCAACTTTGTAGTAGATTAGAACTTAGTTTATGTATACCATAAACATGGTATTTCATCAAATAGCTTTAACTTTAGCCTTTAGCTAATATTTTGTTGTAAAAATATATGTTCTTTGAACCTATGAACTATTGAAAAAATATGAACCTATGAACTAGTTTTAATTCGATAATTACTATATTGGTTAAAAACTAGTCACAACCCAACTAGAATTTTACTTTACATAAAAAATGAGTTGTTATCTAGTTAAAACCTTATCTATAGTAAGACAATTGTCTTTTTCAATGACATCACCACGTAAAAAATACCAGTCGGTTCTATGAGAATAGGACATAAATCGAACTAGTTGTTGGATATTTCCAACTAGTTGTTGACTGGTATAAATCTAGTTGATTACACTGCAGGGAAGTTTCAATAGGGATTATCATGTGTTTGTGTGTATTATAGTTTACAACAGGCTTATCTAATGAATTGAGGTAAGTATGTGTTGTTGTTGTTGTTGTTTTTGTTGTTGTTTGTATACCTTACTTCAAGAACATTCTAGAAGCTTCGCTTTTTTTGATAATAAGCTTCAATAGGGTTAATCTTTTTGATAATAAACTATTGTTTTTTAATGTAAATTAAATTTACATATAAATGAAATAAAACCCATTAAAACATTGAGTAATGTATGGCTAGACGCCTACCTATTTTTGATAATAAGCTTCAATAGGGATTATCATGTGTTTGTGTGTATTATAGTTTACAACAGGCCAATCTAACGAATTTAGATAAGTATGTGTTGTTGTTTTTTTATAGAACTATATCTATTAATTTAAAGTGTAAGTTTAAGTTGCTGATTGCATTCAATAGCATACATATAAGCTTTTAGTATATCTGATTGCGTTCAATAACATACATAACATTCGTATAAGCTTTAAATATAAAAACCTAAATAATAGAAAACTTATTGTTTTAAAGAGGAGGGAAAACTTATGGCTGAAGTTTGTACATATATTTGCTTTATGTTTTTATTTGTGTTAATTATTCATATTAAATAACCTAAAAAATGTTGATAATAAATTGTTGTTGCTGCTCTTGTTGTTGTTGTAAATTAAATAATTTTTAGGCATGCATGTAATTAAGACGTTGACTTGATGATGTAGCCTCAGCAGAGGCTAGAAGGTTATGAACTTATGGTTTGAGTAAATACACTTATAAAATTATATTAGTTAAGTTTTCAACATTAAGTTTATGTTAAACTTCCATATAAATATTTTTTAACATGAAACTTGTTTAAAATCTGTTTGATTTTACACAATTTTTTTCTGGGTATAGAAAGTTAAAAAAAACTAATAAAGATTACAATTTTCTATTCTAAGGAATCTTAATGAATATAAATGGTTTGAAAAAAAAGATTTTAATGTATTAGATTTTAATAAACTAAAACTTATTAACAATATCTAACATGTTGTTGTTGTTATAAATTGAAGACAAGCGTGCTGATAGACAGGTAGACAGACAGACGAATAGACGGATAGACGAACAAATAGTCATATGATCACTAAATTGAAGATCAGCGTACAAGAATACAGGTTGTGGTGGTAGACAGGTAGACAGACAGACAGACAGACAGACAGATAGACAGACGAATAAAGAGCTGTTGCGTTTCTTACGCATATCAAAGCTTATATTACACTTAAAATCAACTATAATTGAATATCGTGTGTTTGTGTCTAGGAAAAACTCATGAACAAAAATATCAATGCAAGCGTTAGAGAACTATACATATTAATTTAAAGATAAACATTAAGAATTTAATTTAAGTATCAATAAATAAGACTTCAATTTGAGTTAATGTGTTTTTTTTTATTATTTTTATGACACGTACTATGTGAGCGAAGCTATCATGTGGTTTCATAAGACTTTGTGAATACGAAGGGGTGAAGAAACTAGTCGTGTGTTTTAAGTGTAGTATCATATGAGGGATATACTTTTTAATAACAGATTTTTAAACTATAAATAATGAGAATATTTAGCATATTTTTTTTTTGTTGTAAAGTGAAGATAAGCTTGGGGTGAAATTCAGCGAATATATTGATGAGTAGCCGAAAACGTGTTAATTGATAAGATTTAGATAGATTCATTAAAAATTTTGTATGCAGGGTTTTACATATAGTCCCAATCCTTTTTTGTAGGGTTTTAGGAATATGTCTTAATCCATTGCAATAGCTTCCATTTTACTATAATGACGTTTTACTTCAGCCAGCCAGCCAATTTTAGCCACATTTATTGCTTTTGTAATACTCCACATTGATTGCTTTTGTAATACTCGATAATCCACGAGTTAGAGTGCCAAATGTAGGGATTATAGGTACAAGTGGGAGAAAGCCTCCAAATTTAGATTATTACGCGAGGTGTTTTTTATTACAGATTTTTCCCTTGAATATATTATTTACAACTTTTCTTGAAGTTTTTAAGGGGGTCCTCTGGTAATCCGAAAATTTTTTCGATTTTTTTTTTCATATTTCTATTGCTCAGATACTCAAAAACATTTTCCCAAAAGGATTTTTCAAAATTCGAAATAGTTTAGGAGATACAGGCATTTTTGTGTAGGTATGTTTTCGTCAAAATAACGCATCAGCAAAGTTGTTTATTTGCCTGCAGTCATTAGTCGAAAATTCTGTGGAATTCTTCCAAAATATGTATTGATATTACAAAATATACACACACAGTATGTATACATGCAGTATGTATACATGCATGTTTTGATTTAGGGGTTGAAATGATTTTGAGCCCAGGTGTTCACATGAAAGAAGCAAACGAACGAGATTCAGTTTATTTTCGAACGCTGAAAGCTACGCGTGCGCGATAACTGCTGTTGTAAAATAAAAGAAAAATCGTTTTGTGTTTTTTTTTTTGCTATGGATAAAAAAAGCCACCCAAACGCGCCGCGTAAGTACGCGTATCGAACAAAAAAGAGGCATTTCCGTGGAAACCAGCACTCCCAAGTAGAGGACACCGACTTTGCCAGCACATCGGCCAAAAAATTGAAGAAAACGCAAGACAATGAAGTCATCATCGAAAACAACCTCCAGTTCTGTTTCTTGGAATTTTTTTCATTTTTCCAAACGCTTGCTGCTCTGGTTATCTGCGCCCAATGTAAACAAAAAATTCGATTTGGAAAAACATGTATGCGTGGAGTCGGCTTCAAAGTGAGTCTGCAGTGCCAATGTAAAGCTACACAGTATATTAATTCTTCGCCGGTGGTCGGTAAATCTTTTGTTGTAAATCGCCGGTTGATATTTGCCATGAGATTGCTTGGAATAGGGAGAGAAGGTATTAATATGTTCTGCGGATTAATGGACATATGCCAAGGATTGTGCCTTGATGCGTACTATGGCACCTTGAAAAACATGCATGTGTCTGCTAAAGCAGTTTACAAGCACTGCCTGTTGAATGCGGTTAAAGAAGAGCAGGAACAGCAGAAAGAAAAAAATCCTGACTGTGACTCCTCAGTGCTGACCGTTTCAGGGGATGGCACCTGGAAAAAACGGGGATTCTCGTCTCTTTTTGGTGTCACTACGCTCGTCGGTAAACATACCAAAAAAGTGGTTGACTCCGTTGTCAAATCAAGCCTTTGCCAGGCATGCAAAATGTGGGGGAAAAAAAATTACTCTGCAGACTTCGAAGAATGGTACGAATCGCACCAGAAAACATGCACAAACAACCACAGTGGGAGTGCGGGCAAGATGGAGGTAGATGCCGTGAAGGAAATGTTTGCCTCATCGATCGAAAAATATGGCATAAAATATGAAAAATATATTGGCGATGGCGACAGCAAAACCTTCAAGGCCATTATAGACCTTGATCCGTATAACGGCGACCCCGTTGTCACAAAAAAGGAGTGCATCGCTCACGTGCAAAAACGCATGGGCACATGGCTGCGCAAGGCCAAAAAAGAAAACAAAGGCATCGGTGGAAAAGGCACTGGCAAACTGACAGACAAAGTCATAAGCGAGCTGACTACTTACTATGGACTTGCTATTCGACGTAATAAGGACTCTGTGGAAAACATGAGAAAAGAAATATGGTCAACATATTATCACAAAAGTTCAAGTGATAGTAATCCACAACATATGTATTGCCCACCTGGTGAGTCCAGCTGGTGCGCCTATCAAAAGTCAGCAGCAAAAGGCTCATTAGCCTCATTTCACCACACGTACGCCCCACTTGATGGAAAGGTTCTGCAAGTAATGAAGCCCATATACGAAGCGTTATCATCCGACGATCTACTCAACCGATGCACTGGAGGTGAAACGCAAAATTGTAACGAATCGTTCAACTCGCTTTTGTGGACCTTTGCGCCGAAACATATCCACTGTGGTGCTACCACAGTCGAAATCGCAAATTTTCTGGCAACCTGCATTTTCAACGAAGGCTTCACAAGTATTTTAAAAATAATGTCAACAATGGGTATTGTCATCGGCCCACAAGCCGAGATGTATGCTGAATCTCGCGACGGAAAACGACTTCAACGCTCAGAGCTAAAAACGTACGCATCATCGAAAGAGGGTCGCACAGCCCGCAGAGCCCAAAAAGCCATGGAAAACTCGTTTTATGAGATGGAGGAAGGCACACTTTATGGGGCTGGAATTGCCGATTAATATTCGTAAGTATTGTATTAAAAAAATATGTGTTAATGTCATTTGTGTGCTTCAAAATTGAAGTCAAAAATTTAAACGCGTTTTTCTCGAAACCATGTTTTTCAAAACTTTGCGCAAGATAACTCAAACAGTTTTTGACCGATTTTGATATATGAGGCATGAAACGACGCAGAATTTACGCCGCTATAGCCCCTACCTCAAACTTGTCGAAAAAATAATGTTTACTATTTTTTTTCTACACTAGACTACAAAAAAAAGGTCGAAATTCGATTTTTCATTTTCAAAGTGGCGGCTCCCCCCCTAAAAAAATTTCGATTTTTGTTTCCGAGGTAGGGGCTATAGGGACATTCATTCTAAGTAACTGAATATTTTTTTTTTCAGACGATGTTTACTCTTGGAATCGTGCGCAATTTGGACCCACCTTTTTTCCGGAGAACCTCGTTACCAGGCCGAGAACTTTCTGAACGGTCCATAAATTCACTTTTTCAAAATTTTGTATTTTTTTCAATAAATTAAGCTACCCAAATCAAAAAACGGAACTAAAATATCTTTACTCGTTCTCTTTCCACAATATTTTGAAAAAAGGCTAAAATTTGGCATAGATTACCAGAGGACCCCCTTAAGGGAATCTTATAAGTTTTTACCGAAAACGTATTAATTGACAAGATTTTAATAGCTTCATTAAAAAGTCAGCCTGAGAACCCCATCGTACATGACGTTCCATAGCAGGGGGCCAAGAACCGACCCCTGTGGGACTCCACCGGAGACATTGTACGTCTTCGTGCCTTCTTCTGTGTCGCAGAGCAGGACTCTTTCACTGAAATAGTGTGACACGATCTTCGTGAGGTATCGTGGTACTCCAAAGTTCCTGAGGGCTGTCATAATCAGACTCCAGTTAGCTGAGTTGAAAGCGTTCTTTACGTCGAGTGTTGCCACCAAACAGTACTGCTTTGCTCCCCTCACTCCCTCAATTGCTTCCTGCGCGGTGCTTGTAACTAGCTTAATAGCGTCCGTCGTTGATTGGGCCTTTCGAAACCCAAATTGTCGAGCCGAAAGTCCTCCTCCGGCTTGGATCGCGTTTTCCAGGCGGTTGCACACCACACGCTCAAAGACTTTGCCTATTGTGTCGAGTAGGCAAATCGGCCTGTAGTCTGAGGGGGCGTCCGTGGAGCAACTGCCTTTCGGTATGAGCACTAACTTCTGGGTTTTCCACTGCGTTGGGAAAATGCCCTCTAGAAGGCACGCGTTGAAAAGCTGGGCAAACTGATGCGGCTGCGACATAATCGCAATCTTCAGTGCGCGGTTCGGAATACCATCAGGACCTGGCGCCTTGTCGTTTTTTATGTTTTTTACTACATTAACAATCTCCTCTATAGTTACAGCCAAAATGGTCCGTAGCTCGATGTGTTCCTCGACCGGCTGGGCCGCTGGCTGCTGTGGAAAGAGTGATCTAACTATAGCACTTAGTACCTGCGGGTCCATAGGTGCTGGTCGCCTGAACGACTTCAGTTTTTTCATAACTAATCTGTATGCAGTACCCCATGGATTGGTTTCTGCCTCATCACATAGCTGTAGGAAGCATTGGCGCTTACTCGTACGGATTGCTATTTTCAGGCCTTTTTTGAGCATTCGATAGGTTTCGCGGAGATCGTTGAAGCTGTATGAACCTCTTGCGCGGTAGTACATCCTCCTTGCTTCGAGGCATTTCCTGCGTGCTTCAGCAATTTCCACCGTCCACCAGTAGACCGGGTCTTGCTTGCGCTTGCTAGACCGCCTCGAGATCATCGCTGCATCGCAAGCTCTTCTTGTTTGGTCCAGGGTCTGCCTTGCCATATCATTTGGCGTGCCAGACAGATACATATCGGCCATTATTACTTTCAAAATGTCCTCGTCTAGTGTTTCGACTCTGTACGAACATTTATTTCCCGTATTTATGCTGTGTCGGCTACGCGGTCGACTATTGAGCTTATAAATGATAGCTTGGTGGTCGCTGTGCGTGTACAGATTGCTAACATGCCACTCTGCTTGCCTAGTTAACTCGCTACTGGTGAAAGTCAGGTCGATGATGGAGCTTCCGCCCGCACGGCTGAATGTTGCTTGGGATCCATTATTGAGCAGCACCACGTCTAGTAGAGCAAACGCTTCAAGGAGAATAAAGCCACGTTGGTTTGTTTTTTTACTTCCCCAGTCAACTGCCCACGCGTTAAAGTCACCAGCGATAAGGAGTGGTTTCAGGCCTCTCGTTTCGCTGACTATCGTGTCTAGAATCTCCGTTTATTCCTGGATCGACAGACTTGGCGCTAGGTAGCAACTCACGACATGTATGCCATCTACTTCCGCGCGGACGAAACCGTTTGCACGTGTATGAAGCCTTAGATAGAAGGGAGCCCTTCCACAAGACCATAGGGCGGCTTTCCCGGTAATGTCCGAGGCCCATGCTCCTAAGGATTTTTCGGCGTAAGGTTCACTCAATATAGCCAGGTCGATGGCCTGGTCTCTGACGGTTTGCCCGAGGAGGTCCTGTGCTGCGCTACAGTTGTTGAGGTTCAACTGCAGTACTCTCATCTGCGTCTCCGTTGGCTGGCTCCTTGAACGGACTGGCATTTCAAACTTCCGGCGCGGTGGTTGGAGTCATGGCCTTCTTTAGCTTTGCAAAGAAAGCAGCTCGCCTTTGCTTCGCAATCCTTGGCCTTATGGCCTTCTGTACCGCATTTCATACAGCATCCACTTTGGTCTGTACTTTTGCAGCTTCTTGCGGTGTGCCCAAAGTCAAGGCATCTGAAGCACCTGATTGGAGCTACCTTCTCGCGGGCTCTGCAAATTACCCAGCCAACTTTGATTTCACTGATTTTGATCAGTTTTTTCGCCTGTGGAGCTGGTAGGCCTATGACCGCTGTTTGGGTGCCGGCGTACGCTTTGCGAAGTGACTTAACGTTAGCCACAATGGTGTCGCCAAGCACCCTCTGGATTTCGCTTCGCACCTCTTCGGATGTCGTCACCTCGTCGAGATCCTTTATCTCTATTAGAGTCTCTTCCGTGAGCGCTTTTGTCTCCGTGTGACCGGCGAACACCGAGTCGAACTTCTCTTTCAGCTGTTGGGTCGTCTGTGTGGTTGAACTCTTCAGTTGGATCAACACCTCACCCTTCTCTGTTCGTCTTACTCTAGAGACGTTTTCTCCGAACTCGTCGAGTGACTTTTCCTGCTTCATCTTCAGGATGATGTCACTGTATGAAAGTTGGCCTACTTTCGCCACCACGATTGCGTCCGGTCTTACTAGCTTCGGTGGTGGTTTTTTCCGTTTCTTCCGTTTTCTTGCCTTGCTGATCACCTTGGTCCAGGGCTTATCATTACGCTTCGACTGCGATGATTGTTGGTCAGCGTGGGGGGCTTCTTCAGTAGAAGAGGGGTTGGGTGTGTGTACTTGGACCGCCAACTGCTGTACTCTCTTCTTTTTTGGTGGCGAAGCTCGAGAGCTTTGCTCGTTTGTCCTTTTTGAGGCTGCCTTCGACGCCTTCGAGAACAATGGATCTGTTTGGCAATCCTTATCGACGCAAGGTGCCTGACTGGGCGGTTGTGGATCCCCCGAGTTAGCATTTACCTCTTTAGATCCTACTTCTTTTATTTCTCTCGCGAGATCAGAGAACGCGAGTTTAGAGAGATTAATAAGCCTTTTTATCTCGTGATGAACGTTTGTTCTACTCTTTACATATTCTGCCAGGCTATCGATGTAAAGCTTCAGTTTGCCCATGCTAGAACTGACAGGATCGTCAACTCTAGGGCTTGGTGTTCCTTCCGAGGGTGATTTATCTTTACTCTCTTTCAGTTGCATCAGGGTCTTTGTGCCTCCGGGAGAGCCTTTAATAGGCGAACGCTGGATCTTTGAACTCAATGTAAAATGGTTCTCAACTTTTTTGTTGCTCGTAGCTTTAACTGGTGCAGCGGCCGAGTGTGCCACCGTTGCAGCAGTGTTAGGAGATGAAATGTGTGTGTGTGTGTGTGTGTGTCTGTGTGTGTCTGTGTGTGTGTGTGTTTAGAGCAAAACTCATATGTTTCAGTTGATCTAAAATATAGAAACAAAAAATATCATGTGTTTGTGTGTATTATAGTTTACAACAGGTTTCATCTAACGAATATCATGTGTTTAGGTGTATTGTAGCTTACAACAGACAAATCTAACGAATTTAGATAAGCATGTGTTGTTGATGTTATAATTTGATCTTTCTCTTTATAGAACTGTATCTATTAATTTAAAGTGCAAGCGTGAGTTGCTGATTGCATTCAATAGCAAACGTATAAGCTTTTAGTTTAAAAACCTAAATATTAGTGAATTTATTGTTTAAAAGGGGAGGGATAACTTATGGTTGAGGTTGAGGTTGACTTGATGATGTAGCTTTAGCAGAGATGGAGGGGATTATGAACTTATGGTTTGAGTGAATACACTTAGAAAATTATATTAGTTCATTTTTCAACAATAAGTGCATGAAACTTGTTTAAAATCTGTTTGAATGATTCTGTAAATGGTTTGAAAAAAAAAATTAGCTTTCTCTTGAGTGTATCAAACGCTTCCTGTTGGCTCTCACTCCACTTCCAATGCTTTCCTTTTCCTAACAGTGTCGTAAGTGGGTGGACTATAGTCGAAAACTCGGGAACAAAACGTCGATACCATGAAGCTATTCCCAAAACTCTTCGTAACTCCTTCGTATTGGTGGGAGGCTTCAATTCTTTAATGGCCGATACCTTCTCGGGGTCCGTGTGTATTCCTTGGTTGCTCACTACATGTCCCAGGTACTTGGTTTCCTGTTTGAAGAATTCGCATTTTTCCGTGTTTATCTTCAAAATCGCTGCTCGTAGTCTTCGGAACTCTTCTTTCAAATTCTGCATATGTTGTTCAAATGAGCTCCCAGTGACAATAATATCGTCTAAATACGCGAACACGTGTGGTTCCATTTCGGGACCAATCACCTGGTCTAACGCTCGCTGAAAGGTTGCCGGTGCTGAATGAAGTCCGAAAGGCATCACTCGCCATTGGAAAAGCCCGCGACCGGGTACCGTAAATGCTGTATATTGCTTACTGTCTTTATCCATCGGAATCTGCCAATAACCATTCTTGAGATCGAGGCTGCTTATATATTTTGCATCACGCAACCGATCTAATATGTGGTGAATTCTTGGTATCGGGTAAGCGTCCGGAATGGATTTTGCAATCAATTGCCGGTAGTCCACGCATAGTCGCCATTTTCACGTTTTCTTCTTTACCAGTACTATCGGAGCGCTATGAGGGCTGTATGAGGGCTCAATGCAGCCTTCTGCTATCAATTCATCGATTTCTTGGTTTATTATCGCTTGCATTGCGGGGTTTTTGGGAAAGTATCTTTATTTAATAGGTCTATCATCCTGCATAACAATTTTATGTGTGGTGATGTTGGACAGACCCTTTAGTTTTTCAAACTCATCCAGTTCTCCAAGAAACTTTCTATTAACTCCGCCTCCGTTGCTTCTTCTTCTCGCACCACCGTGCATAATGGGGAATCGCTAGCACCTGTTGTCGCCTCGTTATTTTTCAACGTGATGGTGTGGCCACCACATGAAAAGGTTGCCTGAATTTTAAGTAAAAAGTCCATTCCCAAAATAACATCGTCTACTACATTCGGTAGGACGAGTAACGGAATACTGCAGCTATCATCTCCCAACTTTATATCCAGCACCACTGCCTCGCGCACGGTTCGTACAGAACTGTCCGCCATACGTACGATGATATTTTCTTCTCTTTTC
The DNA here is from genome assembly GCA_963920525.1 of Dichetophora obliterata. NCBI lineage: Eukaryota > Metazoa > Arthropoda > Insecta > Diptera > Sciomyzidae > Dichetophora > Dichetophora obliterata. Next base: position 165,078,988 of record OY986437.1, on the reverse strand, counting down.
TCGGCCACGTGTGCCATTTTCTCTGCTAGTTTTTCACTTATGAAACTCCTGGTTGCCCCTGTATCCACAGTGGCCTCTACAACTTCTTCTCCTAGGGAAATATTTGCAAAAATGTGCGTCTTTTCGTGCTGCAGACTTTCTACGGGATGCGAGGGACCGTGACTGCGTTCCCCGATAGGCCTCACCTTTATCGGGTGTTCCGCCCGTTTCCCGACTGCCGACGACAGCAGTCATTTGTCCGTAGGCCACGCTTTCCACACTCCCAGCAGAACATTACCCATGGGTTCCGATATTCGTACCGCCTGTGACCATCTCTGCCACATCGTCTACATGCCGTCTGGGGGTTAATAGGTGTCTCCAGCGCTTGCGTGACCATGCGATGACGTTCTTCTCTCAGCCGTGGGGCCGGTGCTGTTCGTGTTGATACTGTGTCCGCATGGATGCACTCAAAGTCTTCGGCCAACGCTATGAGCTCCTCAAGGCTCACAAAATCCTTCCTCTTAATATAAAGTTGGTACTCTTGCCGACTATTACGGAAGGATCTTTCGATTCTTTGGCCTTCGTCGTAGTTTGAATGTCGCATTAAATTCTGCAACGCCAAAACATAATCCTTGAAAGATTCTCCAGCGCGCTGATGTCTTTGCCTGATATCGTCCTCTAACCTCTCGAAATATCTTGCCGGCAAGAAAAAATGTAAGAAGTCTTCTTTGAAGCTCCTCCACTCTATCCACATGCGATTATTATTCCGAAACCATGTAAGAGCTCGGTCTCGCAGCAACTCGGGCATTGTTCGGGGAAGGTAGTCTTTTCCCAGACCGTACACCTCTGCCAGTTCTTCCACGCGCTCGATAAATGCAAGTGGATCTTTGCCACCGTCGTATTTCACAGACCACTTTCTTACTTGGTCAATCACTGCTGCATATGGATTGTGGCTTCCCTGCAATCCAGTTGGTGGCGGTACTCCGGCCAGCCTTTCGTTATACGCCGTATGGGCGAAATCTCTATTTACGCCGCCAGATCCTGATGGTGCCATGTTCAGCGGTGGTACCGCTGGAGGCACAGTGAGTGGACATGGGGAAGCAACTCTGGTGTGCTTTGCTTCTAGCTCGATAAGCCTTTGCTCAATTTCTGCCTTTTGCTCCGGTTCCACTGCGAATGCCGAAAACCTCTTCCTAAGCTCCTCCACGGTCCCTTCTCCGCTCAGATTGAATTCTTTCGCGTACGCTATCAAGTCGTCACGTCGCAGTTGATAGATCCATGTTGTTCGCACCATGTTTTCTGAGGGTTTCTAGTTTCTGCGTTGTTTTCCTGATTTTTTCTCGTTTCTGCGTTGTTTTTCTTGATGAAGTCCCTGCTCGGGCGCCACTTGTAACGAACCTCTTGTTGTTACCTTTATGCTGAGGTATGCTCAGCGGGGTTCCAAGGTCCTTTAACAAGAAATAACACGGGCACTTGTTTGAGATTATTATATTCTTTTTATTATTGTCTTTCTTTGTTTTCTTATTTAATTTATAAACTTTTCTTTTATTTTGTTCGGTGCCAAGTCTCTTTGCACAGTGTCTCCTCCTCCTCGTCGTCGTCCTTCGATGTGTTCTCGCTGTGGCTTCCAACAGGCGGGCCTACGAGCCTCGGACACTGTTACTGGATGAATATTTAGAGTACGTGGGCTTACAAGCCACGGACGTTGTACTCTTTTGTTGGAGCAGGAGGGCTTACAAGCCGCTGACACTGCTAAAAAAAATTTTAGAAATGTGTGGGCCTACAAGCCACCGACACTATTTCTCTGCTTGTCTGCAGGTGGGCCTACAAGCCACCGACGCTGCTGATGCGGATGTAAACAGGTGGGCCTACAAGCCACCGACACTATTTATCTGCTTGTCTGCAGGTGGGCCTACAAGCCACCGACGCTGCTGATGCGGATGTAAACAGGTGGGCCTACAAGCCACCGACTCTGTCTTACGCGTTGCTGAGTACACTGGGTTCACTGTTCACTGGCTTCACTGGCTCACTAGGCTCACTGGGCTCACTGTTCACTGGGTTCACTGTTCGCTATAGCTGACTTTAGTTGTCTGCTCACGCTCGTATCACGACTGATTGCCCAGATCTCTGCGCTTGTTGCTTTTATAACATTCTTCCCTTGGATCCTGTTCTTCGCCGTGCGGCTTAGTTCGTCAACAACATCCCGTAAAATTCATTTGTTGTTGTTGGCCCTTGCCTTTAGCTCGTCAACAAGCACCTTGCTCGAAAACAACATACAGCAATCTATCCATTTTGTTGTTACTTTTACGCACTTAGCTCGAAAACAAAATCTCGCAGCCAAGTCGCGCCATCCCGATTACGGTGAACCTGTTCTACAACAACATAAGAGGGAAGAGACAGACATGATAATTTTAATTCAATTGTTGTATTTTTTTGTTTTCATGTTTCATTCTGTATGTATAAAAAAATATATAAAATTTCGTGTGTGGTGGTGTTTAGCGCGTGCACACTCCGGCGCAGTATATAATGTATACTATTATCATCGCTCCTGTCTTTAGTTAAATAGTAAGTATTTCTATTAACCTCCTCAATCTCCTCCTCTCCCAAAGAATCCGTAAATATACTAGGTAAGTATATATACTTGGTGTTGTCACATAAAAACCTTACCTTCACTCCGAAGCGGGTGGTCACACGTTCCATCTTATTAATTTTATATTTTTTTTCAAAGGACATGCTGTCTATTGATAGAATACTCTTTATTTTATGTTGACATTTTTTAAAACACTCTTTAAGCTTAGCTTCGATTGTGACTATGGCCGCATTCTAGCCGAAAAAGTGCTCAAGTAGCGAAGTAGCATAAAATATTTTCGCTATATAAATTGTGACATCTCAAGGAACATGTTCTGTGAGAGCATACCATTCAGCCCGAAAGTTGTGGAACAGTTCTTTCCGCTGAATGCAGGCTATGATGATGATTTAGAACTGAATGTAAAAGTAAAGAAAAATGTATTGGGTTTTATACACAACCAAAACAGCTAAATTTTGTTGCTTATTCTTCTTCTTCTTATTAAAATTGATATGTAAGCTCTGTATTCAAGTTATGTATATTAATGAAAAGCCATTAAAACTGTAAGTAGCCTTAGCAGAGATGGAGGGGATTATGAACTTATGGTTTGAGTGAATATACTTAGAAAATTATATTAGTTAATTTTTCAACAATAAGTGCATGAAACTTGTTTAAAATCTGTTTGAATGATTCTGTAAATGGTTTGAAAAAAAATAGATTTTAATGTATTAGATTTAATTGAATTAAAATTTATTGACAATATCTAACATGTTGTTGTTATTAGACAGGTATACAAACGGACGAATAGACGGATAGACGAGTGAATATACGGATGATCACTAAATTGATGATCAGCGTATAAGAATACAGCTTGTGCTGGTATACAGGTAGACAGACAGACGAATACAGAGCTATTGCGTTTCTTACGTATGTCAAAGCTTATATTACACTTAAAATCAACTATGACTGGATATCGTGTGTTTGTATCTATGTTAAAAGATTTAGATAGATTCATTAAAAATGTTGTTTAAAAGGTTTTAAATATAGTCCAAATTCTTTTCATAGGGTTTTAGGAACATGCCATTACCCATTGCAATAGCTTCCATTTTACTATTATGACGTTTTGCTTCAGCCAGCTGCTCCTTTCCATTTTTAGCTGCATTTATTGCTTTTGTAATACCAGATACTCCACCAGTTAGACCGCCAAGTGCACCAAGTGCAGCGAATATAGGTGCAAGTGTGAGAAAACCTCTAGATTTAGGTAGTGATATTATTCGAGGTGTTTTTATTAGAGATTTTAAGTTGTAAAAAATATGTTATTTGCAACTTTTCGTGAAGTTTTTAAGGGAATCTACCAAGTTTTTACCGAAAACGTATTAATTGATAAGATTTTGATAGCTTAATTAAAAAAGTGTATGTGTGTGTATGTGTATGTGTGTGTATGTGTCTAGAGAAAAACTCATGTTTTAATTGATCTAAAGTATAGAAACTAAAAATATCATATGTTTATGTGTATTATAGTTTACAACAGGTTTCATCTAACGAATATCATGTTTGTGTATATTATAGTTTACAACAAGCTAATCTAACGAATTTAGATAAGCATGTGTTGTTGTTGTTGTTATAAATTGAACTTTCTCTTTATAGAATTATATCTATTACTTTAAAGAGTAAGTTTAAGTTGCTGATTGCATTCAATAGCATACATATAAGCTTTTAGTATATCTGATTGCGTTCAATAGCATACGTATAAGCTTTTAATATAAAAACCTAAATATTAGTAAACTTATTGTTTAAAAGGGGGAGGGATAACTTATGGTTGAAGTTTGTACATATATTTGCTTTATGTTTTGATTCATGTTAAGTATTCATATTAAATAACCTAAAAAATGTTGAGAAAAACTATTCTGTTTATTGTTGTTGTAAATTGAATACTTTTGAACATACAATTAAGACGTTAACTTGATGATGTAGCCTTAGCAGAGATGGAGGGGGTTATGAACTTATGGTTTGAGTGAATAACTTAGAAAATTATATTAGTAATTTTTTAACATTAATTTTATGTTAAACTTCCATATAAATATTTTTTAACATGAAACTTGTTTAAAATCTGTTTGATTTTACACGATTTTTTTCTGGGTATAGTAACACAAAGTTAAAAAAAAACTAATAAATATTGCAATTTTCTATGTTTTAACGAATCTAAATGTGTATATAAATGGTTTAAAAAAAATAAATATATTTTAATGTGTTAGATTTTAATGAACTAAAACTTATTGACAATATCTGACATGTTGTTGTTGTTGTTATAAATTGAAGACAAACATGCTGATAGACAGGTAGACAGATAGACGAATAAACGGATAGACGAACAAATAGACAGATGATTACTAAATTGAAGATCAGCACACAAGGATACAGCTAGTGCTGGTAGACAGACAGACAGATTTACAAATGGATAGACAGACGAATAGAGAGCTATTGCGTTTCTTACGCATGCCAAAGCTTATATTAAACGTAAAATCAAATATGACGGAAAACTCATAAGTAAAAATACCAATGCAAGCGTTAGAGAACTATACATATTAATTTAAAGATAAACATTATACATGTTAACCGATAATAATTTAATTTAAGTATCGAATAATAAGAATTCAATTTGAGTTAATATTTTGTTTTTATGATACGTACTATGTGGTGGTTTCATAAGACTTTGTAAATGCGAAGGGGTGATGAAACTAGTCGTGTGCTTTAGGTGTAGTGTCATATGAGGTAGATACTTTTTAATATTAGATTTTATGAACTACAAATAATGAGAATATTAAGCATATTTTTTGCTATAAATTGAAGATAGATAAGCGTGGGGTGAAATTCAGCTAATATATATTGATGAGTAGCCGAAAACGTGTTAATTGATAAGAATTAGATATTCATTAAAAATTTTGCTTATAAGGTTTTACATATAGTCAAAATTCTTTTTATATGGTTTTAGGAACATGCCTTTTTTTCAATAACAAATAAATCATCATATATTAAAATATCAAATAATAGAAAACAAATTTTAAAAAAAAATCATTTTTGTCTTCTTTATTTTTAAATATATATATATATAGGAAGGAAACATAGAATACTTATGAATAATAATAACATTTTTTAAATTATTCTTTAATTATTATTATTATTATTATTATTATTATTATTCTAATTTCACTTTACAACAGGTTAATCTAATGAATTGAGGTAATAAAATGTTGTTGTTGTTGTTGGTTTTGTTGTTGTAGATATCAATTCCTTCGAAAACATTCTTGAACTTTCTAAAAGCTTAGATTTTTGATAATAAACTTCATATAGGGATTATCATATGTTTGTATGTATAGTAGTTTACAACAGGTTAATCTAATAAACTGCTGTTGCTGTTGTTGTTTGTATACCTTACTTTGAGAACATTCTAGAACATTCTATAAGCTTAGCTTTTTGATAATAAACTTTATATAGGGATTATCATATGTTTGTATATGTATTTTAGTTTATAACAGGTTAATCTAGCAATTATCATTTTATTCGTGTCCAAGAAAACTTATAAGTAAAAAAAAATATCATTGTAAGCTTAAGGAAACTGTATCTTATTGAATTTAAGATAGACATTAAACTAACTTTGATCGAATAAAGTGTTGTTTAAGTCTAAAGGAAAAAAAAAGCTGAAAATGAAAATATCATACTGTTTATTTGCTTCTTGAGTTGCTTGATGTTTTTGATTAAAATATATTCCATGTTTTTTAATAAAAGACAAACAATTTTTATAATTTTTTCATTTTTATTTATTTATTTTCATTATATATATTTTTAAAAATAAAAATTTTTAATAAGAATTAAGATTCTTATAATCACAACATTACTTAATAAACATTATTATATATAAAATGTATATATTTCTTAAAATAACTACTTATTTCTGGATCGTCATCATAGTCATCAGTATACGACGTAACTTATACACCTTAATCTATAAAGAAAAGAAAAAATAATAAGATTAAATTAAAAATAAAAAAATAATATAATAACCTATACGCACCTGTCACCCCATGTATATTTAGTATATAATGTATACTATTATCATCGCTCCTGTCTTTAGTTAAATAGTAAGTATTTCTATTAACCTCCTCAATCTCCTCCTCTCCCAAAGAATCCGTAAATATACTAGGTAAGTATATATACTTGGTGTTGTCACATAAACACCTTACCTTCACTCCGAAACGGGTGGTCACACGTTCCATCTTATAAATTTTATATTTTTTTTTCAAAGGACATGCTGTCTATTGATAGAATACTCTTTATTTTATGTTGACATTTTTTAAAACGCTCTTTAAGCTTAGCTTCCATTGTGACTATGATGATGATTTAGAACTGAATGTAAAAGTAAAGAAAAATGTATTGGGTTTTATACACAACCAAAACAGCTAAATTTTGTTGCTTATTCTTCTTCTTCTTATTAAAATTGATATGTAAGCTCTGTATTCAAGTTATGTATATTAATGAAAAGCCATTAAAACTGTAATTTATGATAAGTGCTTATAAAGTTTAGAACCCTACAAGAATTTTCACATTTAACACAAAAATTTAACCGTTTTTGATAATAAACTATTGTTTTTAATGTAAATTAAATTTACATATAAATGAAAAAACCCATTAAAACATTGAGTAATGTATGGCTAGACGCCATGTGTGTGTGTGTGTGTGTGTGTGTGTGTGTGTGTGTGTGTGTGTGTGTGTGTGTGTGTGTGTGTGTGTGTGTGTTTTTAATTTTTTTTAATTTAATCGCGAAGGGGGAACCTTCAAAAGGTCCCACCGTGCAGGTGGGAGTGTACAATTTTTACGCACTAAACCTACATGATACCTCGCGGTATCATAACCTCCGCATTGAATCTTCGACCCTATAGGACCCCGTGGGACTGCCGTAAACATAACTTCGCCGGGCTTGGGAACAGCACTAGGCTGGAAACTGTTTGGCTACTGCCGGGATCTACTGTGGGATGGTCGTCGGGTCAACAACCTTTACCTCATCTATCTTGCGCGCGCTCAACTCTTCGCAGCTCTTCCGTTATTTTTCTAGCCAGGGTGCTAACCATCGACCAGTTCTCTTCGCTCTTTAGCATAAGAGAAACCATATTTTGCTGTGTTAACGTTTCGCCGAGACAGGCCGAGGCCTCAAGTCTGGCGTTATGGAACATGGGGCACACAAAAAGAACGTGCGCCGCGTCTTGCAGCGTGTTTCCTGTGCAATTAGTGCAGTAAGGATCGATCGCGTGTTTATACTTGTGAAGGTATGCCCTGAAGCAACCATGTCCGCTCAGTATCTGTGTAAGGTAGAAGTTCACTGAGCCGTGGCTTCTGCCATACCACTCGGTTAGGCTAGGAATGAGCTGGTGCGTCCACCGACCCTTCTCTGAACTATTCCAGCGGTCTTGCCATTTTTGCAAGCTTCTCTCTCTAGCGAGTTTTTTATTAGCTGTTGTGCTTTCACTACCAGCTGTGAGAAGCGCTTCTTCCACGAGAAGGTCAATAGGGATCGCGCTAGCTAGAACCAGTGCTGCATCTCCGGATACCGTTCTGAAGCTGCAGCAGACCCTGAGTGCGCCAAGTCTGTAAACTGACTCTACTCCGTGTCGGTAGGACTTCGTTTTCATCGCTGTGTACCATACAGTCGCACCATACATCATAGTAGATCGCACCACGTTGAGGAGCAGTGTTCGTCGTGCTTGTTTGGGGCCTCTTGTGTTCGGCATTATTCTAGATAGCGCCAAACATACTTCGGATGCTTTCCTGTGTGCGTACTGCATATGTTGCTTAAATGACAGTCTGGAATCGATAATTACACCGAGATATTTAATGAACGGCTTCGATTCAATTACTGTTCCACGAATACTGATGCTAGCGGTTTCTAGTTTTTTCCGACTACTTATAAGTACCATCTCAGTCTTATGTTCAGCTAGACTAAGTCCCGCTCTTCGCAGCCAATCGCAAATCATAGCGATAGTTACACTACTGAGGGCCTCAGCTTCTTCACGGTGTTTTGCTGTCGCCACAACTGCAAGGTCGTCGACAAAGCCAACAATCTTGACGTCTGCTGGCACCTCAAGCCTGAGAACCCCATCGTACATTACGTTCCATAGCAGGGGGCCAAGAACCGACCCCTGTGGACTCCACCGGAGACATTGTACGTCTTCGTGCCTTCTTCTGTGTCGTAGAGCAGGACTCTTTCACTGAAATAGTGTGACACGATCTTCGTGAGGTATCGTGGTACTCCAAAGTTCCTGAGGGCTGTCATAATCAGACTCCAGTTAGCTGAGTTGAAAGCGTTCTTTACGTCGAGTGTTGCCACCAAACAGTACTGCTTTGCTCCCCTCACTCCCTCAATTGCTTCCTGCGCGGTGCTTGTAACTAGCTTAATAGCGTCCGCCCAAATTGTCAAGCCGAAAGTCCTCCTCCGGCTTGGATCGCGTTTTCCAGGCGGTTGCATACCAAACGCTCAAATACTTTGCCTATTGTGTCGAGTAGGCAAATCGGCCTGTAGTCTGAGGGGGCGTCCGTGGAGCAACTGCCTTTCGGTATGAGCACTAACTTCTGGGTTTTCCACTGCGCTGGGAAAATGCCCTCTAGAAGGCACGCGTTGAAAAGCTGGGCAAACTGATGCGGCTGCGACATAATCGCAATCTTCAGTGCGCGGTTCGGAATACCATCAGGACCTGGCGCCTTGTCGTTTTTTATGTTTTTTACTACATTAACAATCTCCTCTATAGTTACAGCCAATATGGTCCGTAGCTCGATGTGTTCCTCGACCGGCTGGGCCGCTGGCTGCTGTGGAAAGAGTGTTCTAACTATAGCACTTAGTACCTGCGGGTCCGTAGGTGCTGGTCGCCTGAAAGACTTCAGTTTTTTCATAACTAATCTGTATGCAGTACCCCATGGATTGGTTTCTGCCTCATCACATAGCTGTAGGAAGCATTGGCGCTTACTCGTACGGATTGCTATTTTCAGGCCTTTCTTGAGCATTCGATAGGTTTCGCGGAGATCGTTGAAGCTGTATGAACCTCTTGCGCGGTAGTACATCCTCCTTGCTTCGAGGCATTTCCTGCGTGCTTCAGCAATTTCCGCCGTCCACCAGTAGACCGAGTCTTGCTTGCGCTTGCTAGACCGCCTCGAGATCATCGCTGCATCGCAAGCTCTTCTTGTTTGGTCCAGGGTCTGCCTTGCCATATCATTTGGCGTGCCAGACAGATGCATATCGGCCATTACTACTTTCAAAATGTCCTTGTCTAGTGTTTCGACTCTGTACGAACATTTATTTCCCGTATTTATGCTGTGTCGGCTACGCGGTCGACCATTGAGCTAATAAATGATAGCTTGGTGGTCGCTGTGCGTGAACAGATTGCTAACATCCCACTCTGCTTGCATAGTTAACTCGCTACTGGCGAAAGTCAGGTCGATGATGGAGCTTCCGCCCGCACGGCTGAATGTTGCTTGGGATCCATTATTGAGCAGCACCACGTCTAGTAGAGCAAACGCTTCAAGGAGAATAAAGCCACGTTGGTTTGTTTTTTGACTTCCCCAGTCAACTGCCCACGCGTTAAAGTCACCAGCGATAAGGAGTGGTTTCAGGCCTCTCGTTTCGCTGACTATCGTGTCTAGAATCTCCGTGTATTCCTGGATCGACAGACTTGGCGCTAGGTAGCAACTCACGACATGTATGCCATCTACTTCCGCGCGGACGAAACCGTTTGCGCGTGTATGAAGCCTTAGATAGAAGGGAGCCCTTCCACAAGACCATAGGGCGGTTTTCCCGGTGTGTGTCTGTCTGTCTGTCTGTCTGTCTGTCTGTCTGTCTGTCTGTCTGTCTGTCTGTCTGTCTGTCTGTCTGTCTGTCTGTCTGTCTGTCTGTCTGTCTGTCTGTCTGTCTGTCTGTCTGTCTGTCTGTCTGTCTGTCTGTCTGTCTGTCTGTCTGTCTGTCTGTCTGTCTGTCTGTCTGTCTGTCTGTCTGTCTGTCTGTCTGTCTGTCTGTCTGTCTGTCTGTCTGTCTGTCTGTCTGTCTGTCTGTCTGTCTGTCTGTCTGTCTGTCTGTCTGTCTGTCTGTCTGTCTGTCTGTCTGTCTGTCTGTCTGTCTGTCTGTCTGTCTGTCTGTCTGTCTGTCTGTCTGTCTGTCTGTCTGTCTGTCTGTCTGTCTGTCTGTCTGTCTGTCTGTCTGTCTGTCTGTCTGTCTGTCTGTCTGTCTGTCTGTCTGTCTGTCTGTCTGTCTGTCTGTCTGTCTGTCTGTCTGTCTGTCTGTCTGTCTGTCTGTCTGTCTGTCTGTCTGTCTGTCTGTCTGTCTGTCTGTCTGTCTGTCTGTCTGTCTGTCTGTCTGTCTGTCTGTCTGTCTGTCTGTCTGTCTGTCTGTCTGTCTGTCTGTCTGTCTGTCTGTCTGTCTGTCTGTCTGTCTGTCTGTCTGTCTGTCTGTCTGTCTGTCTGTCTGTCTGTCTGTCTGTCTGTCTGTCTGTCTGTCTGTCTGTCTGTCTGTCTGTCTGTCTGTCTGTCTGTCTGTCTGTCTGTCTGTCTGTCTGTCTGTCTGTCTGTCTGTCTGTCTGTCTGTCTGTCTGTCTGTCTGTCTGTCTGTCTGTCTGTCTGTCTGTCTGTCTGTCTGTCTGTCTGTCTGTCTGTCTGTCTGTCTGTCTGTCTGTCTGTCTGTCTGTCTGTCTGTCTGTCTGTCTGTCTGTCTGTCTGTCTGTCTGTCTGTCTGTCTGTCTGTCTGTCTGTCTGTCTGTCTGTCTGTCTGTCTGTCTGTCTGTCTGTCTGTCTGTCTGTCTGTCTGTCTGTCTGTCTGTCTGTCTGTCTGTCTGTCTGTCTGTCTGTCTGTCTGTCTGTCTGTCTGTCTGTCTGTCTGTCTGTCTGTCTGTCTGTCTGTCTGTCTGTCTGTCTGTCTGTCTGTCTAGCAGTCAAAAAAAGCTAGGCTTCTAGAATGTTCTAGAATGTTCTCGAAGGAATTGATATCTACAACAAAAACAACAACAACAACAACAGCAACAGCAACAACAACAACAGCAACAGCAGTTTAATACCTCAATTCATTACATTGATCTGTTGTAGACTACTATACATATAAACACATGATATTTACTAGATGAATATATTATAGTCACACACCTATTTTATTTTTCTGTACTATTGACACAAAACACATTAAAAATTCTCTCATTCTTCTATACAAAACACACTAACACATGATAGTATAAACACAAACCTAACATTTTTTCTATACTATAGACACAAGCCACATTGAAAATTCTCCCATTCTTCTATACAAAACACACTAACAACATGATATTCACTAGATGAATATATTATAGACACAGACCTAACATTTTTTCCTATACTATAGACATAAACCGCTTACCTATTGTAATAGTTCTCCATTCCACCGCATATGGCGCTGATGGTAATAGACCCTGGAGCCTGCGCCAGAACTCTCATATCGTACCTACTTTCATTGACCGTCTAAAGTTTGGGAGGAGATTTCGTTGGTCTGTACCAGGGACCGAAAATAATAGTTATTTCCGAAATTTATATTCAAAAAATCATATAGAAAGAGTATACTGTAGGGAAAATACAGTCAATAACCTAAACGAGTCAATAACCTAAACATGCATCACTTGACATTTTGATATTACCAAATTGTCAAGCTGATTAAGCATACTTACAACATTCCACGGCACTTGAGTTACCAGCGTTTAGTCACCTATCTCAAGTTGCGCTTGAAGTGAACTAGTGATTCATGATTATATATTTTCCTTACCTTTCGTTCAACAGAAATCATTATTAAATAAACAGTCTTAAATTAACTACTGAACTGAAAAGTGTATTCTTTAAAGGGTTCAACATGGCGACCGTGACAGGACTCGAAGTCCGAAGAACTTATAAACTGAAGTGAAAAAAATAAAGTTATTTTTAAAGTGAATATCTAAAGTGAAAAACTTACAAACTGAAGTGAAAAAAAAAATTTTTTTTTAAAAATGAATATTTAAAGCGAACAACTTATAAGCTGAAAAAAAAATTTTTTTTGACAAGGACTTAAAGTGAATAACTTTAAAGTTAAAAACTTATAAAGTGAAAAAAAAAATGTCGTGGTGGAAAAAATTCTATCTACTATACCCTTAATCTTCGCCGGGTATGAAGTAGGAAAAACGGTAGAAGAAAACGACAAAAACGAAATAATTAAAGCACTGAGCACGGAAAAAGCCAAAATAAACAATGAAGAAACTCTTATAAAAAGTGAAGGAATTAACTTGGCGGAAATCACACTAATAATCATTTCAGTAGTGATCGTCATAATTTATATTATTAAAGTAATTAAATCAGCAATAAAAAAGAGCCTCAATGGCATTGCTCGCGATCAACCGAGAATTTAAAAATCACAAGTATGCTACTAATTAACATTATAAAGAGTGACGAGTGCCTCAAGCCGGAGGCCCAACACCCCCCAACGATTGGGAATGGGGGAATAGAAGTGTCTTCATCTTATCATCATTATCATCTTCATCATCAACAACAAATACAAGAAACATCTTCAGCCCCACCTTTATCAGCCAACTGAAACAACAAGCGTAACGTAGCAGCTAGTGAGCAGAAAAAAAAATGGGTGACAACAGTTGTAAATTCCAAAATTTATATAAAAAAAAAAAAAAAAAATATTTTATTTATAATCATGTTATCAGGTAATTATAAACATGCAATGGGAAACCATATTAGATAGTTTAGAACCATTCAAACTTAAATTTAAGCAATCTTATAAATGTCTAAGTCAAAATAGGACAATAAAAACAGAAACTTTAAATAAGCACATAACAATTTTAATTGAATCGTTTAATAATATTAGAGCGACCCTACACAGACAATACGATAGGTACTCAACTGTTCACAGAGAACAGGCGGACGAGATTTTTTTTTACATTTAGAGACAAATTAATAAAAGTTTTCCACAAGCATAATATAGCCATTAAAGTGCCTCTTACCCTAAGCTGTGAGGTAAATAAACTAATTGTAGAAACTGATGATAGCGATCAAGCTGATTTAGAAACAGACGAAGAAATTGAAACTATCAAAATGCCGCGAACAGAGGACGATATTTTAGATAAAGCAACAAAAATTGTACCAGTGTTTGATGGTAATGTAAACGAGTTGCAGAGTTTTCTTTATGCTTTAACGCTGATTGAAAGAATTAAAGACACACATGAGTTGATTGCTATTGAGGTTATAAAAACTAAACTGAGGGGACAGGCAAGGAATTTAATAACAAACGAAAACACCATACAGGCAATTACAAATAAATTGAAATCCTCCATAAAAGGTGAGTCATCTGAATTGTTATGTTCAAAACTAATGAATATTAAACAGTAATCCAAATCAGCCACCGCATATGCCGAGGAAATACAAGACATAACGAAAAAACTAGACGGAGCCTACATACGAGAGGGCTATCCACAGAATATTGCTCAAAAATTAATAGTACAAAATACAACGAAAGCAATTGCCAGAAATGCTACAAGTGATGAAGTAAAACTTCATCTGTCTGTCTGTCTGTCTGTCTGTCTGTCTGTCTGTCTGTCTGTCTGTCTGTCTGTCTGTCTGTCTGTCTGTCTGTCAGCACGCTTGTCTTCAATTTATAACAACAACAACATGTTAGATATTGTTAATAAGTTTTAGTTTATTAAAATCTAATACATTAAAATCTTTTGTTTCAAACCATTTACATACATTAAGATTCCTTAAAACATACAAAATTGCAATCTTTATTAGTTTTTTTTTAACTTTCTATATCCAGAAGAAAATTGTGTAAAATCAAACAGATTTTAAACAAGTTTCATGTTAAAAAATATTTATATGGAAGTTTAACATAAACTTAATGTTGAAAAATTAACTAATATAATTTTATAAGTGTATTTACTCAAACCATAAGTTCATAACCTTCTAGCCTCTGCTGAGGCTACATCATCAAGTCATCGTCTTAATTACATTCATGCCTAAAAATTATTCAATTTACAACAACAACAAGAGCAACAACAACAATTTATTATCAACATTTTTTAGGTTATTTAATATGAATACTTAACACAAATCAAAACATAAAGCAAATATATGTACAAACTTCAGCCATAAGTTTTCCCTCCTCTTTAAAACAATAAGTTTACTATTATTTAGGTTTTTATATTTTAAGCTTATACGTATGCTATTGAACGCTATCAGATATACTAAAAGCTTATATGTATGCTATTGAATGCAATCAGCAACTTAAACTTACACTTTAAATTAATAGATATAGTTCTATAAAAAAACAACAACACATACTTATCTAAATTCGTTAGATTGGCCTGTTGTAAACCATAATACACACAAACACATGATAATCCCTATTGAAGCTTATTATCAAAAAAAGGTAGGCGTCTAGCCATAAATTACTCAATGTTTTAATGGGTTTTATTTCATTTATATGTAAATTTAATTTACATTAAAAAACAATAGTTTATTATCAGAAAGATTAAAGGTTAAATCTTGTGTTTCATGTGAAAATTCTTGTAGGGTTCTAAACTTTCTAAGCACACATATCATAAATCAAAGTTTTACTAGCTTTTCATTGATATGTATAACTTGAATGCATAGCTTGCATATCAATTTTAAGTAATAACAACAAAAAAAAAAAAAACATACTAACCTCAATTTGTTAGATTAGCCTGTTGTAAACTATAATACACACACAAACACATGATAATCCCTATTGAAGCTTATTATCAAAAAAGCTAGGCTTCTAGAATGTTCTAGAATGTTCTCGAAGGAATTGATATCTACAACAAAAACAACAACAACAACAACAGCAACAGCAACAACAACAACAGCAACAGCAGTTTAATACCTCAATTCATTACATTGATCTGTTGTAGACTACTATACATATAAACACATGATATTTACTAGATGAATATATTATAGTCACACACCTATTTTATTTTTCTGTACTATTGACACAAAACACATTAAAAATTCTCTCATTCTTCTATACAAAACACACTAACACATGATAGTATAAACACAAACCTAACATTTTTTCTATACTATAGACACAAGCCACATTGAAAATTCTCCCATTCTTCTATACAAAACACACTAACAACATGATATTCACTAGATGAATATATTATAGACACAGACCTAACATTTTTTCCTATACTATAGACATAAACCGCTTACCTATTGTAATAGTTCTCCATTCCACCGCATATGGCGCTGATGGTAATAGACCCTGGAGCCTGCGCCAGAACTCTCATATCGTACCTACTTTCATTGACCGTCTAAAGTTTGGGAGGAGATTTCGTTGGTCTGTACCAGGGACCGAAAATAATAGTTATTTCCGAAATTTATATTCAAAAAATCATATAGAAAGAGTATACTGTAGGGAAAATACAGTCAATAACCTAAACGAGTCAATAACCTAAACATGCATCACTTGACATTTTGATATTACCAAATTGTCAAGCTGATTAAGCATACTTACAACATTCCACGGCACTTGAGTTACCAGCGTTTAGTCACCTATCTCAAGTTGCGCTTGAAGTGAACTAGTGATTCATGATTATATATTTTCCTTACCTTTCGTTCAACAGAAATCATTATTAAATAAACAGTCTTAAATTAACTACTGAACTGAAAAGTGTATTCTTTAAAGGGTTCAACATGGCGACCGTGACAGGACTCGAAGTCCGAAGAACTTATAAACTGAAGTGAAAAAAATAAAGTTATTTTTAAAGTGAATATCTAAAGTGAAAAACTTACAAACTGAAGTGAAAAAAAAAATTTTTTTTTAAAAATGAATATTTAAAGCGAACAACTTATAAGCTGAAAAAAAAATTTTTTTTGACAAGGACTTAAAGTGAATAACTTTAAAGTTAAAAACTTATAAAGTGAAAAAAAAAATGTCGTGGTGGAAAAAATTCTATCTACTATACCCTTAATCTTCGCCGGGTATGAAGTAGGAAAAACGGTAGAAGAAAACGACAAAAACGAAATAATTAAAGCACTGAGCACGGAAAAAGCCAAAATAAACAATGAAGAAACTCTTATAAAAAGTGAAGGAATTAACTTGGCGGAAATCACACTAATAATCATTTCAGTAGTGATCGTCATAATTTATATTATTAAAGTAATTAAATCAGCAATAAAAAAGAGCCTCAATGGCATTGCTCGCGATCAACCGAGAATTTAAAAATCACAAGTATGCTACTAATTAACATTATAAAGAGTGACGAGTGCCTCAAGCCGGAGGCCCAACACCCCCCAACGATTGGGAATGGGGGAATAGAAGTGTCTTCATCTTATCATCATTATCATCTTCATCATCAACAACAAATACAAGAAACATCTTCAGCCCCACCTTTATCAGCCAACTGAAACAACAAGCGTAACGTAGCAGCTAGTGAGCAGAAAAAAAATGGGTGACAACAGTTGTAAATTCCAAAATTTATATAAAAAAAAAAAAAAAAATATTTTATTTATAATCATGTTATCAGGTAATTATAAACATGCAATGGGAAACCATATTAGATAGTTTAGAACCATTCAAACTTAAATTTAAGCAATCTTATAAATGTCTAAGTCAAAATAGGACAATAAAAACAGAAACTTTAAATAAGCACATAACAATTTTAATTGAATCGTTTAATAATATTAGAGCGACCCTACACAGACAATACGATAGGTACTCAACTGTTCACAGAGAACAGGCGGACGAGATTTTTTTTACATTTAGAGACAAATTAATAAAAGTTTTCCACAAGCATAATATAGCCATTAAAGTGCCTCTTACCCTAAGCTGTGAGGTAAATAAACTAATTGTAGAAACTGATGATAGCGATCAAGCTGATTTAGAAACAGACGAAGAAATTGAAACTATCAAAATGCCGCGAACAGAGGACGATATTTTAGATAAAGCAACAAAAATTGTACCAGTGTTTGATGGTAATGTAAACGAGTTGCAGAGTTTTCTTTATGCTTTAACGCTGATTGAAAGAATTAAAGACACACATGAGTTGATTGCTATTGAGGTTATAAAAACTAAACTGAGGGGACAGGCAAGGAATTTAATAACAAACGAAAACACCATACAGGCAATTACAAATAAATTGAAATCCTCCATAAAAGGTGAGTCATCTGAATTGTTATGTTCAAAACTAATGAATATTAAACAGTAATCCAAATCAGCCACCGCATATGCCGAGGAAATACAAGACATAACGAAAAAACTAGACGGAGCCTACATACGAGAGGGCTATCCACAGAATATTGCTCAAAAATTAATAGTACAAAATACAACGAAAGCAATTGCCAGAAATGCTACAAGTGATGAAGTAAAACTTATTATTAAAACTGGAAACTTCACTTCTTTTAATGAGGTTGTTTCTAAATTCGTAGAAGCTAGCACAGAAGCTTCAACTTCAAACTCCTCCATATTTTACCTTAACCGCCAAAGCCAAAGCCATAGGAATAGCGGATTCCGTAACAATCGCGGACGCGGCCAAGGCTGGCGTCAGAGTAGTAATTTTAATAACAATTACAATAACAACAATAATAATGGGCGTCATAGTAATTTTAGTAACAACAATAATAACTGGCGACGCAGAAGCCAGAATAACAACAATAGAAATCAATCAAACCATTTTGAAAATAGGGGGCGAGTAAGAATGATGCAGGAAGTGTCGGGAAACGAGATTTCCCCCCAAAATATGGGGGGTCAGCATCAAAATTAAAAGAAAACAAAAAGGATACTAAATCAATATTCCATCTGAATCTTAATTTAAGTAGTTTTATCGAAATCCATATATCAACTAATAAAAATCTTAATACATTTCTAGTGAACACTGGAGCGGATGTCTCACTAATTAAAATCAGCTCGCTCAATGCATTTAAATTTGACACACAAAACACTATTCAAATAACTGGAATAGGACGAGGAACTATCAATTCTTTAGGGACAATCCAAATTGATTTAAAAGTTAGAAATTTTTTTAATTCCTCATAAATTTCACATAATTTCAGATACATTTCCCATACCTTTTCATTTCATTAATTTAAATTATCCAATAGATATTCCACTGCTAGAAAGTTTCAAGGATGACGCTTTCATACTACCCGCACGCGCTAAGGTTTTCAGAGCTATTAAAATTAACAGCGAATGTTCTGATTTGATTATACCAAGTCAAACAATACAAGATGGGGTGTATGTTACCGGCTGCATAATTTCAAAAAATGTTCCTTATGTCAGAATGATCAACACAAATTCTGAAAATAAATTTTTGAATAATGTTCACTTAAAGCATGAAAACTTATCTGATTATGAAATGTTTAACACATCCAATAGTGACCATCACAGAAAACAAACCATTTTAGAGAAACTAACGAAAAATTTTCCTGAAATAGCTAAAACAGAATTATTTCAATTATGTTCCAAATATACTGATATTTTCGCATTAGAAACCGATAAAATAAGCACAAACAGTTTTTACAAACAAAAATTGAGATTGTCTGACAATAATCCTGTTTACATCAAAAATTATCGGACGCCACACTCACAAAAAGACGAAATAATTAGACAAGTTGAAAAACTTCAACAAGACGGGATCGTCGAACCGGCGACGTCCAATTACAATAGTCCAATTTTACTAGTACCAAAGAAATCATTACCAAATAATCCCGAAAAACGATGGCGTTTAGTAGTCGATTACCGACAAATAAATAAAAAGCTGATAGCGGACAAATTTCCTTTACCAAGAATTGAGGATATTTTAGACCAACTTGGCAGAGCGAAATTTTTCTGTTGTTTAGATTTAACATCTGGTTTCCATCAAATTGGATTGGACGAAAAATCTCGAGACATCACTTCTTTCTCTACGGAAAACGGTTCATTTCGTTTCACGCGTTTACCATATGGTTTAAAAGTAGCCCCAAATTCTTTTCAGAGAATGATGAATCTAGCATTCACAGGGCTGTCACTTTCAAAAACTTTTATATGCATGGATGATGTCATTGTCACAGGATGCTCGATTAAACACATGATAAAAAATTTAGAAACAGTATTTCAAAGATGCAGAGAACATAATTTAAAATTACACCCGGATAAATGCACATTTTTTAGATCTGAAGTAACATATTTGGGTCACAAATGTACCGACAAAGGTATTTTACCAGACAGTAGCAAATACGACACAATTAAAAACTTCCCCAGACCTAAGAATAGCGATGAGGTTCGTCGATTCGTAGCTTTCTGTAATTATTACAGGCGTTTCATACTAAATTTTTCATTTTATTCTATCCATTTATCAAAACTAACTAGAAAGAATGAACCTTTCGTATGGTCTGTAGACTGTGAGAAAGCTTTTCAACATTTAAAGTCAGCACTACTGTCTCCACAAATCCTCCAATATCCAGATTTTGAAAAAACTTTTTATATCACTACCGACGCTAGCAAAATCGCTTGTGGAGCAATACTATCACAAGAGAAAGACGGTATACAGCTTCCAGTTGCATATGCGTCACGTGCATTTTCGAAAGGAGAATCAAACAAAGCCCCAATAGAACAAGAATTAATAGCTGTCCAATGGGCAATTAATCACTTTCGACCATATGTCTATGGCAAAAAATTTATAGTACGCAGCGATCATAAACCATTAACCTTTTTATACTCCTTAAAAAAATCCATCCAGCAGATTAACGCGAATTCGTCTGGAATTAGAAGAGTATGATTTTACAATAGAACACATTAAAGGAAAGGACAATTCAGGAGCGGACGCGCTGTCTCGAATTGACTTTAATGATATTAAATTAATCCCATCAACAAACAATGTTCTCCTGGTAACTACACGTGCACAATCAAAAACCAAAGCTAATGAAAAAATAACAAACACAGAAAATAAAGTAGTTGAACAAAAGCCTAAGGTCTTCGAAACTATTGGCTTCAATTGCGTTAAAAAGTGGGTTAAACTCAGAGTGGATACTGAGAAAAGTATCCCTACATTTTACTTAAAACATGGTAAACAAGTGCTAGCACCACGAATTAATATACAGAATACAATTGCTAATGGAACTATCGATCTAGATCAATTTCTTCCAATTCTTGAAAAAGAAGCAATTAGTAGGAATATAAACAAAATTCAAATGAATTTAAATGATAATTTTTTTTAACCTCGTATCCATTGAAAACTTTAAACAAAAAGCTACTCAACTTATTACAAAGTTACAAATAGCACTTACACCTAAAGTGTGCATAATAACTGACAAAAATTAACAAAAATCTTTATTAAAAAAGTTTCACGATGAAGCTCTTTCCGGAGGACATCCTGGAACAACCAGACTACTTAAAAAGATTCGTCAATTTTATTATTGGAAAAACATCACTAGAGATGTGAATCAATATGTAAAACAATGCCTTCAATGTCAAATCAATAAAACTACAAAGCATATTAAAACAGATATGATTATTACCCCAACACCTCAGAAACCTTTTCAAACGGTAATAATAGATACTGTAGGACCTCTTCCAATATCAGAAAAAGGAAATCAATATATCATCACTTTAATATGCGATCTAACCAAATATCTCGTAGCAATACCCGTAACTAACAAATCCGCCAAAACAGTAGCAAAAGCCTTAATAGAACATTTTATTTTAATTTATGGACCAATGAATAAAATACTAAGTGATATGGGTACTGAATACAATAATCAAATCCTTTCAGAACTCCTAACACTTTTAAACATTCAAAAAGCTACATCTGCGCCTTACCACCATCAAACACTAGGAACAGTTGAAAGATCACACCGCACATTTAATGAATACATTCGTTCATACATTCACGCATCCAGAAACGATTGGGATGAATGGGTTAAGTATTTCACATATACTTTTAACACAACACCCTCCACAGTACATGGATATTTTCCATTTGAATTAATTTTCCCAAACGTTCCAAACCACTAATACCTTTTGAAACAGTAGATACTATATATAATTTTGAAAATTATTCAAAAGAAGTAAAATTCCGACTACAAACCGCTTTAACAAGAGCACAAAACTTAATTAATAAAGCAAAACATAATCAAAAACAATTAAATGACCAAAACACCAACAATACAAACATTACCATAGGTCAAGAAATATTTATCAAAAATCACACAGCACACAAATTAGAACCCGTTTATAAGGGACCATTTAAAGTAATTGATATTGACAATAAAAATAATGTTATTATTGAATTAAGAGGAAAGAAACAAAGAATTAACAAACAAAATATAAAATTGTTTTATAATACTTCTCAATAACTCCATATATATATAAATATATATACATATCTTTATATTTAATACATAGACTAGTTTTGAATACTTTAAAATTAAATTTATCAGTCAGTACAACAATATATTGAATGTACTACATTTATTTTGGTAACAACTTTTTATAAATGTCTTTCAATATAATTTAGATTATAATTTACTATTAAATTATATTATTACTCCAATTATAATAATTTGTAAAATCATAAATCTTTAAACATAAAGATATTAAACTTAATAAATTATAATTATATTATTGTGAAAGTAAAAGAAAGCTTTTATCGACATCGTCTGATCAGCGATCTCTATAAAAGCTTTCTCTTTAAAAAAGGGAGGTGTAGGGGAAATACAGTCAATAACCTAAACGAGTCAATAACCTAAACATGCATCACTTGACATTTTGATATTACCAAATTGTCAAGCTGATTAAGCATACTTACAACATTCCAAGGCACTTGAGTTACCAGCGTTTAGTCACCTATCTCAAGTTGCGCTTGAAGTGAACTAGTGATTCATGATTATATATTTTCCTTACCTTTCGTTCAACAGAAATCATTATTAAATAAACAGTCTTAAATTAACTACTGAACTGAAAAGTGTATTCTTTAAAGGGTTCAACAATACATATTTAGGGTATTCACAAGGTGTGCTATCATGTCATATTGTCATATTGTCTTAAAATTTTACAACTAAAATTTACAAGATAAATAAATGCAAATAAGAAAAAGTTGTTTGATTACGACACTTCAATAAACATAGCTTTCAGAGTTGTAATATATTAGCACTTTTTTTTATAGAAGGAACCAATAAAATGTTTAAACTATTGTAAAATCTTAGAACAATATGACATTATGACATGATACCACACCTTGTGAATACCCTAATTATTTAAATATTTAATTTACAATTAATGTATTTCATTATAAAACAAGCTATAAATACTTTTCTCAAAATAAGTAATAATATAAAAACCTCTACTGTAAGAATTTTCGAGAACATGCACAATAATATTCAAACAAAGTTAAAGTAATACACCTCTACGGTATACTAAGATATTATTCAAACAATAAGAACATATGTTCATTCTAAGCACTACTATCTATCTCATTCGCACACATGTACCCATATGGCTGAATACAAAACATATGATATTATATTATACTTTTTACTCCTACACAAATATGTTAACATATGATTATGTTTACGTTTTCTATTAATATAAGTCTACTCACTCACACATATTAAACTATTAATACTAAATTACAAATATGTATTACGATATTCTACTATTACTTTTACACTAATTAAAAAACATATGATTCTATTTACATTCTAAACTACACAAACAATTGTTAACTAGCTTTAAGACAAATTACGCTTACTATAAAAGGATGAACATATTTGAAAATAAATCAATCTAGTTTTGAGCTTCTAGCAGCTGCCAACTATTTTCATTTTAATAAGTCTTGAGCTTTAATAGCTGCCGACTTAAACCCTTTTATCCTCTGCACTTTTTTTAGTGAACGGCATAAAAAGGATATTTAAAATAGCGCCAGTGGCGAACTTCGCCGGCAACCAATAGGCAGGTCCTACAACTTATTTTTATAGAACGCGAGTCCTTTTTTTTATTATTTTAAAAATAAAAAGGCGCGTACATGGCGATCCTGCGATGTCGGCAAAAATATTATTACATGGCGATCCAGCAAAATGCGCATTAATTAATTTGCCGACGGCAAAATGCAGCGGACCGACAGATGCGACAACTTACGACATGTTTTATGCGCGGCTCCTTTTGCGACGCTCCAATTCGTCCATTTTCAGCCAGATTTGTCCAGCCGTTTCCCAAGAGGATTTAAAGCCGTGCCCTATTTTGGGTAGATTAGAAATAACACGTATATTCTTTTATAATCACTTCACATTTTTCTTAAATATTTAATAGTAATTTTTTATATGAAATATGAAATTTTAAAAAAAAAACCAAAAACAATAATGAATTTTTATAACTAGTAAACAAACTAAAGTTTCTATTCATCTTTTTCACTCGCGCAAGTTTCGTTTTATTAGAGTAAATTTTGTTTTCGCAATATTTATTTTCTTGTTGCGCTCCAACACTCACACACACATACATGCAACTCGTTTTGCATTATTTAAAAACTTTTCGCGAATATTAAAATAACTGCGACACGGAACTTAATTTTTATATAAAATAATATGAAAAACTAATAAGTAAATCATATAAAAGCACTTGCAAAATTAGCCATAACTTAATTTAACACTTTTTCTATTTTTTACACACGACATTGAGCGAATGTAAACAACCGAAGCCGACATTTTTTTAGTTCTCTGACGCTTGCTTTCATGCTTATTCGCATTCAGCGACGAGCACTTGTTGCGCCACCTGCACGTTCAACTTGTAACGAAAAGCTCAATGTAGCACAGGGTGTTCGGAAATATTAAAATTTTAAGTATAAAGTACTAAACAATACGGGTATTCAGGATTAAATGGAAAATCTCCAAGAAAGCATTAAATTTTTAGAAAAATTACAACTAAATATAAACAAAAGCAAAAATAGAGAATATACTGAACAGTATATTGTAGAAAAATTAAAAACTTTAGACTGTCTAGAAAACAAAGTAAATATTGAACAATCGATAGATGAAAATCATGAGATTTTAAAAGAAAAATTTAATAACCTCTATCAAGATTTAAATACAATTTTGAAAAAGTTACCAATTAAACAAAAACCAGAAACAAAAGAAGAAAACAATATGGCTAGTTTTGATATCAATGTTGTGGGAAAAAACCTACAAATTTTCAAAGGACAATTTATCAATTTGGAAGATTTTATATCGCAAGCAGAATTGCTTCAGGATATTTTAAAAGATGAAGATAAAGCTCTTTTCATTATATACGTATATAATTTCAACACTTAATGCTCAAGTGCGTAGTAAAATAGGTAGAACTAATAGACTTTCGACATTTACTGAATTAAAAAATTCATTGGAAAATGCTTACCCCAATCCGAAAAAGTTACAACAAGTTTAAAGTGAAATCGGTACAATTAAACAAAACAATAAAAGTTTTCTGAATTCAGAGAAAAAATTTCAGAACTTTCTGAACAGTTAATAACCTTCGAAATTAAATCTTTAACTAATCCCACGCAAGCCGCAAAAGATGCAATTTACAAGGTTAACGAAAGCATGACATTGAATGTTTTCATGAAAGGTGTTAATTTGGAATACCAAACTATTTTGTTGGCAAATGCACCTAAAACATACAGAGAAACGGTAGAACGATGCATCACTGCAAAATAAAGTTTAAAGACAAATAAATCTAATATTTTCCAAGTTAGAAACAGAAATACTTACAGAGAAAATTAGAATAGATTCAACGACGTTAGAAATAGCTACATTCCACAAAACAATAATAGAAATAATAACAATTTTATGAATACAAGATACAATACAAACTATACAAATAATACAAATAGAAACTTTAACAGAAACAACAATTTTGCAAACAATAATAATAATAATAATAGAAATATTAATGGAAACCATAACTTCGTAAATAATAATAATAATTTCAACAGAAATTTTAATAGGAATTCCAATAATATCAATAGAACTTTTAATAATAATAATTACAGAAGCAACAACTCGCAGGGAAACCGCTATGGCCGGGTAGCAGAGATTGTTACCCGCAGGGGCCAAAATTAATTTGCAAACTTAATAAAAATCTTTCATTTTACATCACATTAGAATGCGAAAATACAAACGACGATTTGAAATTTCTCATTGACACTGGAGCGGATATCTCCATATGTAAAATTATAAATATAGATCACATAAACACACAGAATATTTCGACAATAACGGGTATTACAAATGAAGAAATTGAATGCATTGGTACAAAAAATTTAAATTTAATAGTGGACGATGAAGATATCCAACATAATTTTTATATCGTAGAAAACAATTTTCCAATTGCCACGGATAGCATTATAGGACGCGATTTTTAGAGAAGTATATGGCAAAAATTGACTTTGAAACATATACTTTAAAATTAATCATAAATGATAAAGAAATAATTTTACCAATAATTTTAAATAGTTATAGTAGAACAAATATCATGATTCCTGCTCGTTCAGAATCTATAGTTCCAATAAATATTAAAGTCAATGAAGACAGTATTATTTTAAATAAAGAGATAGAAACCGGAGTATTTTTAGGTAATAGCTTGATACCAGCAAATGGCAATGCTCACGTTAAAATTCTAAATACGAATAGTAACAATGTTGTATTAAAAAATATTGATTTTGAAACTCAACCACTGAAAAACTATAATATATTTGCCTGTAAAATCAATAACAAGACTGACAAAAATAGGCTAGATACGTTACTAAAAACTTTAGACATTGGTTGTAACGACCCAGATGCCAAGACATCAATAATAAACATTATACAAAAATACAGTGACATTTTTCATCTCCCTGGAGAACACTTAAGTACAAATAATTTTTACACGCAGACAATACAAACAACAGATTCAACCCCGGTATACATTAAAAATTACAGACTTCCACAAACACAGTTAACCTACAACTCACCATTACTAGTAGTTCCCAAAAAGTCAACAGATGACAGCAAAAAATGGCGACTTGTAGTAGACTTTCGCAAATTAAATGAAAAAATTGTAAACGATAAATTCCCACTTACAAAAATAGAAGTCGACCGACTGGGAAGAGCTAAATACTTTTCGACTTTGGACATGACCAGCTCTTTCCACCAAATTAACTTAGACAAAGACTCAAGACCGTTAACTTCTTTTTCAACTGGAAATGGACATTTCCAATTTAAACGTTTACCATTTGGATTGAAGATATCATCCAACAGCTTCCAAAGAATGCTGACTATCGCATTAAGTGGTTTAGATACAGAAGCTTTTATTTATGTAGACGATATAATTGTTTTCGGTTGTAGTTTAGGACATCATAACGACAATTAAATAAAAGTTTTTGACAGATTAAGAAAATATAATATAAAATTAAATTCACATAAATGTTGTTTTTTAAAGCCAGAAGTCATTTACCTTGGGCATCTTATAACGGCCAATGGTATAAAAACTGACCCGTCTAAAAATAAAATTATAAAAGAATATCCAATACCAAAAAACGCGAACGAAGTACGAAGATTTGTTGCTTTCTGCAACTACTACCGTCGATTTATTTCAATATTTGCAGATATTGCTAAAAATTTAAACTCATTGTTAAAGAAGAACACAAAATTTGACTGGAATGAAAATTGCCAGAACTCTTTTGAAGAGCTAAAAACAAAACTTTTAAACCCATCGATACTGCAATATCCCGATTTCAATAAACCCTTTATACTCACCACAGATGCTTCTAATTACGCTCTTGGTGCAGTCCTATCGCAAGGCGAAGTAGGCTCGGACTTACCAATTTCGTACGCAAGCAAATCTCTTGCAAAACATGACCTAAACAAGCCAATTATTGAGAAAGAGCTCTTAGCTATACATTGGGCAATCAATTTTTTCAGACCCTACCTCTACGGTAGAAAATTTTCGGTTCTTACAGACCACCGCCCGCTAGTGTCTCTTTTCTCTCATAAAAATCCTTCTTCTAAAATGACACGCATAAGATTAGATCTTAGCGATTATGATTTCAATATTATTTATAAAAAGGGTAAAATGAATACCAATGCAGACGCATTGTCAAGAATAATTTTAAATAGTGATTTCCTAAAAGCTATGATTCCAACCGGAATGGAAGATAGCATACAAAATATACTAGCAATTACAAGAAGTATGAACACAGATAAACGTACAAAAAACACTGATTTAAACAAAAGAGAATGTCCTGTCAGCGAAAAGCCCGCAAAACTTTTTGTTTGGGATTGTACTTCCATAACAGATATAAAAAAAATTAAAAATTAAAGTTCATTACAGAAAGAAAGTTTAAGGATACCAAAATTGAAATACATTATGAGGAAGTAATTATACGATGTAGTGATAATCCACTGTTTACACCGCTGACTTTGGAGAAGCTTTCATCAAAAATGTATAATGTAGGAATAGAAGAATTAGCGCTAAAGAAGAATGATGATATATTTAAAACCATTGAAATGGATAAGTTCAAAGATATTTTTAATAACATAAAAAGAACAAACGAAAACTTAAAAATTTTAATTTATAATGAACCACAAAGAATAGTCGACAAAATAAAACAAAACAAAATAATCGAAGAATACCACAATTCGACACATGGAGGTCATCTCGGTATAAGAAAAACAATAATGAAACTAAAACAAAAATACATATGGAAAAATATGAGCAAAATGATAAAAAAGTTCATTCTCAATTGTAACAATTGCAAAATTAATAAACAAACTAAACATACAAAAGAACATTTAACAATGACAGACACACCAAGTACCAGCTTTGAAGTAGTTTCTATCGACACAGTAGGTCCCCTACGCTTATCCAACAATTACAGA
Source organism: Dichetophora obliterata (assembly GCA_963920525.1). Taxonomy (NCBI): domain Eukaryota; kingdom Metazoa; phylum Arthropoda; class Insecta; order Diptera; family Sciomyzidae; genus Dichetophora; species Dichetophora obliterata. The sequence continues at coordinate 165,050,529 of OY986437.1, read as the reverse complement.
TATATATTAACGATGCAGTGCGACTTAACAAAGTATGTAATAGCATGGAGACGTTGTCTCCAATGGAGACAAAAGACGCGAAAACTGTTACTAAAACACTTGTTGAAAACGTAATTTTAATATACGGTCACTTTAAAATTTTAAAATCGGATAGAGGTACAGAATTCCTCAATGAATTAATGTCAGAATTATGCAATTTATTAGATATTAAACAAATTTTTAGCACTCCATATCACCATGAGACTCTAGGCTCGATTGAAAGAAACCACCGAGTATTAAATGAATACTTGTTAAACTTTTGTAAAAATGAAGAATGGGACCAATGGATCCCATACTTCACTTTTTCATATAACACAACACCTCATGTTGATACAAATTATACACCGTTTGAGCTAATTTTTGGAAAACTTGCAAATCTTCCAAATGATAATCGTTTCGTATCAATAGTATATAATACAGACAATTACGCACAAGAACTGAAACATAGATTAAAATATTCTTTACAAAAAGCAAACGAATTAATAAATATTGCAAAAATGAATAGAATAAAAAAAGATAAAAATGTAAATCCGTTAAATTTAAATTTTGGAGATAAAGTTTTGATAAAAAGGATGAATAGAAAAAAAAATCAATCTCCTTATATTGGTCCATTCATAATTGTAAACAAAAAAGGAGTAAAATCAATAGTAAATTTAAATGGAACACTTAAAGAATACCATAACAATATGTTAAAGAAATATTTGTAAAAATGATATCTTTTTATTTAAAAATTTAAATCTTGCAAATATGTGAATTATATTAAAATATTGTATAAGTTAAAACACAAAAAAAAATTAATTTTTCATAAACTTCAAAATAAATTTTTTTTTCTCTTAAGGGTGAGGGTGTAGTAGTATACCTATACATTAGGGCGGGTCGATTTGTAGGGAGTGAAAAAATTCACCAATTTCCCTATGATTTCCGTATTCTATGGGTTATTCCATGAAAATTTGCCGAAGGAACCATACCTCTATCGTTAAAATCGAGTCCCCTACTTTTTGTTGGTAAAAATTTCAAAAGTTACGGGCATTTTTGTCCAAATTTTGGACCATTTTTCCATTTTTTTCATGATTTTGTCCAAGAATATTACTTTCATGGCCATTTTTTTGGCTCAATCCATTATTTAATTCAATTTACAATTCAAAACGAAGAGTTTAAGCCAAATTTATCGAATTCGGTTGATTAATTCATGCGATATTGCTGAAACAAAATAACACATAAAACCAACTTTTTGATTATTTTCCCCTTTTTATTTTTTTTTTTTTCTACAAAAATTCAAATTAAGAGATAATAAAGTATCTATCAACCTATTATCAAAAAAAATATTCAATTTGAGTGTAGTAAAAGACAAAATGTGAAAAAAAACATTATTTTTTCTGAAAGTCTTGTTTGCTTTCAAGTCTTGGTGTTTTCGTACGGCTCTCTAATGTCGTCGCCATAGCGCCTTCTACATTCTTTCCTGCAACTCGTTTAGCAGTGGCAGCCAGCAATTGGACATGTCTTTCCGTTCATGGCCGTGAAAGTAATATTCTTGGACAAAATCATGAAAAAAATGGAAAAATGCTCCAAAATTTGGACAAAAATGCCCGTAACTTTTGAACCGTTGGACCAATGTTGGAGATTTTTTTGTAAATTGATCAAAACGCGCCTACTGGCGATTAAACCCGATCGATAGTTTTTGAGTTATGGATGTGAACGTGTAGGTAATATTTCATACGAACGTCAATTTGGGAAAAAATATACCAACAAAAAGTAGGGGACTCGATTTTAACGATAGAGGTATGGTTCCTTTGGCAAATTTTCATGGAATAACCCATAGAATACGGAAATCATAGGGAAATTGTCGAAAAATAAATCGACCCGCCCTACTATACATATTATTTAAACATTTTATTTACAATTAATGTATTTCATTATTAAACAAGCTGTAAATACTTTTTTGCAAATAAGTAATAATATAAAAACCTCTACTGTGAGAATTTTCGAGAACATGCACAATAATATTCAAAAAAGTTAAAGTAATACACCTCTACGGTATACTAAGATATTATTCAAACAATAAGAACATATGTTCATTCTAAGCACTACTATCTATCTCATTCGCACACATGTACCCATATGGCTGAATACAAAACATATGATATTATATTATACTTTTTACTCCTACACAAATATGTTAACATATGATTATGTTTACGTTTTCTATTAATATAAGTCTACTCACTCACACATATTAAACTGCGATCCTGCGATATCGCCAAAAATATTATTACAACTTGTTAGCTAAGGAATAATAATCTTTTCTTATCTTATTTTTGATCAAAAATAAAAGTTAAAATTTGACTTAAATTTTTTTGATCAAATATAAAAGTTAAAATTTGATTTTTATTTTTTCGATCAAAAGTAAAAGTCATATTTAAATTCTTATAACATCTGCTTGTAGCCACTGTCTCAGTCGTTTGCGAAATGAATGAAAACACAATGTGCAATGATAAGCAAATAAGCGATGTCATTTAAATAATTTCAGCTGTTCTTCGACCACTCTCGTGAACACATCGTTTTACCTATGCGTTTGCTATGTCTTGTTCTATTTGCAATACTGTGATTTCGGTTCTAACTCACTCGGTTATATGTGGTTTTTGTTATAATAAACTGCATAACAAATGTGCCTGAAGAAGACTTAAAATCATTAATATTCAACAAAAACTTGATTTACAAATGTGATTTCTGTTTCAAACATCCTACAGCAATCTGCCTTTCCAAGCTAAGTGAGGCATGTAATATTTTGACTTGTTTAAAAGATAAACACAATGTCCCCGTGAAAATTTGTGCTTTCAACAAAAACAATAATAAAGCTAATGCCAATATTCGAGCTAAATTGTTAAAAAATCAGCACAGCCTAATAATTGCAATCAACCGCAGTATTTTTCTATGCGTGCAGGGGGCAATGAACTTATAGATACTGTTGATTTTCATAAAAACAATAAAAGCAATAAAACTACAATTACTAATAACAATAGTGTTAGTGATTCTGTTGAAGTTGCTGTTGGCGTGGATCATCATATTGCTCTTGGTAGAGATGATGCTGTTGTTATTGTTGACCGAGAACGTGAAATCTTTGTTGAAGGCGCTAATGTTGAAGGTGCTTCCTTGTTATACTACAGGATTAAAAAAATTTTTAAATCTAAGAAATAAATTTTTCGATTTATACAAAGCCACAAATAATATTGAACATAATAGTAAACATCAACATTATTTAAGGGAATTGAATTTTCTTAATAAGTTTTTATATAAATAGTATGTTAGCCGTTATGAATTAAATAAAAATTCTAATCCAAAAATGTTCTGGATTTTTATAAATTCGAAAAAGTCAAATTCTGCCTTCCCATCCTCTATGTGTTTTGATAGTGTTAGGTCGCAATCATTAATTGAAACTGCTTATTTGTTTGATAAATTTTCTGCTCCAATTTTATTACGGACCACGACAATAATATTGACTCTAATCTTGGAATAAATATTGACTTTGGTAGTTTCCAAATCTCTGACATTGTTATCTCTATCTCTTTTGCTAGCTTAATAAACTCGCAAAAGAATGATGATGATTTTCTGCATTTATTTTGAAGAAATGCCATCATCCTCTGGTAAAACCACTTAAAACCTTTTTGGATGCTTGGAAAATTTCTTTCATAACTCCAATTTATAAAAATGGAAGCAGACCAATTTCTAAGTTATCTTAAATCTCTAAAATTTTTGAAAACATCATAAAAAACAAACTTTCGTTTGAAATAAAGGATATAATATCTCCTAGTCAACACGGTTTTATGCCAAATCGGCCAACAGTCTCAAGTCTAGCGACCTTTACAGACTATTGTATATCTGCGTTTGGAGAAGGCTTGTCAGTTGATACTGTTTATGTTGATTTTTCAAAAGCATTCGATAGGGTCTCGCATCGTATTTTACTAAGTTCTTGCGTTTAGGATTCCATTCAAATTTCATATCTTGGGTCAAGTCAGTGTCAGTGTCTGTTGAAGAATCTTTGTCTGAGCCGTTTTTAGCTTCCTCGGATGTTCCTTAAGGGAGCATCTTAGGACCACTTTTCTTTATAATTTTTATAAATGATGTTAGCTCATGTTTTGTAAAATCAAAGTTTTTGTTGTTTGCCGATGATTTACAAATCTTTTCACGAATTGTAAACCAGAATGATATGGTTGCTTTGCAGGCTGATTTAAATAATCTGTATGCTTGGTGTTCTTAAAACCGTTTATCTTTAAACATAGATAAATGTTTCCAAGTTTCCTACTCGAAACTAAATAATAGGTCCCAGATTCAATACAAGTTGCACAATCGCAATTTGAAATCGGTCACACTGATAAAAGATCTTGGTGTTATATTCGACTCAAGTTTGACTTTTATACATCATTTAAATTACAAAATACCAAAAGCTTATTCGCTCTTAGCATTCATTAAACGCAATAGCAATGAATTTTCAGATCCATATACGCTTCAAATTCTTTACACAAGTCTTGTGAGATCTAAGCTTGAGCATTCGAGTTTTATTTGGAATCCGTATTACAATACTCACGTTAATCGCTTGGAACGTGTTCAGCGTAGATTTCTAAGGTTTGCACTTCGTTCTTTTAATTTTACTGAACCTTTTCCCTCC
>OY986437.1:163684759-163830627 GCA_963920525.1 Dichetophora obliterata | reverse complement strand
AATTGCCAACAAAGCAAAAATCTTATTACAAGAGCTTTGGCTTCAAAAACTCGATCGGGATGAGTCAATCCCTATGCACCTTGATACTAGTTGGCAAAACTTCAAAAATAACTTGACGCAATTGCATTCTATAGCTATCCCATGCTATGCACATATGCATCCGAACTTTAAATGCCAAATTCATGACTTTGCTGACGCGTCAATCAGAGTTTACGGATGTTATATTCGAAGCCATGACTCAACTGGTATTCATTCAGATCTTTTAAATGTCATTAAAAAATGACTCCGCTCAAAACTAAGTCATTGCTTGAGCTCTGTGCAGCGCATTTGCTGGCAAAACTCTGGATGCGAGAACAGCCGTTACTAAATTGTCGAGTTGAGAATGTATATTTCTGGACAGATTCAGAAACTACATTGCATTGGATAAAAACTATCCTTCTGCTCTGACAACATTCGTAGCAAATAGAGTATCTGAAATTCAAGAGTGGTCACATTAAGTTTCTTGGCGACATTTACCGTCAAAACAAAATCCTGCATACATAGTCTCCAGAGGATGTAGTGTCGATGAACTAAATGACTCTATATGGTTTAATTGGCCCATTATATCTGCTTAAAGATGCACGCACTTGGCATGCGAATCATAATTTTGACTTGTCACCAGACCAGGAATCTTTAGAGAAGAAAAGGATTAAAAACGGGGCTACTTGCAGTCGAGGAGAATGAAAATGGAACTAATTACTAGCCAGTCTTCTTATACAAGACTACTGAGCATTTTTGTTTATGTGTACCGTTTTTTCAAAGTAACTAGAAAAAACGAAGAAGTTAATTCTCTTATTCCGACTGCAAAGGAACTAGAATTGGCATTCCTGAAAATTATTGAAATTATTCAGAGACATGAGTTTTCTGATGAAATTCATAAGTTAAATAAGTCCCAGGTCGTACCTCCCAGTATTCAAAAACATCTTCTTAATGCACCAATCTCGTACGAATCAAAATTCCCACTACTTATGCCTAAAAAATCACACTTCGTCGAAATATACATACGGTATCTACACATAACTAACTGTCATGCTGGTCCAAAAGCATCAGTTTCTCTTCTGCGTCAGAAAATCTGGCTAATAAATGCGAAAGAAGTTTGTAGCAGAGCCGTAAGCACCTGCATACACTTTTTCGTTATAAGCCTAAACTCCAGACTCAGATTATGGGAAATTTACCTCCTGATCGTTTGAGGGCATTACGTAAGTTTTTAATTAGCGGCGTAGATTATTTCTGTGGTCCCGTATACACGACTCTAAAAATTCGCGGTCGACCACCAGTTAAAATGTATGTCAGTATATGTTTGTTTCACGTCAAAAGCCGTCTATTTAGAACTTGCCACAGATTTATCTTCTGACTGTTTCATTCTCTCTTTTAAAAGGTTCGTCGGACGCCGTCGTCTTCCTCAGAAGATGCACTGCGACAATGCGATGAACTTCGTAGGAGCGAGTCGAAAGCTACGAGAGCTGCAAGAGGCGTTCGAGAAAGGGAAGGACAGGCTCGTCTCATACGCCGCTGAAATGGGAACTGAATTTGTGTTCATACTTCCCAGGGCACCACAATTCAGCGGGCTGTTCCTGCGAACAAAGCCCAACATCGCGGTGGACCAGCTGGTCGTGACGCACGAAGACCACGTTCCTTCACAGCAATGGATGATATGCAGAGTAGTAGCCGTAATCGTCGGACAAGACGGCAAGGTTCGTGTTGCGGACATCAAAACCAGTGCCGGAAGTTTTAGAAGGCCTACCCATAAATTGGCCATTCTACCACTGGAGGATGATTGAAGTCATTGCAGCACTTCAACGTGGCCGGTGTTTCGCCAGATCATAATTAGTTAAGTTATTTTAAGACAAATGAATTTTTAGTATTAAGTTTCCCTTTTTCTCATCTCAGCAACCCTTTCTTCGTTAAGTTCTCTCTATTGTCTGACCTTTCACTTTTCTTTTTTCTCAACTCCTATGTAATAGTTTTAAGCTTTGAAATATTATATTAAAGACTCACTTGAAATCGAAAATCAAAAGCGTACGGTTTGATTATTAAATTTTTCGAAGCCAACAAATGAAGTAAAATCATATTAAAAATTATACAACATAAAACAAATAAGTACAATACGAACATAGAACAGTTTCAACAACATTTAAAATCACAAAAGCTTAATCAGTTGATTTAGCATTCTTAAAAACTATTAAGAATTTTTTGCGCTAAGATGCGCTTGCACTAGGCTGGCACGGCCTGGGTTCGATTCCCGCCGGCATCACAAAGATTTTTGATGAAATTTAAGCAGGGCCCTTTAACAGAGCCGAAATTGCAATAAAATCAGCTAGTGATGTTTTCCTTTTCTTTTTGAAAATGCTGTTATTTTTGGTTCTTTGGAAAAAATTTGTTAGAGCAATTAATTGTTCTAACCTGACCTAAAGCTCAATAAACAATTTTAAACTATCAAACAACTAGAATTTGTATTTAAAATCAAGAATGATTTAAACTATCAAACATTTAGAATTTGTTATTTGACATAGTTAAGAAATACAAAAATTTTATTTCAATTTTTTATATTAATAATATTTTTCCTGCTGGTCGGCAAGCCAGAATACGGATCTTTCAACTTTCTGCAAATAGTGCGATCAGAATCATTTAAGTTTGCATGTGTCAATTGAGATGGTATTGATTTCGTAGTAGAAAATGTGATTTCTAAGAAAATTTCCTTAATACATTTTTCTGACCTTGCGGTGAAAACTAATTGTAAATATTGAATGAAATATATCGAAAATAGGTATACAAAACTAAGTTTTGCTTTTTAAAAATATGATTAATATCAAATTTTGATTTATCTTAAGAAAAATCTGTAGTGCGTTTAATAATTTGGCCAGGGACTGTACTCCTTCACTCCTAAGGAGGACAAAAATGTAAATGTAATTCTGAGAGGTCTTATATCATAATACGAGGAAGCGGAAATTCTCGATGTATTGCTTTTTTTATTTATTTATTTATTTATTTATTCGATTGCTAAGCCTTAACAGGTTTTATAGCAAATTTAAAATTATAAAACAAGATATTTAATATAATTCAAAAATATAAAGTCTGATTTTGATTGAAATCATGTATTATTAACAAGCTAAAATTTTTAATAAATTGCTTAAAGTATATTATTTTATTTAAGCATAAGAATAAAAAAATTAAAAAAAAAGTTAAGTCAAATCGATAATATCAAACAGCATAGCAGGGTTGAGTTTTCAAGACAAACAAGGTCAAAGTAGCAACAATTTTTGTATCCGGACATCGGCGGAGTCATGTGACAAACAAGATCTTATACCCAATAAAACACCACTCCAGTAAGTATATATATAATATATATCGTTCTGTCTTCCTGAAGCCGGTGGGATCCTGGCTTGACAGGGTGGTTACTCAACAAACTAGGTCAAATTCACCAAACCAATTTTCATAAAACAAAGAAAACCAGTTGCGAACGCAGGCTTTAAGACAAACTAGGTCTTATCGGCCACTCATATTAATATATTACAAATCGATCTAACGTAGTGTTTCAAGAGGTAAAAACCAAGACACCACGGTACCGTCGACAAATGTAGTACACTATCATGAAGATATAAGGCAATTGAAGATCCTAGGCTTAGGTCCATTCAGATCATTTAGATGTTCATACACCAAAGTTATCCATTTTAGGCTTAGGTCCATTTATCCATTTAGATTGTTATATTAATGTGCTTACAAATATCACCAGATGCATCAGATATATGTTTGAGAGAATTTAATCATAATCAACGACTGTACTGCAGGTAATCTATAATTTTATGTTTGATTGAGTCCATGGATTCACTTAAGGATATAACTGTTAAGATGTTATTTTATATATAGTACAATACTTATGTCTAATTTGTTCATATATACTTGTATGCTTGCAATCATAACAAACTTGAATTGCATTCATTTATTTTTATTATACTTCAAATATTTTCTGAATTTAAATCATTGAAAGTATTTCAATCGATAACGTCTTTCAGGTTATGGGCCCAGGCAACGAATTCTAAAAATTGTATTTTGTGAAACCAGCTGAATTTGCTCTTATATAATGGCTGCGTCGTCTGTGCGAATTGAATTGTTGTCAAAGAATAATTACGACACATGGTGCATGCAAGTGGAGGCACTTCTAATAAAAAATGATTTGTGGCAATATGTAAATGGTAGTTTCGTCAAGCCGGGTGTTGAAGGCGAAGATGTTGAAAATTGGTCAATTCAGCACAAAAAGGCCAAGGCCGATTTAATATTATCAATTCACTCATCTGAGTTAAAACAGATTCGAGGATGCGAGACTTCGCATGAAGTTTGGATGAAGCTGGAATCGATTTATGCTTCGAAAGGACCTGCTCGAAAAGCTACATTGTTAAAACAATTAATGCTTCAGAAACTAGAAGATGGTGGCGATATAAAAGACCACATGGCTAAATTTTTTGATGCCGTTGATAAGCTCGAGACCATGAAAGTTGAAATTAACGGAGACCTGCTGACTATTATGTTATTATAGATGAATTTCATTTAAAAATCGAGATAAAACTGAAATTTTGAACCCGACCTCCTCAGATATCGATGAAATTTTGTTCATAGCTAAATTTGATCAATACAAACAAACTCTCATTTTTAGAAATGACTGTTTTGCGATTTTTTGGGCGTGGCACAGTGGGAAAGTTTTCGAAAAAAAGCGAAAATGGTCAAAAAGAGCTCCATTTTAACTACAATAACTCAGAATCGGCTGAACCGATTTCCATGATCTTGGTATCATTAAAAGATATTTTAACAGGTTTTATGACACGTTTTATGACACAAAAAAAATTACACTGTACAAAATTTATAAAAAAAAAAAAAAATTTTAACTAACGAAAAATCCAAAAAGATCAAGGGTTTTTTTTACAGTGTATTACTTTTTTAGAAAGGTTTATCCTTTACCTATACCATATCAAAAATAAAAATGGGTTCTTTTTTAGTTTTTTTATATAATTTTTTAAGTAGTGTCACTTCTAGTAATTGCCCTTATATTTTATATTTACAGGTAAAATAACACAGTACAACACATGATTTGCCAACTCAATTCTGAGAACTGTATGTGAAATTAGACCCAAAAAGAAGAATTTCTGCATCATTCGTTTTGTCTTCTTACCTGCCAAAATATTTTTAATATCGATTTGAAGTTAGTACTATCGTATTGGGGAATTTATCACGTTTTAGGCCCTGTTGTTTGACATAGCTCGACAACCACTAGCCCGATTTAGTTGAAATAAATTTTAAAAAATTAAAAATTACAATTTCCTTAATCTGTTCATATATTGTTTTCCTATAAAAGCCACAGTTTCCAAGTTAAAAATAAGCGCATGAAGAAAAACATATTTTTTTTTAAATTCATAAAAAATACAAAACGGAAATAAGTTTCAAGTCTAGTTACTTTTTCGCAAAGTCACATAACCTATGAGCAAAATGAGACAAAGATCATGAAAATCGATGCACGAGTTTCGCTTTTATTCGCAATTGAGTAAAGGTATGAATTTCAAAAATCAGTTATAGCCACCACCCTTAAAATAAAAAAATTTTGAATTGCTCAGTAAACAAATTTTTTCGATCTTTTTTCTGTATTTTTCGGACGATATGACCACAAACGTAACAAAATTCATCCAAATTTGGGCACTTGTTGTTTTCCATATTGATATATTTCATGTTTTGTTGTTATTCACTGTTAAAAAACTGGAGAAAAATCACTGTTTCACTGTTCGCGTTCGTTGGCACTGCCTGAATGACAAAAATCGATCAATGCACACCTATAAATACTACGTATTTTTCAATATTTTACGGCCAGGTACTTATAAATGGGCGCATATTTTAAGGGTGGCTGGCTATATACCTGATTCAGCACTTGTACGTTTCAAATTGTGCAAAACTTTCCAAATAATCAGCTTAAATGTGGGTTTATTTATTATTTTGTTTATTCCTTTTTTTTTAATTCTCAGAATCATAAAAAAGGTGTCAATGTTTTCTCCAAATATTGTTGTGCATAAAACGTGGAAAATTCCCCTATACGATAGTTACTAACTTCAAATCGATATTAAAAATATTTTGGCAGGTAAGAAGACAAAACGAATGATGCAGAAATTCTTCTTTTTGGGTCTAATTTTACATACAGTTCTCAGAATTGAGTTGGCAATCAATGAACTGAAAAATGTTGTACTGTGTAAATAAACATTGTCCCAGGAAAATTATGAATATGTTTTAACCCCAAAAAGTTCTTGCTTGCCTTAAAAATTGCTATATAAATGCACCTGATGAACGTACCGAAATTCATAATTATAAACAGTTTCGAGAAGCCAAGATATCCCATTACAATTTTTACGCGTATATTTTAAAAATTTGAGTGAATATGAATTCAAACAATAAGTACAGATGCATAAAAATATCTAATAAGTGTTGCGCTTCGCTTCGTAAAATAAGTGAAAACGAGGCTGCAAATATAACTGAATATTTTCCAGCTGTCGCCAGCAATCATTGTAGCCGTATTTGCGAAACTTGCCGGAATACACTGAGAAAAGCGCGCAGTCGTAATGAATCCAACGTGGAGCAGAATGAACTCTCAAATTATTTACCAACAACGCCCAGCGATGAAATTAGGGAAGAATTGAATGAACTTCCAACTTGTACCAGCCGTAATGCAAACATCGAAAGCAACGAACTCATTGAAAATATAAATGATCATATTATTCCTCATCTACCAAACCAAATGTCGCCTCTTAAGAGGAAATATATCAAACGAGATGCATACAGAAATAGAAAATCACTGCAAATTTTGGAAAATGTAGCAGATTCACTTGGAGCTGATCCATTGTCTGATTTGTCAGCGCAACTTGAAAACGTCAAAGCCATTTACGAAGAAATTTTGCAAAACATCAAATATCAAATAGAGAACAGCTCAAATCTTTTGGAAAAGCAAAAACTTTTATCTCTCTTACCAATCAATATGAGTCACGCAGAAATTAAAGATCGTTTTGGGGATGATATATCTCACGATTGTATCAAAAAAAGTAAAGATATCCAAAGGAATAAAACGAAGTTTGCAGATATCAATCTTTTAAAAATGAGCACACGTAGTTTACCAACCGAAACTCTAAGCACAGTCAAGTTATTTTATGAAGATGATGAAATTAGCCAAATGATGCCAGGATCGCAAGATTCAATTACTGTTAAACAAGGAAACTTACGTGAAAAAGTTCAAAAAAGACTGATGTTATCTTCACTACGCGAATCTTACTACGAATTTAAAAAAAACATCCCTTGGCCAAAGTGGGTTTTACAAAATTTACAATGTTAAGGCCAAAAAATTGTATGAAACTTGGAGTTGGAAACCAGCAAAATATCTGTGTATGCACATTGCATCAGAATATGAAATTGATGTTTGAAAAAAGTGGCTTAAAATCAATTTGTATTGAAAGAGAATGCACATTTACCGACTACAAAGATGTTCTCAAATTCGTTGTTTGTGATGGTGACATAGAAAAAAGCGAGTGTTGCGTTTCAATGTGTGGTCACTGCTTCAAAAATTTAAATAATCTAAAAACGCATAGGCTAAAACATTTTGAAAATAACCAAACTGAAGAAATAATATACAAAAAGTGGAATACAACGATTAGATGTGTTCTGGAAACGTTAACCACCAACCCAGAATCATTTGTCAGCGATTTTACTAAACACATCAAAGTTCTGATTCCGCATCATTTCATAGCAAAGCGACAATCTGAATTTATCAGCAATAAAAGAGCGGCGCTGTTATCAGGAGAAATGTTAATTCAAATGGACTTTGCTGAAAATTATGCATTTCTTGTTCAAGATGCCATGCAAGGATACCATTGGAATAATGATCAGGCTACAATACATCCGTTCGTTATTTATTACAAAGGTAATTATTTTAATATTTTGGTATTAGTAAACACATCCATCCACACTCATCAAAATATTTAATATTTTTTATTTATTTGTTTTTTTCCTTTGTTTGTTTATTTTCAGATAACGATAAATTAACTCATAAAAGCTTCGCCATAATATCTGATTGCAATACCCATGATAGTATAGCAGTTCATCTATATATTTAAAAAATGATACAGTTCGTGAAGGCCAATATAACCAACAATGGTGCAGGAGCACAATATAAAAATAAATATAACTTCATTAATTTATGCCATCACAAATCTGATTTTGGTATTGACACTGAATCGCACTTTTATGCTACCAGTCACGGAAAATCTGCATGTGATGGAATCGGAGGAACATTGAAGAGAGGTGCTCGAAATTATAGTATTGCAAATAAAAATTAAATCCAGACAACGAGGCAACTCTATCACTGGGCATCAGAAACATATAAGACTACCATACAAGTTGCTTACGCAGATGCTGACGAATACAACAACGTTAAAGAAAAGCTATTTTCAAGATATAAAGAAGCTCAAACTATAACAGGAACTCAAGGCTTTCATTCATTCATTCCGATAAATGAAACTTTTGTACATGTGCGCAGATATTCTGACTGTGCCAAATTTGAGCAGCGCAAAATTTCTTACAAATAATTAACTTAAAAAAAATGTAAATAAAATAAAACACAAATTAACAAAAACATGGCAAATAATATAAACAATTGTTGATGGTTTTTTATTTGTAAACATTTAAAAAATGTTATAATTGTTGAACTATTTTGTAAATGTGTAAGAATGTGACCTGATATTTTCGCTGTTATTCGAATTATTTTGAAAACTTTCGGTACGTATTACTAGAAGTGACACTTCTTACAAAATTGGGGTTAAAACATATTCATAATTTTCCTAGGACTATGTTTATTTATTTAACCTGTAAATATAAAATATAAGGGCAATTACTAGAAGTGACACTACTTAAAAAATTATATAAAAAAACTAAAAGAGAACCCATTTTTATTTTTTGATATGGTATAGGTGAAGGATAAACCTTTCTAAAAAAGTAATACACTGTAAAAAAACCCTTGATCTTTTTGGATTTTTCGTTAGTTAAAATTTTCTTTTTTTTATAAATTTTTTACAGTGTATTTTTTTTTTTGTCATAAAACGTGTAATAAAACCTGTTAAAATATCTTTTAATGATACCAAGATCATGGAAATCGGTTCAGCCGATTCTGAGTTATTGTAGTTTAAATGGAGCTCTTTTTGACCATTTTCGCGTTTTTTCGAAAACTTTCCCACTGTGCCACGCCCAAAAAATCGCAAAACAGTCATTTCTAAAAATGAGAGTTTGTTTGTATTAATCAAATTTAGCTATGAACAAAATTTCATCGATATCTGAGGGGGTCGGGTTCAATGCATCTCGATTTTTACATGAAATTCATCTATATAGTCTTCCTACATCATTCGATAATTTCAGGTGTGCAATTGAATCTAGAGATGAGCTTCCTACTGCAGAAGCTTTAAAAATAAAGATTATCGAAGAAAATGAAGCACGAAAACAGGCGACAGATGGCGTGGTCCTAGCCATCACAGCTGGAAATCGGGTTAATACTCGAATGAGGTACGACAATCCTGTAATAAAATGTTTTAAATGTTGTGCAGTAGGACACAAAGCTAATTTTTGTCCTACAAAGAAAACTGGAGATAGTCGTTTTCAGACGAAGCAAACGCATAATGTTGATGTGACGTTTACAGTAAGTGATACAGTGGCAAATATGGATTTTGAGACTGAGTGCAACTCAGTTAATAGGCCATGGCTGCTAGATAGTGGTTGCACTGCGCATTTGTGTGGTGATCAGGATCGTTTTGGACTTATAAAAGAGTCAACTAAAATTTAATTAAATCTTGCTAATCACTTCAGTACTGATGTTAAGGGCAAAGGAGCAGTACAAGTCTTAGTAGCAAGTGATCAAGGTCAAAAATTGATTGATTTTAATGACAAACTTTTTGTGCCGGACTTACGTACGAATTTGATTTCGGTTGCAAAAATAACGAACAAAGGTTATGAAGTTGTTTTTCGTCAAAACCATGCATTTATACGTGATGAGAGAGGAAATACTGTCATGCTTGCAGATAGAAAAGGTGATTTATATTACATACGTGAAAATTTAGAATGTTCGTCAGTCCAGTCGATGTGCTCCGAACTGTTGAAGTGGCATATGCGTCTGGGACATTTAAACGCGAAGGATTTGATGATTTTAAGGGAAAATGGCGTTTTGCCAGCATTTGAAGTAAATTCAGTAAAAGAATTGTCGCTGTGCAAGATATGCATCTTAGTCACTTAAAATACAAGTAAAACTTAAAAAAAAACAGATGCGCCGCTGGACAGACGAGAGAAACGAAGCTTTTTCGCAGTTTCATAAGTTTAAAAATTTAATAATTTTTTTAATAAAAAAATTTTTAAATTGAAAAACTTAAAATACCATAATGTTAACAATAAAAAAAATAATATTCCCACCAGTAAATTTTATTACCTTACATTATTATTTTACATTAGTTTTGAATTATTTTTGTAAATGGTAATGAAATAATTTGGTTTTAATATCTAAAATATATTCTGAACTCATACACAACCTAACTCAGTTAAATCTAACAAGTTTAGTAGATTTAACGAAATTCAACTCAAGTCACGCTTCCATGGGAAGTTAATCCAATCCCGAGTCAACCTCGACTTAACTCGCCATGGAAAAGTAGTATATGATCGATAATTGTGATCTGCTGCATTATAGCTTCACGCATTCACAATAGAATATGTAGGGTAGCTAATGCACAATCACCTTAATAAATTCCTGTCATCTATCGCAACATAGCTTCAGTTAATACTTAATATTGAATGAATCACATCATGATACGAAGGGTTTTTGAGTAGTGGTTAGTGTGTAGAACTCTCAATCTAAATGGTGCGAGTCAGGCACCGAAAATAACTGTTCTTTTAGAATTTTCAGATGAAAAAGACAAAACGACAAAGTTTCCGGTGGACTTTTTTAAATATACCATTATTATTGTTATGGCAGCAGCTTCGCGAGTATTAAACGCCTTTTAAATTTTTCACTGTTACTATAAAAGATAAAATTAACTGTTTTTTTTTAACTGTTATTTTTTTCGGTCAAAAATATCATGCAATTATTAGTATTTTTTCAAAAGCCGCTTGACCGAATAAAAAACTATTAAAACTAAAAAAAGTTCTATAGCTTAAATTGTGCGCGCTGATGAGACGATAAAAATTGCTTAAGACTATTTTGTCGTTCAAGAGGCCTCTAAAAAAATTCAAATTGCCTGATATTTTTGACTGAATAAATAAAAAGCACAAAATTATTGTTATTTTTGACTTAAAAAACAAAAGTCAAAAGTAACAGTTATTTTTGCCCGAAAAGATAAAAGGCATAAAAGTTTAAATGATAACAGTTAATATCCGACTTTTTTGACAAAAACCATAACCGGTTCAGTCCCTGGTGCGAGTTTAATTCTCTCTGCTTACTTACGAAGAAATATTTTTAAAAGTAAAAAAACAACAACAATTCTAAGAAAAAAGTGTATGAAAAAAGTGTCGTTTTTGAGATTTCACTCAAGCAAATCACAAAACGAGACTTAAAAAGCTTTGCTTCAAAAAAACCTGGAAATTTTTGTTTTAAGTAATTATGATTTTTAATATGTGTTGTGTATATAAAAATTTAGTACAAAATGTGTTCTAACAAAAAGTTATATCTAAAAATACACACGTTTCCTGGATAAAGAACAGATCAAATGGAATAAAGTTGTGAGTTCTGTTGTTTATTCAGAAGAGAACCCATTTTAAATTAAAAATTGGACCAGAAAGAGTACATTTGTATGTGTTTTTGATCAGTTGATAAGTTCACTGAAATAGAAAAAAAAAAAAACAAAAATGGAAAAATCTTTATATTTCCTTAATTAAATTTAGTATTTATATAATAATAATGTTAAATAATATAGCATATAACTTATTTATTAATAGCGACGGCTATTAAAATATGAATAGCCAAACTGAATAAAAAAATACAGCCATCATGTACTTTCACCATATACATTGTGATTTGGGGATTTCAGACTTTGTGGGATTTTTTGGTTTGACTGCGTACATCATCTAAGTGACAGACGCACGACCTATTATGATTTCAAAATTTTAAGGCTGGGCGTTTTGAAATTTCATATCGTAAAGTTGACCAAAGCACGATCAACGCACGACCGACCTAATGCGCCTTTGCGATTTGACCTAAAAACTTTTGAACCCTTACGAATATCGATTTGCTAATTTAGTATGATATTCTGCACAGTTATAGTTGTAGCTATTGATAAATGCAAACAAAATTTTCGACCCAACTAACCAGACTGAACCTTAATGTAGTTCACACGTTATCTAATTCTAAATATTTTAGAATATCTTATATCATATTTTTGCACATTTACATATTTAAGTATTACTAACCATTAAAAATCAAAAAGTGGCAATGTTTTGGAAAAAAGAAACAAAGAAAATTTATGTATTCCACTTTTATCGGGTATTCTCAAAAAGAGAATCCGTCGCCCAGATTCAATTCCAATCAAAAGAAAACCAATATCGAAAAAATATAGATATTTTTTATGATTTTTCGTAATCGAATCGACATATTAGGTTTTTCCATAGCTGCAATTGAATTTGGGTAATGTGTCCAAAAATGTATACCTAAAAATAGTAGGATATCCTTGTGCAAATGGTTTTTATTTCTGTATATAAAAAATAAGTTTTTAAAAATTAATGGGTTGACTGAAGACTTAATATCGGTTTTTGTTTTTTGCTTTTTCAATGTAAATAAATCTATTTTCCGAGATGTTTTATTTAAAAAAGTCAAAAATTGTTGAAATTCAAACCTCTTCAGAACATTTTTTTTTTATATTAAAAAGAAATAAAAATATTCTAATATCACATTGACAAGAAAACTTAAACAACATCTTAGCCACTCTTTTAACAATAGGATTGTGCCATATCTAAAGTGTTGAAATGCTAAAATGTAAAAAGGGCCTACATTTTGTTGTTGTAGAATATATAAAAGCTTAAGCAACCAAACACTATAACAAGACAACAAGTAAATACAACTTTTGTGAAAATACTACTTAAATCGGTGATTTCTAAAACCCCACCAAATTGTTTTAGCTCCAGACCTAATTTTTTAAGAGACAATCACCCCTATTATGGTTGTCAATATCAACGTCAACATCAATTTTTTGTCGACATATTTCGTGTTGACACCAATCTCAAATTGGTCCAGGAAATATCTTCTTATATATAATTTTTTTAAATTAAAATTATTTGGTTAATAATTCTATTATAAGTCATTTTTATTAATAATTTAATAAAAACATACATTCAATGCCACTGCATAGTATATGAGAATATTTAATATACCAACCGTTAGTAGTATGATATAACTGTACACAAGGTATTTGAAGCATTTAATTCTTCTAGATAATGCCAGTTCCTGCATCGTGTATTTAGGATCTCAGAAGGAACTGTTTGACTTCAATATTATTTATATTAGATATATATAATATTGAAGTCAATATATTTATCACACACTGCACTAGATTTTTTTTTAATTTTTTTCAAAAATATTTTTATTTAAACTTTTATTAATTATTTGTTATTGTATGCATAAGCACGTTACGTCAAAGTAAGTTTTTTTTTTCAAAAGTATTAAATTTTTTTCATTTTCGGGTTTTTCTGGTGGGTGTTAAGATTAAAAAAGCTTACAGCTACACAGTTGCTTCATTTTTTGTGTGTTAAAAACTATTTTTTGTATTGTTATATTTTAAGTACTTAAAAAAATTATAGCTCCAAATTTCGTTTGTTTATTCAGAAATCAATAATATATTAGCGAACGGTACAAGTACAACGTAATATGTGTCTTGACTTCACATTCTATAAATGAATCTATTTGCATTAATATTATCTATAACAAGTACAATATACTTTTAAGATGAATCTGTATGTAATATTAGAATTCAATATTCATTATTAGGAAAATTTTTAAATATAACGAAGGATATACAATGCCTTTTCAACTTTCTAATATTTAAAAGAAGTAGGGCAGTCGTAAATTGAAATAAAATCTGCAGTATTGAGTACTTAATCATTATTCATCTCGTATTCAAATCTTATACAGTATCTGTATACAGTTATACAGTATTTAATGGCTATAATTTGGGATCGGATTTTTATGAAAAATCATTTTTAAATCAAATCCTGTGGCAAAATAGGATAGCAACAAAAATTTTGTTTTCTAAAAATATTGATTAAATACACATATATTATCTAAATGTTTTAAAATTTTGCATAAAATTTGTATATTTTTGATTTTTGACACTAATTTTTTATACGTTTTGCATAAAAATCCGATCCTTAGTTATAATAAATGGTAGATATAATACAGTAGTCGATACTAGCTTGGTCACTTGTCAAATCAATTAATTCCATTAAAATAAAGCGGATAATGTAAAAAAATCAAAATAAATGCATTTTTGTCTTACTGTCGAAACTGCGAATTTTGGTTAAGTAAAAAAGGAAAATATGGTACACGCATTTGTCAAAAAGTTTTCCCAGATGCAAGTATGTATTTTCCTTACTTTTAAGAAAATTTTTGTAGAAACTAGTTATGATTAACTATATTATAAAATTTAAATTCTATAACAAGCGATATTTTACGGTCTCAAGGTTAAAAATAAAAGTTTTGTTTAAATTTTTACATTTTTTTTCAATATTTCACTCGCCGTCGGTTAGCATCATCAGGAACTGCAACAAATTTTTAACAATAATTAACAAACATTTTTATGCACTTACTGCATTTAAAAACTCACAATTTTTCAAAAGCTTTTTCAAAATAAACGAGTTATATTTAACATTGAAAACATTAAACATTAATTTATAATGTTGATTTTATATGATGTAAATACAAATTCTAAATGTTTTGTAGTTTAAATCGTACTTGATATTAAATACAAATTCTAGTTGTTTGATAGTTTAAATCATCTATTAAGCTTTTAAGTCAAGGTTAGAACAATTAATTGTTTTAACGAATCTTTCCAAAAAAACAACAACAACAACGTTTTCAATATGAAAAGGAAAACATCACTAGCCGATTTTATTGCAATTTCTGCCCCACTAATGGCTTCATAAGAAATCTTTGTGATACGCCGTGCAATCGCGCATAAGCGCACTGCACCACAGAGGCGATTACATTTTAGGTGTCAATTTCTCAGTTTTTCTCCCATTTCATATTTTTATGTTTGATGTTGTATTTTTGCTGTACTTTAGTCTTTATGCTTATGTTATTATTATGGAGTCCAACAGTCTGTTGGAAGACTTCCACAACAAAGCATGGTTACTGAAGTTATTTTCAGATTTTTGCTGATATATTTTCAGCCTGTTTCTGTTTAGTCGTGCTCTACCATTTGATTAAAGTTTTTTTCCCAAATGACCTTGTTATTTAGTATGTTGATTTTATATTTATTTATTTATTTATTTATTTATTTATTTATTTATTTTATTGACATACTAATGCAACAAGAGGTCTTATAATTAAAGCACTAGCCTCTAATTTCATCAGTATTTGTGATAACAGGGTTAATTATACAAGTTACTAATAAAAAAACTTAATAATAAAGCTAATATAAAACAGTAATGTTTGAATTTAAATTCGAGTAAAAGTATTGCTTGATAGCTTAAATTACAATTCTGCTTGTGTAAAAACTGAAAATTATTGCAATGAGGAGAAAAAAATATTCAATCGAAATTTAAATTTTAATTGGTAATTGTTCTAAGATCAGTTGGTAGAGCGTTCCAAAGACGGATTGAATACACAAAAAATTGTCTTTCCGATGCCAGACAAGAATGACGCATTTGTATAATAACGTTTGATCTTCGTGATCTTGCAAACCCGAGTCTATTGTACAGATAAACCGGCATATATATGATATGCCGGTATGTATATGATTTAAATACAAATTCTAAATGTTTGATAGTTTAAATCATACTTGATTTTATATACAAATTCAAGTTGTTTGATAGTTTAAAATCGTTTATTGAGCTTTAAGGTCAAGGTTAGGTTAATTAATTGTTTTAACGAATTTTTCCAAAGAAACAACAACGTTTTCAATATGAAAAGAAAAACATCACTAGCTGATTTTATTGCAATTTCTGCCCTACTAAAGGCTTCATCAGAAATCTTTGTGATACGCCGTGCAAGCGCGCATAAACGCACTGCACCACAAAGTCATCCACTAACAAAGCTAACTAACAAACTTCCACTAACAATTAATTGTTCTAACCTTGACCAATAAACGATTTTAAACTATCAATCAACTAGAATTCGTATTTAAAATCAAGTGTGATTTATACTATCAAACATTAAGAATTTGTATTTAAATCATATAAAATCAACATAATAAATAACAAGGTCATTAAGGAAAAAAACATTAATTTATAATTTTAAATTTAAAAAAAACGGAATAAATTAAAAACAATTAGCACTAAAAACCACGTCTACATGTTTTCTCGTCAACTTGTCAAGTGAATTTTTGTATGTAATTTCTGTATATATGTCGCAATTATTAGTGTCAGTCTTGTAGTTGAGTATAATTTTTTGTGGAACGATAATGATGTGGAGCTTTTCCAAAGTGTATCATCTCCAGTAGTTTGTCTCTTGCTCCAATATTTGTACTTTGTCAAAGTTCGATGAATGTTTGTGTTCAGCACAGTGGGCCGAAAGTGCTGCTTTCTATTCTGATTGTCTCCGTGTTTTTTGATCTGATTAATGTGAAGCAATTCTTGTCCTTAGTTTATTTTTAGCAGTCCCAACATATATATGATCACATATGTTGGACCCGTCACCGCTACAAGAAATTTTGTAAACAACGTTGGATTTGTCCATCTTGTCAATTTTCGTTTTGGTCTTACTGTAAAGTTGTTGTACTGTGTTGTTCGATTTTCGCGCGATATTTACGTTGTCTTTGTTATACAAATTGGATTTTGTAAATCTTTCAGATAAACCGGGAATAAAAGTCGGGGATTTGTTAATTTTAGCGTTTGTTTCGGTTTTGTCTTTTGTGTTTCTTCTGATTTTATATTTGTGTATTAGCTCTTCGATTGTCTCTTTAGAAAACTCATTTTTTTGTAGTATTGTTCGAATTTTATTTATATTATTTTTATGGAAATTTTTGGCGCTGATGTCTTAAATGTTTTTCATGAAATTTGAAGTTGCATTTGTTATTACCCGTTTGGTGTTTTTAGAATAGAAATTATTTAAGCGTCCAGATTTCATAGGTTTCTGAAACCAGTCAAATTTTAATTTTTTGTCTTGTCTTAATATCAATATCAATGTGTCTAAATATGTTAGTTTTCTGTCATTTTCAATTTTCATGGTAAATTTTATGTTTTTGTGAAAATTTTTAAGCGCGTTTAAAGTAATTTCTATTTGGTCAATTCTTATTATTGCAAAGAGGTCATGCACGTATTTCGTCATTAGTCTGGGTTTTATCTTCAGTGTATCCAGTGCTGTTTCCAAAAGCTCCTTCATGACGATATCGGCAATTACAGGTGATGCTGATGATCCCATGGGCATGCCTTTTTGCTGTTTATAAATATTGTTCTTTAGCTTGAAGAAGTTATTGTCCTTGATGCAAAAGTTGAGCATGTCCATAAATTCTGTTTTTGTGAATTTTTGTGTGTCTACTGATGGCTGGTCATTTTTGATTGATTAAGTTTATTGCTAGGTCTATTGGTATACTTGGGAACAGGGAAATCACGTCAAATGATGTTATGAATTCATCTCCATAAATGTGTGCTTCGGCAATTTTATTTTTAAATTCCAGCGCGTTGCTTATGTTGTATGTCGAGTTCCTTGTAATGTTTTTTAAAATGTTTGTCAAATTAAAGTTATTTCTAAATGACCTTGTAATTTATTATGTTGATTTTATATGATTTAAATACAAATTCTAAATCTTTGATAGTTTAAATCATACTTGATTTAAAATACAAATTTTAGTTGTTTGATAATTTAAAATCGTTTATTGAGCTTAAGGTCAAAGTAAGAACAATTAATTGTACTAACGAATCTTTCCAAAGAAACAACAACGAAGCCTTTATCACAAATGATGAAGCCTTTAGCACGGCCGAAATTGCAATAAAATCAGCTAGTGATTTTTGCCTTTTCATATCGAAAAAACTTTGTTGTTGTTGTTTCTGTGGAAAGATTCGTTTGTACAATTAATTGTTCTAACTTTGACCTTAAGCTCAATAAACGATTTTAAATTATCAAACAACTAGAATTTGTATTTAAAATCAAGTTTGATTTAAACTATCAAACATTTAGAATTTGTATTTAAATCATATAAAATCAACATTTTTGTCAAATGTTTACAGAGTCCATATGATGGTGGACCAATAGAAGAGCAGATGGTTCTAAGTGGTGTGTTGTTCTTGTTTTTTTTTGGCAATCCAAATATTTTCTGTGTTGTTGCTACGTTTGTAAAGATCCTTCTTTTCTCTGTTGTTGTTATGTACTTGTTTTTGAATAGATATTCGCAAAACTCGTTGTTCTTTTGTTGTAATGTAGTTGTAGTATCCATTTTAATAATTTTAGACGTTCCAATATCTAAAATCCTAATTTTTTTGTCATATTCATCCAAGTGCGTCGGAAGCGAATTTCATCTGGGGGGCAGTACAAATGGGGTGGTAGTACAAATGGTGGTGCAAAAAAAGTTCACCAAAATTTCTTCACATGAAACATGAAGAAGAGAGAAAGAAGAGGAAAATATATAATACAAAAATATTATCGTTGTAAAAAAACTGATATTTTGAATAACTTTTCCTTTTAAATTGTTTATCTAGCTAAAAAAGTGGGGGGGCAACTGCCCACCTTCCCCCCCCGCTTCCGACGCCAATGTATTCATCCTTTTTCATTGCTACTGTAACGTTTCTTTTGTCAGAGTTTAGAATTAATATGAAGTCATGATCTTTTAGGGATTTTTTTGTCGCCTTCACTGTTTCCAAAAATTCCTTTGTCTCTCTCGTTAATTTAATTTTGTTGAGGTATCCATCTATCATTGTTGTAAACTTCGATCTCGCTGTGTGTTGTTCCTCTTTATATAAGCTTTTATTTAACTTGCTTCGTTCGTATGTATGTATGTATGTATATATGTATTAGGGAAATCAATCATGGGATCCCAAAATCCGGATTTCCGGACGATTTAAGCCCTTTTAAATCCCGGGATTGTCTTTCCTGGATCCCGGGATTTTTAAATTAAAAATTTATATTACAAATATTAATGTAAAGGCAAAAATTTAATTTTAAGCTGATATGAATATAGAATTAGAAAAAACTTTTATTGAGGCTGAAAAAGATTGTTAGGACGATGAGTGTGAATGACTGGAGCAAAGACTTTGCAAAGTTTCAGAAGAATTTGCAATATCAGGAAGTCAGTTATATATTTAAAAATTGTCAGGTATTCTGACTTAAGAAATAATTTTGTTTTATGGTGAAGGCAATCGTGATCGAAACTTACAAATTGCTTACGACTATTGTGCAACTATTTCTCTAGCATGGAATCAGAACGGTGCTTCTCATCAGCGGGTTAAAATTGTAATAATATTCGAACAAAACTCTCCAATAAAAAATAAAACGAGTTGATCAGATTAATGTATTACTTTAAAAATAATTAAAACAAAAAATTTAATTTGAAAAGTCTTTTCCAACCTCAATTTGCCTTAAACACAAAAAAACATGAAGACGGTATAAAAAAAAATGTTTAACATTTTTATAATAACACCTTAAACTGTTTTGTATTTTATTTTTTTATATATATTGTTCTTTAAATTAATAAAAATTTCAAGTCATCAGTATTATTTAATTTTATTTGTGTTTATCAGCAATGCGGGTATTCACAATTTTGTGGTATTGTGGTTTTCTTGCCATAGTTGAAAACCACAATTATGAGCACCATTTAAAATAGAATTTGTGGTTTGAAACCTCACACTATAGTTTTTCTTTACTATGCAAATTAATTAACTATCCAATTTGATATATTTTATTAATATATGGCATAAAAAGTTTAACTTGCATTTTGAGATTTTGTATTTTTTGCAATTAGAAGACTGGCAACCGATCAGTTGTTTATGTAACTTTAAAAACCACGTTCGTTAAACATATCATTGAGCTACTTAAAATAACTACACTTTTGGTTTTTAGAGATTTCATGTAAAACAAGTAAAAATATAAAAACCGCTCGATAAAGTGTGGTTAAGTGTGGCTCGATAAACCATGGGGTTTTTTAACTACCCTGAAAACCACGCAATTGTGAATATCCTTAATTTTTTTTTTGTTTTTGTTACTTTATAAATTAATTAATTTAAATTTTTTAGTTTCAAGTAATAACTAACAAAAAATTGTATTAAAAGCGTTTTGAATTATTAACTTCTTTGTAAAAAAAATACGATGTAGTAAAAAAAATTGTGCCACACCCCCTTTTACCACCCAAAAATAAATAAAAAATTATATCTTCAAAACTACGGAGCTGATTATAAGCTGGGCTCTCATCACGTATGACGAGAATCGTTTGATGACATCGTTTCAACAATACTTTAACATCACGTAACCTTAAATTTAATGTATCGTATAAACGATATCGTTTTGCTGGCTTCATGTATTACAAACAACTGCGAAATGACATCGTTGAAACGATTTCTTGGCGCGATAGTAGTTGAATATGGGATAGAATCGTTCAAACGATAGTCGTTATTAAAGTTACGTTATTACTGATTATAACTTGCTTCGTTCGTATATATGTACGTTTATATATATGTATGTATGTTTGTCAAAATTTGCAAACCATTTTTCGCAATTTTGCAAACATGTTGGTATCCGATTAAGCTGAAATTTAACATACATATGTAAGTCCGGTGACAATGCAATATTATAATAAATTATTTTGCCACACCCCATTTTACGGCTAACAAATTAATAAAAATGCTATATCTCCATAAGTTTTGAAAATAAAAGATGTTTATAATAGACCTTTGAGACTAAAAAGTATAAAATAAATAAAAAGTAAAAATTTTTTTAAAAAAATAAGCTTTTATTTAAAAAAATAAGCTTTTATTTAAAAAAGACGTGAACTATAAAGAAAAAAATAAATTTAAGTGACATTTGTCATATATGTATACAGTAGGTATATTCTAGGTGCAGAAGAACCCCTCTCTTGGTTACTCATCATCATAATATAAGCGTACGTAAATTGGTAAGTTCTAACGACTTATATAAATTTAGAATTTTTCTAATACATTTATATTTAAAAGCTTGAGGCACCGATGTCCGCGATCCGTTACACAGGCTTACTACACATTATCAGTGAACATTGAATCTTTTAGTAAGCTTACCTTTCCATAAACTGCGATCCATTATACAGGTTTACTACACAATATCACTGCCTTAAGCTTTTAAATATAAATGTACTTGAAAAATTCTAAATTTACACATTTCCTTAAAAATTACCAATTAACGTACGCTTATATTATGATGATAAGTAAGTAAGAGAGGGAACACAACAAACAGGAAGACTTGCGGAGAGTCACCGCAAGCAGAGCAGCAGACCTCATGGAACAGAGATTCCAAGAGGAAGGTCAACGGCAAGGCACCAAACCTAGGAGAAATCCTCCTCCGCCAGCCAGAACACAAGTCAATAGGACTGTACGCAGCAATGATCAGGTGGAGCATAGAATCCATAATGATCACAGACACTGCAGCACACAGATGAGGAGGCACCCGTACGGCAAAGATCGAGTGGAGCATACCATCCACAGCGGTCAAAGGCCTAGTACCAGCCACCAAAGAAAAACTGCGAGCCCCAGGAGATCACATCCTGTCAAAATTCCCCCGGAAGAACACCGGGATGATACGACGTCGGCTCCAAAAAGTATCCCAATCACGGAAACTGCGTCAACATCCAAGGATGCGGCACAGAAAAGGGAATCAGAAGAAGGGCAAAAACACAAGCCCTTCCACAGTAGACGTCGCCGTGTCCACCTCCCTCAGCGCGGGGAGCCAGGAGGGCTAGACGACCCACTAAGAGTCGGCCTTAGTGGAGCAGGCGTAAGATGGTATCTGCGCTATCTGGAACAGGGCATGGCACCCGAAGTAGCTCATGAAAGAGCGGTAGAGCATCGGGGTAAAGCACCGGTACCAGAGGCAACGAAGAGGAGCTGCAGCGAGATAACGCCTCCTCAACGTCCAGAGAGCAAGAAGGCCAGAATAGCTCCTGGAAGCAACAGTAGGTCAGTGCCAGGGGCTAAGGTACCCGAGCCAGAACCTCAGAAAAATAGAAAAAGCTATGCAAGCATAACTAAGGGCATTCAAATAGCGGTTCTGCCCAAAGAATACCCCTGGCAAATGCTAAGTCCGGATGAGCTCTCGGAGCTAGAAGAAGCCATATTGAGCGAAGTAGTGAAGGGCTGGTCCACCAAGCTACAGTTTGAGGGAATTCACTTTCGTCCGGGCATGTTACTGGTCGACTGTTCGAATCAAAGCTGCTTCGGCAGTTATTGCTCGGAGGTTTACCACAGAACAACTGGGCTTCGTGCTGATCCAAGAACCCTGGTGCTACAAGGGAAAAGTAAGTGGCCTCTACTGCAAAGAGGGTCAGGTAACTTGGGACCAGAAAACAATCAATCCCAGAGCATGTATTCTAATGCAGAAAAATATTAATTATATTTGTCTTTCAGAATTTATGACGCGGGACCTTTCAGTTATCGAGACTCACATCGAAACTGATGGCAAGCACCGCGCCATAGTGATCGCATCCACTTACTTTCCTGGGGACGATGTCAACATTCCCCCAGCGGAGATAAAAAGACTCGTGGAGCATTGCAGGAAAGAGCACCTTCCACTAATCATCGGCTGTGACGCCAACGCGCACCACACAATTTGGGGAAGCACCAACGTCAACACCAGAGGTGAGTACCTTTTAGAATTTCTTTTAAGTATTAATCTAGACTTCTTCAATGTGGGGGTAACACCTACCTTTGTAACTAGGGCTAGAGAAGAGGTCTTAGATCTCACCACAGGAAGCCCAGATGTGGGGGATATGATTAGGGAATGGAGGGTATCAATGGAACCTTCAATGTCTGACCAAAGAATAATAGAGTTTAGATTTGGGGCGAAATGTCAAGAGACAGAACCCAAAAGAAACCCAAGAAATACCAGTTGGGACACATACACCAACAACCTGAAAGAAAACCTACAGAACGTAAAAGCTAGGAGTAGAATTAGTAACATCCTAGAACTTGAATGCTTTGTAGAGCAAGTAAACAATGCAGTATATAATGCCTACGAATCTAGCTGTCCAACAGGGCACAAGGCAAGAACAAAACATACTCCTTGGTGGAGCGCTGAGCTGACCAGACTCCGGAAGAAGGTGCGATGCAGCTTTAATGCCGCAAAGCGCAACGGAGAATGGCACAACTACACGGCGACTCTGACGGAGTATAATAAAGAAATCAGGAAAGCCAAAAGACAGAGCTTTAGAACCTTCTGTGAAGACATTTCTTCCACGCCAGCAGCAGCCAGGTTACACAAAGCAATGGCTAAAGGCAGAGTGGAGACAAGAATGTCACTTCTATTGCCAGACGGAAGCTATACGCTTAGAGAAGAGCAACGAGCCAGTCACCTTCTAGAAACTCATTTCCCGGGCAGTACACCGGTAACTGAGTATGAGACAGCAGACAGGCAGATTACTCCAAATCAAGAAGAATGGAAACTTGCAACGAGCATTTGTACTAAGGCTCGTCTAGATTGGGCACTCAGAACCTTTCAACCATTCAAATCAGCAGGTGTAGACGGCATCTTTCCTGCACTTCTACAAAAAGGTGCAGAAACTATATTGCCTCACCTAGTCAAAATAACTAGAAGCAGCCTTGCGCTGGGCTATATCCCAAGGAAATGGAGAAGGGCGATAGTCACCTTCATACCAAAAGTAGGGAAAATAGACTACACGCTACCAAAGTCGTTTAGACCCATTAGCCTTACCTCATTTGTACTTAAAACAATGGAAAAGGTAATAGATAACTATATAAGAACTGAGATTCTGGAGAAGGCACCAATGCACCCCTGTCAACACGCGTATAGGGCGGGCAGGTTTACAGAATCTGCTCTATACCAGTTGGCTAGCAACATCCAGTCAGCTTTCAAAAACAAAGAAACCGTACTCTGTGCCTTTCTAGACATAGAGGGAGCCTTTGATAATACTTCTCACGAGGCTGTGAAGAAGTCTTTACACAAAAAAGGAGTAAATGATATGCTCAGCAGATGGATATGCCAAATGCTTAGCACTAGAACTGCAGAAACAAAAGTGGGCAACACCACTATAAGAATCAAAACAACAAAAGGCTGCCCACAAGGCGGAGTCCTTTCTCCACTGCTGTGGAGTCTTGTTGTGGATGAATTATTAACGATGCTAACCGAGAATGGCATAAAATGTCAGGGTTACGCAGACGACATCGCCTTAATAGCGAGAGGGAAGTTCGAGGATACACTCTGTAACCTGATACAGAGAGGAATGTCAGTAACAAAGGAGTGGTGCAACACAGTGGGATTAAGTATCAACCCAGCGAAAACCACCATAGTACCTTTTACTAACAAAAGAAGCCTGCCAAACCTCCGAACAATGAGAATGGATGGCACTGAAATTCCCTTCAAAGGAGAAGTAAAGTATCTGGGACTTACACTAGATTCAAAGCTTCTCTGGAGAAGACATGCAGAGGTAACTATAAACAAAGCAACGCGCGCACTCATGGTATGTAGGAGCCTGGCGGGGAAAAGCTGGGGTTGTAACCCAACAATTCTCCGCTGGATGTATACCATGATGGTGAGACCCATCCTCACCTATGGTGCAATAGCATGGGTGGAGAGAACCAAGCTAACCACAATGAGGAATATGCTGACAAGGGTGCAGAGACTGGCCTGCGTATGCATCACAGGGGCCATGAGAACATGCCCTACCGCAGCACTAGAAGTAATTCTGGACCTAACACCCTTACACCTTGTCATAGAGGGAGTAGCCAAGCGAACTCTGTTGTGCATTGCAAAAGAGGGGACAGGTTTAGGTAAAACTATCAGCAGTAGAGAGAAGGAGGATATTGCAAAGCACACTCCCTACATCGATCTACCAAGAGAAGATATAGTAAAAAGGTATAACTTCGAAAAACACTTCGGAATTAAGCTTAGTACCAAGAAAGAGTGGGACAGCGAGATGATATCGCAAGTCAAGAAACCACACAGTATAGCATGGTATACAGATGGGTCCAAGACATTGGAAGGTATAGGCGCAGGGGTGTACGGGCCAAGAACCAAGCACTTTGAACCTATGGGGACAACACCCAGTATCTTCCAAGCGGAGATCCTAGCAATACAGCTGTGTGCACAATTCAATCTGGACCGTAAATACAAAGGTCAGGATATAGTTGTGATGTCAGACAGCCAAGCAGCAATCAAAGCATTAGTTTCCTGTGAGATATCATCGAGAATAACATGGGAATGCCTAACAAAACTCAACGAACTAGGCAAGAATAACACTGTTACTATACTTTGGGTCCCAGGACACAAAGGAATACAGGGTAACGAAGAAGCCGATGGACTAGCGCGACAGGGTGCGGCCACAAAATTTATAGGACCAGAACCATTCTGCGGATTGGGCACACATTCTATAAAAGAAGAACTAAGAAGGGAGGAGAGGCATAAACGATCAAACCTTTGGAAAAGCCTCCCAAAGCTAAGACAATCCAAATTGCTTCTCAAAGATTTTAACACTCGGAGAGCAAAATTATGCATAAGCTTAGGCAAACCGAATCTTAGGATTCTAACGGGGTTCCTTACAGGACACTGTAAACTCAAATACCACCTGATGAAATTGGGCATAGAGACCGATAGTAACTGCCGTTTCTGTGAAGAAGCAGAGGAGACTCCAATACACCTACTTACAAACTGCGACGCCGTGGCTCGCAGACGTAAACTAGCACTGGGGAATTATGAGCTGAGTCTAGAGCAGGTTTCATCCCTTGAACCTAAGAATATTCTCAAATTCATTAGAGAAATAGGGCTGGATGAAATTCTGTAATCCGCAAACCCAGCGGAGCTTTGAGAAGGAGGTACAATAGATCTCATTTAGGTCGCAGTACGCATCTCCACCACACAACATTAACATTAACAAGTAAGAGACGGGCTCTTCTGCACCTAGAATATACCTACTATATATATATATATATATGACAAATGTTAATCAAATTTATTTTTTGAAATGAAAACTTCTTTAGGTGCGTTGAACGGTTTTGGTAGAGGGTAAATCTTTGGTTTGCGTCGTCGTATTTTTCCGAGGAACTCTCGTCATCAATACAGACAGCAAAGATAACAAGATAGGAAACTAAGAAAACATAACCTCAAAAAATGTTTGCTTTTAAAGTTTGGCAATTTCTTTAGTTGTTGTATTTGTCAACATTTTTGAAAAATTTGCTTTTACTTAAACAGCTGCTATGCATGGTGAGATTTAAAAATGGAACGATCTTCTTCTTTTTCTGCTTTTTTCTGATGGAACTTCGTTTGCAAACAAGAAAAAATAATGTATGGATTGTGTGTTTTAACATTTTAATCTTTAAGTTGTGATAAAGGAATATGTTGAACATTCAAATAATTACATGCATGCTCTTATTTTATTATATATTGTCAAACAAAGGTTGACAATTTTCACACTTGTTGTATTTGTCAGTGGCTTTTTATTTTCACCACTGCGGCATTTTATTTTCAGAGTTGTCAACTATCATTGTTTTAATTATAAACTTTTTCATAACACGGGGGTTACACGAGACAGTACTGTAAAGACAGTAAAAAATACGTTTTAATTGTTAAACTTTGTGTCTGTGAAAAAGAGTACAGACAGTTGGCAACACAGTAGACAAAATAGTGAAAATTTTCTATTTTATGAAGAAAATTTTTGTTAAAACTACGAGTACGCCAAAGTATTGCAAATTTTCCATTAATTCTATTAAATTTTTACGTATTCTATCACTTGATATGCTAAATATCATTCTTCTCTCCTAGCTACTGTCCCACCAACTGTCTACAAAAAACTTAAGCAGTAGAGCAGACAGTAGCAAAAGTTAGTGTGTGTGGGTAAAAATTTGTGAATGTGTTGCGACTGTCTCGTGTAACCTCCGTGTAAAGGGTAAGTGTCAAAAGGAAACTTTTCAGTCGTGGTGGGATAGAAAATATCAGGTTGAATAAAATTTGTGTGTGTTGGGATAAATTTGTCTTTTTTGCTGTGTCAAATATACGATGAAATTTTGACGATTGCAAATTTTGACGTTTCACATTTCGATCCTGTCTTAGCGCAAATATTTTGTTTATTTGCATTTTATTCAATTTGCGACACATTTCATTCGATTGCTTGTACTTGCAACTTGTTTCGTAAACTTGTAATATTGTAAACTTAAAAAACTTAAAAAATAAAATAATAAGAAAAATAACGAAGGTGCTTGAGTTTGAGTGTGGGGCAACGATCTCCCGGTGTATCACCAAGGGCAGCAAAGTTAAATTTGCTGGCGAACGTCCTCTAAGTGCCACCACCAGCAAGTGCAGTGCAAAATTTGTTGCTACCCAACATCCTCCAAGTGCCATCACCAGCAGCACAAGCAAGTGCAGTGCAAATTTCCTGATTCTTTTGCTTGCCTATGTTCTCCGAGAGTCGCCACGAGCAGCACCAGCAGGTGCAGCACAATTCAATTGACTGGTAAACTCTCCAATATTTCAGAAGCACCATTACAGCATGTCTCAAGCGCAGAGGCAAATTTCTGCCTTTATACTCCGGCGAGAATTAAATAAATTGAAAGAGGAGAATTTGCGCTTCATTTGCTTGTGCTGCTGGTGATGGCACTTGGAGGATGTTGGCCAGCAACAAATTTTGCACTGCACTTGCTTGTGCTGCTGGTGGCAGTACTTGGAGGACGTTCACCAGGAAAGAAAGCCAATTTAACTTTGCTGCACTTAGTGATGCACCGGGATATTGTGGGCCCACGCACACACAAACTCAAGCACTTTCGTTATTTTTTTGAAGTGAAAACTTCTTTAGGCTCGTTGAACGATTTTGGTAGAGGGTAAATCTTTGATTTGCGTCATCCTTATCGTCATTTTGCGAGTAACTCTCGTCATCAATACAGACAGAGAATTGGTTTTTAAATGACGCTCTTGCATCTTGACTACAAGGCGCTCAGCAAATGTAGCAAGCAACCATCAATAAGTTCCTCTGCTGACGCATCGTTTTTTCCCTCCCTTTGCTCCGCTGCGAAACATTGTATGATATAGCTTTTTCAATGTATATGTAGAGCTGTTGTAAGTTAAAATAAAATAAATTTAAAATTTTTGATATTTTTTTTTGTTTGACTGGCCCTGAAGTCCCTTTTGATGCCACCACTCATAGTACAACTAGACAAGGTAGTGTTAGGGCTGAATGTGTTCTCTCTCTTAGTGACCATAAATGTCTAACTCAGCCATTTTGGTATTTTGGCCAATTTTTGCTTTCATATTGCATTCTCATTGGTTGCATATTTTGTATGAAATGTCAACTTCGTTTTGACAGTTTCGGTCACCGGCTTTAACAGTACCTTGTCTAATTTTGCCATTCCACCACTTGAGATTTTGCTACGAGGCAAACAGAAAGCATAGCAAGCAAAATGCGGTTTATTTTCTGACGTTCATTCGTCTGAACGTTTCGATTCGTTCATCCCCTCTAACGTTGCGCAACCGCTGTGAACCTTTCCATTCTTACTGCGTTGTTGATGTAGAATTGAAATGTAATTGTTGTTGTACAGTTAGTTGGAATTTTTTTTAGACTTTTTTAGCTACATTCGGCATATGACAACTGATTTATTTTAGATAAGAGTTTAAAGCAATTTTTGAAATTTTGTATAAATGGCTGAAACTATTTCTTTTAACTAAATGTACTACCATATCAAAAATATATACATATAATTCATATAATTTTTTTAAATTATTTCATTATTGAATTAATTTAAAAATTTAAATCTTTTTTATAACTTTTTATATAATAACACAATATACATGCAATCTTTATATAGTTTGTGTTGTGTATTTAAATAATAATGCATAAGAAATAGATATAGTATATAAATTATATATAATTTAATATAATAAATGTACGTAGACAGTTTAACTGCCTAGTGTTGTAAATTGAAAATGCAAACCAACGACAAGCAAGACACGAGAAGCAATAGAATTCTGTATAAAAAAAGGTGTTGCTTCTCGTGTCTTACTTGTCGTTTGTTTGTGTTTTCGATTTACAACATTAGGCGGTAAGAAATAGAACGCTTATGATAAGCAGACTGTAGTAATTCAATTACAACTGTAAATATAAATTTATTTTGCAGGTTTTTTATGTAAGTGTTTTTATGTACATATATACATATAAAGCGTTATAAAAATACTTCGATTGTCATATGCTCACTGTAGCTACCAAATAACATCTACAAAAAAACTAAAGCTAACTGCACAACAACAATTACCAAGCAAATCTACAACAAAAACGCAGAGAGAATGACATGATCACAGCGGTTGCGCTTAAAGGGGATGAGCCGAATTGGCGGCGAAAAATAAATAGCACTTTGCTTGCTATATTATATACATATATATAGTTCATATATATGAACAATTTAACTAATTGAGGAAATTTAAAGAGTATTTATGTATATTTATATAATAACGAAGTAAGTAAAAAACTTGCAAAATAATTAATATTTTCAGTAGTATTTGGATAACTAAAGTCTGCTTATCCTATGCATTCTATTTTTTAAACTGTTTAGCATCAATTTCTTATATGAATTATATATAATTTATATGCTATAGATATTTCTTAATTGTATAATATTCTATTTTTAATACACAACTCAATATAGAAATGGTGAACATGTATATTGTGTTAGTGTCATGATATAAATAGATATAAATAAGCTTTATTTTTTTATATTACTTCAATAATGAAATAATTCAAATAAATTACTTAAATTATATGTATTTTTGATATCGTAATACTTTTGCTTAAAAGAAATAGTTTCAGTAATATATAAAAAATTTCATAAATTGCTATAAGCTCTTAACAAAAATAATTCTAATTTCAGATGCCGACTGTAGCTACACACTTAGAATTCACAACGCCCACAAAAAATTTCCAGCTAAGTGCGCCAACAATAATTACCAAGGAAATCTACAAACAAGGACGCACAGAGAAGAACAATATCATGGCGGAACTTTTAGAACTTTTTGATTTTCATCCTACATGTAGTATGAGCTGCATTATGAGCTTTCGCACATTCCTACATGTCCATCCAACCTGTCAAATCCATCCTACATGTAGGATAGTCCGAAACCCTATATAAGCATGAAAATTCTTATATAGCAGTAAGGCGGTCGTGGCAGGACAACGTCTCCCAGGGAATACTAATATTTTATATATAGGTTTTCGCTTCGGTCGGCAGTCCCCTCACTGCTATAGTTTTTTTAAATGCAGTTCTACCTCGAAACTCACTTCTAAAAAATGTAACGTTAAAGACCACATAAAACTGGTTATATTTTCGAAACAACAACAGTTAGAAGAAAAGTTTGTTAACATTAAATGAAAGTCTTGAGGCCTACTTTCATATACGCATACAACATTTTTTGGTTTCATCAAATATTTTCAATATATTTGCAGAAATATACTACGTTCAAATGAAACGCCAAACAGAAAAAAATTGACTATATAAATTTTTAGATTTCTTATTAAATATTTAAGTTTTATGAATTTACTTTTATGTCAATATATGTTATAAAAAGAAGATTAATAACAACAGTACTCTTATAACAGTACAACAGATTCGCGATCTTGTTGCATCACAAAAAAAATTTAAAAAGCATTGAAATGCATTTGCGAAATTCATGCAATTGCAAAATTCATACATTTGCTATAACAAAAGACTGTTGCATATGCAAATCCAATAATATTGCAAGACACTATTGTGAATGAATATGTTCATTTTGAATTGAGCCCCACCACCGATACTTTTTTAATACCGCTGATTGAGACGCAATGCGAACAGCATTTGCAACGGTTCTACAAGATCGTGAAGTACCCTAATATGGAAGATATTGTGTTTCTCTTTGATAGAATTTTAATTGTTTAGTTGATTTTTGACCTCTTCTTTTATAATAAATGATATTATACGGTCTCAAGGTCCAATCTATTGGTTAAAAATAAATGTTTTGTTTTAATTTTTAAAGTTTATTTTCAATATTTCGCTCGCCGCCGGCTAGCATCATCAGGAACTGTAATAAATTTTTAACAATAATTAACAAACAATTTTATGCACTAGCACTTGCAATTTTTCTAAAAAATTTTAAAAATAAACGAGTTACATTTAACATTGAAAACATTTAACAATTATTCACAATTTTAATGAATGTTTGTGAAATAAATTCGATGAATGTTTGTGTTCAGCACAGTGGGCCAAAAGTGCTTTTTTCTGTTCTGATTGTCTTCGTTTTTTTTGGTCTGATCTATGTGAAGCAATTCTTGTCCTTACTTTATTTTTAGTAGTTATATATTTGATCACATACGTTGGACCCGTCACCGTTACAAGAAATTTTGTAAACAACGTTCGATTTGTCCATCTTGTCAATTTTCGTTTTGGTCTTACTGTAAAGTTGTTATACTGTGTTGTTGAACTGTAACGTTCCACAAAAAAAGATACTCAACTACAGGACTGACACTGACAATTGCGCACATATATACAGAAATTGCTTAGAAAAATTCACTTGACAAGTTGACGAGAAAACATGTAGACGTGGTTTTTAGAGCTAATTTTTGTTAATTTATTCCTTTTTTAAAAAATTTTGAAATTGTGAATTAATCTTTAATGTTTTCAATGTTAAATGTAACTCGTTTCTTTCGAAATTTTTTTTGAAAAATTGTGAGTTTTTAAGTGTAGTTAGTGCTAGTGTAAAAATTTAAACAAAACGTTTGTTTTTAACCAAGAGATTGGACCTTGAGCCCGTAATATATCATTTATATCATTTTAAGAAGAGGTCAAAAATCAACTTAACAACTTAAATAACGTACAGCACTCCCCAACACAGCAACAAAGATGAAGCTGTACAAAGAATTAAAAACAAATACAACAACAAAATTAAAAAAACAATACACATGCCAACAAAAATAAAACCAAAACCAACTTAATAACATATATTGCTTTTTTAACAAGATGTAGAAGATCTGTGGCAACATGTTGTAACTTCGAAAGTTTCGAAGTTGTCGAAATTATCGACTGTCGGTTTATTGTAACACTTTCGACAGGCGATATTTGCGATAAAATATGACTTTATTTAAGTGGCACCGATCGAGAAGCGAAGTAAGTATAAATGGAAATATTAATCCATTTAAGCATGGTTTTATTTATTATATATTATTTATTTAACATAGAAGTGTTGAATAATGATTTTAAGTTAGTGAAATAACAAAAGTATTGGCTTTAATAAAAGTATATATATGGTTACCTTAGCACTGTTTGTTCAAATTAAGTTGATTTTACTTTTTTCAAACAATGTTATTTGTTGAAAGTAACCAATTTATCATTTTTAGTTTAAATGACATTTTTTATTAATAAAACAATTTTTTAAAAATATTGATTCACGTTATTTAGCATGCCAAGTATCAGAAAAAAGCTTGCGTGCAGCTGTTAAATGTTCGAACATAACTTCGAAAAAAACCAAATCGCCTGTCGAACGAAAATATAACAAAATACTGCCAGATCGAAAACTTCGCTTTGATGTTCGCTTCGACAGTGAAGTTACAACATGTCGTCACTGGAGTGACACCCAGCTTTATGACAAACATTACCAACAAAATTACCAACATTTTTTAAAATAACAACAGCATTTCCGCTAACATTGAAAAAACACTTTCAGCACAAATAGGAACGATCCATTAAAAAATAATAAATATACTAATTAAACACAAAGATCAATTATTACAACATACTCAAGAAGAGATTACAACAATTACAGAATTCATCGAAGACAACATAGACAAAGAGCACGCAGAAATATTTTTCAAAAGCGAAAATAAAATCAACGATAAGTTCACCACACGCACAAGAAGAACTCAAATCAAGAAATACACAAAAATAAAAGAGGAACAGGTTGAGCGGATCAACATTAGAACACACACAGATTGGTTTGTAAACAAAACAGACTGCTCAATATCCACTAACATTCAGTGGTTACTATCACTAAGACCCAAGCACGCGCTACCAACAACAAAGCAATAATTATCATTATACAAGTGCATCGCAGAGGGA
This sequence comes from Dichetophora obliterata, assembly GCA_963920525.1. Lineage (NCBI taxonomy): Eukaryota > Metazoa > Arthropoda > Insecta > Diptera > Sciomyzidae > Dichetophora > Dichetophora obliterata. The sequence continues at coordinate 163,797,144 of OY986437.1, read as the reverse complement.
GAAGACCTTATACAGACTATAACAAAAAAAATAAAAAGTACAAAAAAAATTTTAAAAAAGAAGCTTTTATTTAAAAAAGACGTGAACTAAAAAGAAAAACTATAGCAGTGAGAGGACTGCCGACCGAAGCGAAAACCTATACATAAAATATTAGTATTCCCTGGAAGACGTTGTCCTGCCACGACCTCCTTACTGCTATATAAGAATTTTCATGCTAATATAGGGTTTCGGACTATCCTACATGTAGGATGGATTTGACAGGTCGGATGGACATGTAGGAATGTGCGAAAGCTCATACTGCAGCTCATACTACATGTAGGATGAAAATCAAAAAGTTCTAAAAGTTCCGCCATGATCTTGTTCTTCTCTGTGCGTCCTTGTTTGTAGCAGAGATAAAGAGATGGGAAACTCCGTTGGAGAGGGATAGCATTATGTTCAATTTTACCTTAAATTGGCTCCAATACTAGCACAAAACACTTATACTATGTCGTAAAATCAACGGAAAACACCCCTGGCTTATGGTAGATTGAAGAAATTCACCAGTTACGTTTGAGGTCCGATAACTGTAAAACAGCATATTATTGCAAGAAAATGGGTAACGAAAGGTATACCACAAAAGACGTCGGAAAAGCAATGGAAAACATCCCTGAAAAATCATGGTGAAATTACCTTAGAATAATTACACCATAGGAATCTGTTCAAGCAGTGTTGCCGCTTGGAAAAATGCATGGATACTTTTTTAAGCCTCAGTTTAAGTTTAAATACTTTTTTAATAAATAATTTTTATATGAACATATGTTTTTATTTGCAAAAATATAAAAAAGGAGGCACTTCCTTAAATTCGACAAAAACTGTAAGAAAAATTATGACATTGAGACATTTTTGAACATTACTTTTTTTATCAAAAAATGCATTAACGCAACCTCTTAACAAAGAACTTTAAAATTTTGTGATAAATATAATAAGTCTGCCTCATAGGTCAGCTGCTGCTGAATGATTTTTTTCTAATTTAACACTTACTATAAACGATAAGACTAGTCGATTTTTTTTTGGGAATAGGTAAAGGTATATTGTTTTGCAAAATACTTAAAAACGAATAATTTTTAACTTTTAAATTTAATTTAAATATAGGGCAATAGCAAACCATTTTATTTATATTACACTTAACTGAATAAGCTATTAAATTACTTTTTTATGTATTTATATATTATTTTGTATCATAGCTGTTAAATAATTATTATTAATCGTATTCATTAGCAATTCGATTATTTTTTTAGAAATGTGAAATAATTGATTCAGTACAATTATTTTCTGTTTGTAATTGTAATATAATAACATTCATAAAATAATTACGATTTTTTCAGATGACGAAAATAATTAAAAATAATTAAAAGTAATCAAGAAAAATAATCAGACTACTTTTAGAAATTTTGTTTGATTCTTTTTGATTATTTCAAAAATTTCAGTCTAAAATACTAAAATTGTTGTTGCATTTTTTGATAAATTAACATAGAAATTGTTAAACAAAGATTGTCAAAAAACAAGAACGAAAAAATGCATTACAACATTTGCTCCGTTAGTTTTGTCAATCACTTTTTTCTTCTTTCTTGTTTTTTAAAAACTTTTTTAATAATTATTTACATATCTATTTCTTTATAAATTAAATTTTACAAAATATTCCGTACTTTAAAATAAAATTCTTAAATAATCAAACAGAATCAAAGTAGTAGTAGTACTTTATTGAGTTTTTAATTAATCGATATTACAAAATATATATATATAAACAATTTCTTATTTGTTACAGCCGCTAATGCTGTAATGTATGGCCTGCCTGGTCTGTTACACTATTAACTAAATTAATAATCAAAAGCCACTTGGCTATAATATTATTACAGAATAATTTACTCCTGCTCAAGGAGTATTTTAACATTTGCTTTTGACGATTATCCTAAAAGCATATGTGTGAAAGAGACAACGACAGCTTGTATACGGCGAGACATATACAAGCACTAAAAATACTAAACATTTGATAAATTACATCAAATAGAATTATAAAGATACGCAATCACTAAAAATATAATATATTAAATCATTAATGTTATGGTCACGATAATCACTAATAAAATTCAGCCGTTCAGTTGAATTCAATTGCAGCGGCTAGGTACAGTTTGCTTCAACTCGTTTAGGATGTCGTCAAGTATTCCTCTTTTTATAAAACAGTACTATACAAGCCATGTATAGCATTAGCAGCGGTAACAGAGAAGGAACCATGAACCTAAAATTCATACTGTAGCTCCCAACATATTTGTTAATAAAACTTATTAAGTTTTTGTATAACTGTTATTCGTTTAACTGTGTTAACTGAAAAAGCCGTATCAGCGTATGGGCGATTTCAGTTAAAAATTACTGGTTGCACTTCACAACCTCACCGTTGAAACGATGCGAGTCGACCTCAAACAGAATCAAAAATAATATCTATAAGTAGTTGGATTATTTTTTCTTGATTACTTTTTATTCTTTTTGATTATTTTCCTTATTCCAAGTAGTCGTAATTATTTTTTGATTACTTTTAATCTAAATCAATTGCTTATCAAACACATCTCCCTTAAGGATTATATGATTATAATTATTTTTAAAGTATAATAAATATAATCTAATTGTTTATTAATCGTAATCGCAATTTAACAGCTATGTTTTGTATATAGTTTTTTGTATAAATATCAAACCTTTAAAATTCATGTAATAAACATAATTTATAAAAATAACACAAAATATAACAGACTGAAGTACTGAAATGTACATATGTTCCTTGTTAAGTCAGTCGCCGGTAGTCTAAAATTGTTATCTTCTTTTTCTTCTTCATCTTTCAAAAGTATAGTTTTTGAGAATTCACCGTAAAAGTTGTGTAAGAATACTGACGTTATCTCCGCTACTACATCCGTTTTAGTAGGTGTCGAGCACACAGCAAAAATATAAATACTCTTTACACTCATTTATTTCAAAACTACTTTTTTCGGCATTGTGTTGTATCGAAAACAAAAGCTATCCAGCCGAATCATGTGAAATTTTAATATGTTATTCACATCAGTGGCTTTCGCTATCAAAATTTATGAAAATCGTATATTTTACACCAGTAAGAAACCCTGTTTTTAGAACTTAAATATTAAAAGCGCGTCATATTGTCAATTTTCGGTGTTTTTTTCTAGTCCCGGCCATAGCTGAACTTTATTACTAGAAGAGTAAATATCAACAACAGTGACGAAGATCTTTATTTGAAAGGCTCTAATTGAGCACCTTTTTGAACATTATTAAACAATTTTTATGAGTGTTTCAATATACCTTTAAAGTTTAAATATCGTTGTTCATTATTTTAACTTTTAAAAAAATAAATCCTAAAAATATTTTAAATATTCAAGCACTAAGTCTTAATATTATTATTTTTTATTTTATATATGTATATGCTTTGTTTCTCACTATTACATTTTAACAAAACTATTTGTTAGGCTTGAAATTAGATAAATAGAATTGTTATTAAAGCTTAAAAAATTGGGTTTCAGTACTGTAGTATGTGGATACTTTTTTCTGAAGTGGATACATTTGTGACCTTTTCATGGATACTTTTTTTAGAATCGTCGCGGCAACACTGATCTGAGGTGAACTCACGTACACAATAAATGAGTTTCACCAAAGTACATAAAAATGGAAAAAACATATGTTTTGACGTCACAAAATTTAAGTTTCCTATCTCTTTATCTCTGGTTTGTAGATTTCCTTGGTAAATATTGTTGGCGCACTTAGCTGGAAATTTTTTGTGGGCGTTGTGAATTCTAAGTGTGTAGCTACAGTCGGCATATGAAATTAGAATTATTTTTGTTAAGAGCTTATAGCAATTTATGAAATTTTTTATATATTACTGAAACTATTTCTTTTAAGCAAAAGTATTACGATATCAAAAATACATATAATTTAAGTAATTTATTTGAATTATTTCATTATTGAATTAATATAAAAAAATAAAGCTTATTTATATCTATTTATATCATGACACTAACACAATATACATGTTCGCCATTTCTATATTGCGTTGTGTATTAAAAATAGAATATTATAAAATTAAGAAATATCTATAGCATATAAATTATATATAATTCATATAAGAAATTGATGCTAAACAGTTTAAAAAATAGAATGCATAGGATAAGCAGACTTTAGTTATCCAAATACTACTGAAAATATTAATTATTTTGCAGGTTTTTTACTTACTTCGTTATTATATAAATATACATAAATACTCTTTAAATTTCCTCAATTAGTTAAATTGTTCATATATATGAACTATATATATGTATATAATATAGCAAGCAAAGTGCTATTTATTTTTCGCCGCCAATTCGGCTCATCCCCTTTAAGCGCAACCGCTGTGATCATGTCATTCTCTCTGCGTTTTTGTTGTAGATTTGCTTGGTAATTGTTGTTGTGCAGTTAGCTTTAGTTTTTTTGTAGATGTTATTTGGTAGCTACAGTGAGCATATGACAATTGAAGTATTTTTATAACGCTTTATATGTATATATGTACATAAAAACACTTACATAAAAAACCTGCAAAATAAATTTATATATACAGTTGTAATTGAATTACTACAGTCTGCTTATCATAAGCGTTCTATTTCTTACCGCCTAATGTTGTAAATCGATAACGCAAACAAACGACAAGTAAGACACGAGAAGCAACATCTTTTTTTATACAAAATTCTATTGCTTCTCGTGTCTTGCTTGTCGTTGGTTTGCATTTTCAATTTACAACAGTAGGCAGTTAAACTGTCTACGTACATTTATTATATTATATTATATATAATTTATATACTATATCTATTTCTTATGTATTATTATTTAAATACACAACACAAACTATACAGGGTTGCCAATATTCGAAGCGCCCATTTTATTTTTAAATAAATCAAAGAAACCACAAAATTTTGTCTGTTCGTCATGAATATCATTTAATTGGGTTAAAGTAGATTTGTTTACATTATTTCTTGAATATGATATCTCGTAAATGGTCGCCATTGGCCTCTACGACATATTGTGCCCGTTTTGCAGCATTTTCCATGGTTTTCTTCAACATTTCGATGGGAATGGCGGTTATTTCTTGACGGATGTTGGTTTCAGCTCTTCTAGGGTCTTTGGCTTGTTGACGTAAACCTTTGATTTCAAATAACCCCACAAAAAGAAGTCTGGAGGCGTTAAATCTGGTGATCTTGGCGGCCAAACGAAATCACCATTTTTTGACATCAAACGGCCAGGGAACAATTGCTTCAAAAAATCGATTGTAGTGCGGCTTGTGTGTGGTGGCGCGCCGTTTTGTTGAAACCAGTAGTGCCTGATACGCTTTCGATGAACGATTGGCATGAAAAAATTGTTTATCATATCGCGATAACGCTCCTGATTGACAGTAACTCTGTGGTCATTATCATCTTCGAAAAAGAACGGCCCAATGAGCATTTTAGCACAAACGCCGCACCAAACAGTGACTTTTGCATCGTGAAGAGGTACCTCTTGAATCTCTTGTGGATTTTCAGTGGCATAAATACGGCAATTTTGTTTGTTTACCGTTCCGTTCAACTGAAAATGAGCTTCATCGCTCATTGAGTTGAGTTTTCACTATTGACTTGTTTTGTTGAATGTAAATTTCAACAATTTTAGAGCGTTCGCGTGGCGTGTACTGTTCCATTGTAAACATTTGCTTGGAATGACGCTTCAAACGCGGTATGTCATTAGTCGATTTGGCATCACTGCGGAAAGTTACAGTGTTGCCAAATGGGCGCTTCGAATATTGACAAACCTGTATATAGATTGCATGTATATTGTGTTATTATATAAAAAGTTATAAAAAAGATTTAAATTTTTAAATTAATTCAATAATGAAATAATTTAAAAAAATTATATGAATTATATGTATATATTTTTGATATGGTAGTACATTTAGTTAAAAGAAATAGTTTCAGCCATTTATACAAAATTTCAAAAATTGCTTTAAACTCTTATCTAAAATAGTCTAAAAAAAATTCCAACTAACTGTACAACAACAATTACATTTCAATTCTACATCAACAACGCAGTAAGAATGGAAAGGTTCACAGCGGTTGCGCAACGTTAGAGGGGATGAACGAATCGGCGTCAGAAAATAAACCGCATTTTGCTTGCTATGCTTTCTGTTTGCCTCGTAGCAAAATCTCAAGTGGTGGAATGGCAAAATTAGACAAGGTACTGTTAAAGCCGGTGACCGAAACTGTCAAAACGAAGTTGACATTTCATACAAAATATGCAACCAATGAGAATGCAATATGAAAGCAAAAATTGGCCAAAATACCAAAATTGCTGAGTTTGACATTTATGGTCACTAAGAGAGAGAACACATTCAGCCCTAACACTACCTTGTCTAGTTGTACTATGAGTGGTGGCATCAAAAGGGACTTCAGGGCCAGTCAAACAAAAAAAAAATATCAAAAATTTTAAATTTATTTTATTTTAACTTACAACAGCTCTACATATACATTGAAAAAGCTATATCATACAATGTTTCGCAGCGGAGCAAAGGGAGGGAAAAAACGATGCGTCAGCAGAGGAACTTATTGATGGTTGCTTGCTACATTTGCTGAGCGCCTTGTAGTCAAGAAGCAAGAGCGTCATTTAAAAACCAATTCTCTGTCTGTATTGATGACGAGAGTTACTCGCAAAATGACGATAAGGATGACGCAAATCAAAGATTTACCGTCTACCAAAATCGTTCAACGAGCCTAAAGAAGTTTTCACTTCAAAAAAATAACGAAAGTGCTTGAGTTTGTGTGTGCGTGGGCCCACAATATCCCGGTGCATCACTAAGTGCAGCAAAGTTAAATTGGCTTTCTTTGCTGGTGAACGTCCTCCAAGTACCACCACCAGCAGCACAAGCAAGTACAGTGCAAAATTTGTTGCTGGCCAACATCCTCCAAGTGCCATCACCAACAGCACAAGCAAATGAAGCGCAAATTCTCCTCTTTCAATTTATTTAATTCTCGCCGGAGTATAAAGGCAGAAATTTGCCTCTGCGCTTGAGACATGCTGTAATGGTGCTTCTGAAATATTGGAGAGTTTACCAGTCAATTGAATTGTGCTGCACCTGCTGGTGCTGCTCGTGGCGACTCTCGGAGAACATAGGCAAGCAAAAGAATCAGGAAATTTGCACTGCACTTGCTTGTGCTGCTGGTGATGGCACTTGGAGGATGTTGGGTAGCAACAAATTTTGCACTGCACTTGCTGGTGGTGGCACTTAGAGGACGTTCGCCAGCAAATTTAACTTTGCTGCCCTTGGTGATGCACCGGGAGATCGTTGCCCCACACTCAAACTCAAGCACCTTCGTTATTTTTCTTATTATTTTATTTTTTAAGTTTTTTAAGTTTACAATATTACAAGTTTACGAAACAAGTTGCAAGTACAAGCAATCGAATGAAATGTGTCGCAAATTGAATAAAATGCAAATAAACAAAGTATTTGCGCTAAGACACGATCGAAATGTGAAACGTCAAAATTTGCAATTGTCAAAATTTCATCGTAAATTTGACACAGCAAAAAAGACAAATTTATCCCAACACACACAAATTTTATTCAACCTGATATTTTCTATCCCACCACGACTGAAAAGTTTCCTTTTGACACTTACCCTTTACACGGAGATTACACGAGACAGTCGCAACACTTTCACAAATTTTTACACACACACTAACTTTTGCTACTGTCTGCTCTACTGCTTAAGTTTTTTGTAGACAGTTGGTGGGACAGTAGCTAGGAGAGTAGAATGATATTTAGCATATCAAGTGACAGAATACGTAAAAATTTAATAGAATTAATGGAAAATTTGCAATACTTTGGCGTACTCGTACTTTTAACAAAAATTTTCTTCATAAAATAGAAAATTTTCACTATTTTGTCTACTGTGTTGCCAACTGTCTGTACTCTTTTTCACAGACACAAAGTTTGACAATTAAAACGTATTTTTTACTGTCTTAACAGTACTGTCTCGTGTAACCCCCGTGTTATGAAAAAGTTTATAATTAAAACAATGATAGTTGACAACTCTGAAAATAAAATGCCGCAGTGGTGAAAATAAAAAGCCACTGACAAATACAACAAGTGTGAAAATTGTCAACCTTTGTTTTACAATATATAATAAAATAAGAGCATGCATGTAATTATTTGAATGTTCAACATATTCCTTTATCACAACTTAAAGATTAAAATGTTAAAACACTCAATCCATACATTATTTTTTCTTGTTTGCAAACGAAGTTCCATCAGAAAAAAGCAGAAAAAGAAGAAGATCGTTCCATTTTTAAATCTCACCACGCAAAGCAGCTGTTTAAGTAAAAGCAAATTTTTCAAAAATGTTGACAAATACAACAACTAAAGAAATTGCCAAACTTTAAAAGCATATATAGACCAATATAAAGCGAGTTAATAATAAGTTTTGGTTGCAAGCATGTTATTGCAACCTAACTTAAGTATTTATATACTAACAAACAGATTATATGCATTAATTTCAGGAGTTGCCAAGTGATTTCTTTGTGAGCTTGCGGCCGATTAAGAACAAGAGTGACGATAATTGTTGATATTTTTATGCACAAATACATGCAAACATTTTTTGAGGTTATGTTTTCTAAGTTTCCTATCTTGTTATCTTTGCTGTCTGTATTGATGACGAGAGTTCCTCGGAAAAATACGATGACGCAAACCAAAGATTTACCCTCTACCAAAACCGTTCAACGCGCCTAAAGAAGTTTTCACTTCAAAAAATTAGCGAAATTGGGAATGAAAAAACCTAAATTAAAAAAATATATCAAAGAAGAAGGATCAAGTAAACGATTAAAATCTTAATGAACAAAAAAATGTTGTCTTGCACTTTTAGGAGCAAAATGTGTGGTCCTTAACGTTACACTTTTTTTCGAAGTGAGTTTCGAGGTAGGTCTGCATTTCTTCAAAAATTACCGAAGTTGGCAATGAAAACACCTAAATAAAAGAACCATATCGAAAAAGGGGAATTAAATATACAATTTAATCGAAATAAGGAAAAAAATGTTGTCTTGCACTTTTTCTGGGAGCTAAAATGTGTGGTCTTTAACGTAACATTTTGTTCCTTTTTGTTCCCATCTAAATTTTTTGCAATTTCTCCCTGGTTCTTGACACAGGTGAAATGAAGGTATCTGCATGAAGCGTGACAAAAGCACATAGGTTTGATATTTATGTTTTGTGATGGGATGGTTTATAAATGAACGGAATATAGTCGATACAGAGCAAAATTATTTTTTCGGCAGTTACGCCTTCAGAAAAAATTAACCATATATACTTTAATATAAAGTTTAAGTGCAAATTAACATTAACTATTTTACTCCAAAAGTACTGGCACGATTTTAATAAAAAAATTTAAATCATATGTGTGCTTACGCACGTTAAATAGACACAAACAAAATAAAAGAAGAAATATTTTTTATTTAGTTTGACAGGTATTGTCTAAGAGCCACCTGTGCGGTTAAGTGCCTACAGACATGAGGTCCCCCGATTGTTTAATTTGTTTTTATGCGTGTGTAGTTCCTCAAAGTGCGCACACCTACCGATTAAATAGAGCCCAACTAAAAAATCAAATGAGAGGTCAGATTTCTACTTGATTCTAAAGTCAATTATCAGCAGACTGCTAAGTCGGTGCCATGGCGTGCTATAGGAGTGCGCACACTAGCCGATTAAATAGTTTGCTAACTGTTGACCATTTTGTTTGTTTTTGTTGCTTATTTTATTTTTCATTTAAAAGTTTTGCTTTTTGCACTATGAATAGGGATAAGTATTGCATTTTTCAGATTGCAAATAGGAATAAGTAATCTGTATGTATATTTTGGCAGTAACTTCTACTGGTTCATCCAACCCCATTGGATCATAAAGCCGGGCCAAGTCTGATGACGCAGTTCTCATCATCACAGTGGTAATTTCCGTAGGAGTAACCTTTATGTTAAGCGTGTCAGCCTGGAATGTCCGAACTGTTTTCGGCATGTATCCTGTGATATCTACTACAGCGGCTGTACATTCTTGAATGTACATAGGTTTTTTTTAATTTGCAAATTTATGCAACTTTAAATTGTGATTAATTTTTGATTTATTGTTTGATTGCAGTTGCACATGATTACATATAAAAAATCATATAACAAAGGGTAACAAAAAATTATTGATTTAGTAATGCACGTAGTTTTGATTGATCAGCTATTTGAGCTGCAAAAAATATTTGGTAATTCAAGAAGTCTTACTTATGCAAAACAGTTAAGGTATAATATTCGTGTAAAAATAGAAAAACAGCAGCTTGTTTTCAAACATTTTTTTGAGGTAGAGTAAGTTCGGTTAATATGGCCTACCCTTAACTTTTTTTGAAATAAAACAGCCAGTTTAATTTGAAAACATAAAATTTTTTTTAAATTGTTTAAAATTAATTTTATATTAAGTCTCCATAAAAGAATTACGTTACAAAAAACACAACAAAAAGTTATTATGGAAAAATTAAAGGAACTTCAAAATATCACTTTTCAAAAATGTGCTACTAATATAGCCCACCGTGTGTTGAATATGGACTAGGGTGGTCCATATTAAACACAACTTATACACAAAATTCACAAATAAAATATTCTTTTTGGTTGCCACTGCACAGTTCATGTGCCCACTTTGCGCATAAAACGCACTGTAACCATGTTTCTCCACCTTTATCTTCGGAAAAAAGACTTGAGCAATATATGCATTTGGCATCTTCCATATTAGTCCTATCAGGACTTGCATCTGATGAAGACTCTGCTGTACGTTGATTTTTCTTCTGAAAAGTAAATTTTAAGGAAAACCTTTTTCAAACCTAACTACAAATATAATTCATATCTACCTTCTTTTTCAAAATGTTTTTTTCCCCTATTCGTTTTCCGCGTGTGTTTTGATTCTTAAATTGTTTGTCATTGTTTTTTTTAATATATTCCTCTAGATTTTTTTTATGCGGTGATGATGATATCAGTTGTGCCTTTCCTGGTATTCGCCCTCGATTTGAATTTTTTTTTAACTCGGACCGGAATAGGAGAAATTTCTTGAGGCATTATGTAAGAAGTTGACCGAATGCCAGTGAAAGTGGAAGGTGTTTCATCGGGAATTTGTTCTAATTGCACCATTTCAGGTAAAGCGGTTGGTAGTTGTAAAGGATCTACATTTTGCACATTCTCAACTGTTGCATCAACTTCGTCCGCTGCGAGAAAAGATCGCTAAAGATTTGCCTATTAAAAGGACATATTCCAGTCGACGAAAATCCTTTGACAGCAATTTCACCAGTTTGAGCTTTCATATAAGCTTGACTGAACAGTTGAATTTTATCAAAATGTGTTAATCCTTTTCCATTATTTATGACCCAACATCTTATTTCCTCAGTCAAATATTTTTTCAAGGGTCCCATGAAAGATTTATCCAGAGGTTAAATATTATGGCTAGAGTGTGGAGGAATCGAAAGGATGCGAACATGGTTACTTCTAGCCAAGTCAATGATTTCAATGTTTTTCGTATGGCTTGCATGCCCGTCCAATATGAGCAATACAGGAGACGATCAGAAGGTTTAACTGTTGCAAGAAAGTGCTCGAACCATTTAGTAAATAAATTCGTTTGAATCCATCCGGAAGGATGATTTGCGTGAATTCATCCTGGCGGTGCACCTTTCATTAGAAGAAGATTTTCCCTCTTCCTAGGGAAAATAAACATAGGTGGTACAAATGACCCGCCTGCGCTCATACACAAAACAGCAGTAATCAAAGATCCCCTTTCTGCTGAAGTAAGTGCTCCTATCTGCTTCCGACCTTTCAGAGACAATACCTGTGGCATTTTTGCGGGCACAACAGAAATTCCTGTTTCGTCTACATTGTAAATGTTATTTGGAGAAAAGTTGTACGTAGCCATTTCTTTTTCCAACAAATCAAAGAAAACGGTGCCGTTTTCTTTTGAAAATCCTCTTGCACGAGCTATAGATCTTCCGGTCGGCTGACGGAAGGACAGAGATGGATGACGTCTTAGAAATAAACGCAACTAATCTCTTCCTGCAGTTCCCTTTGCTACTGAAAACGGGTTTGGAATATTGTTCTTCAAAGCTAATTGAAATGCTATGATCTTATATCATTTCTTGTTAGACCAAACAATTTCGCTTCCATAAGCAATACATAGTCAACAAGCGATTCTTCGAGCTGTGGTGGGAAGATCGGTTTTCTGCCTAATTTTGCTGCTACTACTTCTTCTAACGGTCTTCCCACGACCAAACGTCGTAATGTGGTTTTAGGTACATTGTACTGTTTGGATGCTCTTAAGAACCCCATTCGCTTTTCTTTGATGGCCGTAATTGCATGCGCCATATCTTCTTTGCGCCATGTCTGTCGTTGCTTTTGGACTTGCTTAGAGTTCGGAGCCATTTATATCCTTGTAGCTAAAAAAGAAACTAGAAATGAAATATTAACTAGAAACATGTGTCAAATATGGTCCACTAGTCCATATTATCAGCATTTATGATGGGCCATATTATCAACACTGTTTTTTTCTACTATGCTTTTAATTTTCGCAAACTTTATTAACTATTTTCCAGATTCAATTTTACATAAGCAAACAAAACATTTAGCACTATATAATTTGCACAAACCCAAGAATATTCACACAAAAATGTAATTAAAAAACGCGTAATTAAACTTACCAAATAATTTCAATGACAACGCCAAAAAATTAGCAAGTGCTGTCGTGTACACATCTGTTTCGACTGACTCACCACATTACAATGAGCGATGACCAGTTCGTTCATGTCTGAATTGAGTAGACAGTGGCGTGTCTAGCCTTTCTCAGTTAAGAAATATTGCTATGGGCCATATTACACACATGGGCCATATATGCCGAACTTACTCTACAAGGAGTTGGTATATTTTTTTGAAATTTTTATATTGAACATAAAATATACTTTATAAAAATATTTTTTTGGCAATTTTCTGGCTTTCTATAGAGGCCGCTAAAAATGAAATTAAAAACAAAACATCCAAAACGGTTCGATAGATAACTCAAAATCTATTGCTTCAATTTCAATTTATCTTATTGCATTTTGTTCCTAATTTTGTGCTTTAAGCATCCCACCTAAATTCAAGAACCTATTTCTATTTATTTTTTTTTAATTGACAAAAAAGCGCCCAAAAATACCTTTTTTTAAAACTTTTTACTCAAACTTTCAATATAATTTCAAAAAAACCTCCCGGAGGTCGTTCGTAGGTGGAATGCTCAATTATTGACCGATACTTTAAAATGACATTTTATTTGTTTGTGCCAGATAAATGGGATAGGCCATATCCATCGAACAGTTTTGGATGTTTTTTTTAAAAATTTCATTTTAGCGACCTCTATAAAAAGACAGAAAATTGCTAAAAAAAATAGATTTTTTATTGAAGTACTTTTTATGTACAATAACCCGTATAAATTTCAAAAAATATAACAACACCTCCTACCTCGAAAAAATGTTTGAAAACAAGCTACTGTTTTTCTCTTTTAACACGTATATTATACCTTAAATAATTACTCATGTCGCTAATTTGGCAATTTTTGTATATTTTTTGTATGTATTGTTTATAAGTTTTTCAATAACATCAATAATTACGCATGCCACTAAACATATTTTTATATTTTTTGTATGTATGTATGTATGAAATAAGAAGCGATGCACTTATTATCCACTTAATATTCTTTGTTACAAATTATATTTCTATTATTAAAATTTTTAAACTATTAAAACTTGAAAACTTTGAAAAATCAAAAACGCGTATGCGGTATTGTAGAGGTCGGAACCGTGACTTTCTATGGTAGCATAGACCTGAGTCCATGCCACAAAAATAAATTGATTAAGCACTGCAGTGCAAAAACGAATGCTGCCACGCAGTCCATCGCTATAACGATCACGTAAGTACGTTCCATTGTTCTATGTAACGTTTCACATATACGCATGCATTTATATCGGTCCAGCCACCAGCACTAGCGACAAAGGCAAAGAGCACACAGCGTAACACAAACAAACTCTTGTTGTTGTAGATCGACTATTTTTGTTTGATCGTCAAAGCACTCAAATGACTGACGGTCTGTCGTAAGGGCAGAACGTCGGCGCATCATAATTGTAGCCCAAGTGGAGTGTAATACAAGAATTTCGTTTGTTTATTAAATAACCAAATAGATATCGCTGTGTTATTAGCAACTATGTTGCCTCTGCACAAAGAAATTTGCTTGGCTCATCACTTGTTGTGATAAACCAAGCTATCCAAACACATTTGTTTGTAGTGATGGATCGTTTGACGAAAAAGTGTTGCCAAGTCCTAGCTAAGACGTTTGCTAGACTGATGTCAGAAAGTGACGAAAATGTGTGTCAAATTCCAGTCCCTGGCCATATTATTAGATTCAAAATAGTTTGTGTGCAAATCAAAATTATCAGCTACTAAAATTTGATTTTTTAATATCTATTACCAATACAATTAACCTGTAATGTAAGGTTTAATTTATTGCATAGCTGGTAGCACCAATAAAAAGTTTATTTTATATAAATTGAAATTTTTTGTTTTTATTAACATAGTAAAGAAATACAAAAATTTTATTTCAATTTTAATATATTGTTAATATTTTTCTTTCTGGTCGGTAAGCCTTCAAATCCAGATCTTTCAACTTTCTGCGATGAGTTCACTCAGAAACATTCAAATTTGCATGTACCAATTGAGATTGTATTGATTTCGTTGTAGAAAATATGAATTCTAAGCAAATTTTTTGAAGACATCCGTCTGACCTTGCGGTAAAAATTCACCGTAAATATTAAATGAAATATTTTAAAAGTACTATAAATATATATAAAGTAGGCACCCCTCAATATGAATGGTGTGGATCTTGTGGAATCAGCCGCTCTTGACGTTCTGGGCATATCGATCAAGTGTGATCTTCGTTGGAATGATCATATTTTCGATGTTTCGAAAGAAGCGGGCAAGTGCCTGGGTTTTTTAAAACGGTGCAAAAAATATTTCACCTCAGCTGATCTTCGCATGGTCTACACCTCATATATAAGGCCGAAAATGGAGTACAATTCGCACATTTGGGCAGGGGCTTCAAGATCTTATTTGGAGCTTCTGGATCGAATTCAGCGTCGTGCGATATATTTGATAGGGAATGAAAGTATTTCATCCTCTCTCAACTCTCTTGGGCATCGCCGCAATGTTGGTTGCCTAAGCCTTCTGTATAGGTATTACCATGGGAAGTGTTCAAGGGAGATACATGACCTGACGCCACCAGCTCGTGTGTTTCCCAGGTCCACTCGGGCATCTGTCCAAGCCCACCTCTTTGCCATTGCGTCGATGTCCAATATAACCTCGCATTACCGTGATAATTCGTTCTTTAGTCGCACGGTTAAGTTGTGGAATAGTCTCCCTGCGAGCGTGTTTCCCGGCAGTTTTGAGCTGTGCAAGTTTAAAACAAATATTCACCGACACTACTCCATCTATCCACCCGCCAACTAACTATCACCCATCTTCCGAATCAACAAAATGCTTGCTCATTTATAGGGGGCATCCCTTGAGCGTTGGTTTAGTCTAAAAAAAAGGTACACAATAACATTAAAAACTAAGTTTTGTATTTTGAAAATATGGTTTATATCAAATATTGATTTATCTTGAAAAAAATCTGTAGTGCGTCTAATAATTTTACGTCTGTATTTTGGGTGGGCTGCAACAAAGTGTTGCCAACGACCACAAAGCAATAAACTTTGGGATGACGTGGCAGACGAGCACGCCACAATACTTCCCCTAGCGTTTTACATGTGAGTTCAATGTTTCGTTGGATGGCGCACCTGCATGCCGCTAATAGTAACGACTGGAGATGGTTGATTCATTGTGGGTGATGTTTGTTTACAAGTTCAATCGGTTTTCCAGAGGTGCGCCAGGAAAGGTCACGGCGTCTTTAGCTTTTAGCTGGCATTTTTTGGAGCATTTGCAAACGTTACACCGTTTTTGGGACGGCCCGTTTTCTGCTCGTACATCCCGTGCTGTCCACCGGATAGTCGAAAAAAATCACGACCGCTCTGACTTTTTCTGCTGTTTTCCATTGTAATGTACGCCGGCTTCAATCTATCGATGGAAATTTTCGACTCTTTAACGTGTTGATTGATTATGAAGTGTTTATAGTGCTTTTGTAAGACCATGAAGGGTCCATCGTAACGGGACTGTAATGGCCGTTTCACTTTGTCAATCAGTACGAAAACAAGTGAACAGGTGTCCATGTCCTTGTGCAGAAAAAGTTTTGCTTTTTCGTGATGACTTGTCTAAGGCGACATGATGTTACGCATCCTAGACTTCAGGTCCTTCACGAATTCAGACTCATTGTCTTTAGCTTTTGTTGGCATTAACAGCTCACCCGGAAATTTCAATGACATTCCGTAAATCATTTCATCCGGTGCTGCCTCTATGACGTCTTTAATATTTAACGTAGGCCAAATTAAACGATCGGTAGAACTTCGCTCCAGTCATCATTTTCGTGGATCATGATGGCCGCTTTTAGAGTGCGATGCCATCTTACGATTAAACTACTGCTTGCGGATGATTTGGCGCATAGTGTTTTCTTTTTGCCATAAATAGGAAACAATAAATTTCCAAAAAAGCCCAAAAAAGTTTTGTTTTCTGATAGAAAACACTGTAACGACCAATTTAGTCCCTTACAAAATTGAGCGTACATGCAACAAAATAACATAGTTTGATTGTAACTTAGATATTTATACACAACTATTAATAATCCAATTTTATAACTTTAAATTTTAATTTTCTATAATTCACTGATGAGAATAAACCACCCTGTACAGGCTTAATACAATAACGGAACAATCGAATCGCACGCAGCAGAATCAGCAGCACCAATTCGTGGCAGAGGAATTCAAAACACAGTGACGTGCAGAAAGGTAAGAAAAAAACAAACTATCATAGCTTGCTTCGGAAGTTAGATTATTGTTATATTGATTTTTAGTTTTCGCTTGTTTATCAGTTTTCTAGTCTCTACTGGGCTGATAAAGAAGACTCCTTTGTCTTACACAGACATACCTGGATCTTTAGTTTATTTTTATATTTGGTTTTAGAAGTTGCTTGTTTATCAGTTTTCTAGTCTCTACTGGGCTGATAAAGAAGACTCCTTGGTCTTACACAGACATCCATAGATCTTTAGTTTATTTTTTTAAATTTAGTTTAAGTTTTCGCTTGTTTATCAGTTTTCTAGTCTCTACTGAGCTGATGAAGAAGACTCCTTGGTCTTACACAGACATCCATAGATCTTTAGTTTATTTTTATATTTAGCCCTAGTTTTCGCTTGTTTATCAGTTTTCTAGTCTCTACTGGGGTGATAAAGAAGACTCCTTGATCTTACACAGACATACCTGGATCTTTAGTTTATTTTTATATTTAGTTTTAGAATTTGCTTGTTTATCAGTTTTCTAGTCTCTACTGGGCTGATAAAGAAGACTCCTTGGTTTTACATAGACATACCTGGATTTTTAGTTTATTTTTATATTTAGTTTAAGAATTCGCTTGTTTATCAGTTTTCTAGTCTCTACTGGGCTGATAAAGAAGCCTCCTTGGTTTTACACAGACATACCTGGATCTTTAGTTTATTTTTATATATAGCTTCAGTTTTCGCTTGTTTATCAGTTTTCTAGTCTCTACTGGGCTGATAAAGAAGACTCCTTGGTCTATTAGGTACCCTCTAAGAAACCATAGATAGCAACATTATTAGTTTACTACTGAATATATGAGTACGTCACCCGTCACTGTGTTTTGAAGTAACTGTAGGATACGCAGCTACAAGTAATACAAGCAAGGAGTAAAATCCAAGGATACGGTGTTATAAATAATTATATATGTAATATATAAAATAATATTTTATTATTTTTATAACATTTAAGAAAGAAAATAAAGAATAGAATTAAATAAACCTAAAATCAGTGTATCTATCTAAATAAATAATTGTGCGACCCTGGACACAGGCTGATCTATCCCAGCTATAGATCCTAGGAAACAGGAAGTCGTTACAATGGCGCCCGAGCAGGGACACTGATTGTCCTATTCTCCATCTTTTCAAGGCCTCTTACATTATTTTCTTTCTAAGCGTTTTTTTTATTTGTTTTTTTTATCATTTAATAATGAAAGTATTATATAGCAATTAAAACGAAAAAAAAGGGACCCTTGGTATAGGTGAAACCTATAATTGGAAAATTTTTTCTTGTATAATACCAAAAATTTTTAAGCAATTTTTAAGAGCTCGACCCGATATTTTTTATATAAACACACTCTGCGGTTTTAGTCAAAAAGTTCGTAGGTAAACAATTAACAGGAATATAAGCAGAATGGTCAGAACGACCTGGATATATAGTCTTCGTAAGGAGGAGCTGGTTTTATACGCGAAGGAATTTAATTTTGACGGCGAAGGAACAGTAGAGGAGCTGCGAAAGCGATTTTCTGGGATTGTTATGGAGACTGAGGAGCTGCGAAAGCGATTTTCTGGGATTGTTATGGAGACTGAGGAGCAGCCGCAGTACAAACAGCGGTTGCAGGAGCTGGAGTTAAAACATACAGAAAAAAGACCTCCATCACCACGTCTTCTACAAGTACCACTTGGATCCCAGGCCCAGACAAATAATCTTATAGGATTGCCTGCCGTGAACCACTTATTCAGTGGGGAAAAGGCCAATGATTCGTTACTATCTGCAAGCATTATCGACGAAGTTCGGAAATGGTCGATCCGATTCGATGGAAAACGTGACCCATTGAGTTTTATTGAAAGAGTGGAGGAGCTTGCTGACACTTATGGTATCAATAAAGACTTATTATTGCATCCAATGCCAGAACTGCTTTCGGAACGTGCCTTAACCTGGTGGCGTAACAATAACAAACACTGGAGTAGCTGGAGTAGTTTTAAGAAAAGTTTCTTCAAATTCTTCCTTTCATCAAGGTGCTTTGAAGTATTGGAAGATCAGGTCCGAGAACGCATGCAGCAACAGAAAGAACTATTCAATGACTACGTACTAAATATGCAGGACTTGATGCGGTATACAAGTTTCACGGAGGAACAGAAACTAGAACGTATATTCTGCAATTGCCAACAGGATTACCAACTATACATTAAGCGAAAGGATTTTACATCTCTCGAGGAATTAATTGACTTAGCAGAGGACTTCGAATGTATTAACCGAGCCAATTTATACTCAAGAGCCATACATCCACGTTTACTAGAAGAACAGAACCGGATGGTCACTCTGCTTATTGACGCTGAACTAAATCCACGAACAGCTTGTCAAAATTGTGGACGAACTGGTCACTTTTGTCGAAGGTGGGTGTAGGAATGCAAAAGTATACTTTTGTTGGGTCTGCGGTTATAGAGGTAAAACCACAGCTGAATGCTGTAGGCAACAACAAACAGGAAGCAATAGCTTGGGGCACTGCTCAAAGGCGAGGAGAGGCAGGGACCAGTCATCAGGACCCTCGAAGCAGTTAAACATTTTAAAATATGATCATACGCGAATTTTCGCGAATGTGGAAGTAGAAGGATATCAAATAGAAGCAGCCATTGATACAGGAGCAACCAGAAGTTTTGCGAGCCAAAAACTCGCCCAAGAATTACGAACACACAAAAACAGGCAGAACATCAGTACTGATGTGCGAATGGCTGATGGAACAGTTAGAACTGTAATCGAGTCGTTTCTAGTTGAGATAAAACTAGGCTCCACCACATGTAAAATATGTCTGCTTGTCCTTCCGGATGCTACTGATGATTTGTTGCTAGGCATGGATTTCCTACTCAGGACTGGTGCAGTTTAAAGTTGCGGAGGACAAACGATAAAACTATGTCATAGCGATTCAGGTACTCAGGTTTTCCCAACAGACACGATTATCCGAGAGACTCAGGAAGTATCTCAACAGGAAATAATTGCTAATATAAACAAACATAAAAATATAGACAAAGGTGACGTACATCGCTAGCCACGCTACTGTCCTAAAAACCTAACAACGCAAAGTAAAACAAATAAAGAAGTAAAGAAACTCCAGGCAAAAGAATGCAACGAGCCATTAACCAGTTATTGCAGTCACCCAATAGTTACCAATAGAAAAGGGAAAAAACACAGGAAAGGCAAATCAAACGCAGTCGCTGATACGCTGCCCTGCAAGCAATTAGCTATCATCCGACAAGCCACAATCTTGCTTAAGACCTGTGATAATAATTCATTCAATGATGGTTCTAAGGTCAACCGAGGCATCCTTACGGAAGGTGGTAAAAATTACGAGGAAGATTATCGTCTATCGCTAGGAGCGGGCGGCTCTATTGACCTAGAGCAACACTTAAAAATGGCACAGGAAAGGAAAAATACCGAGCCTGAAGGAGGCTGGCCGGAACAATTACTCCAGGAAATTGAATTAAGAAAGCAAAATCGGATACCAGCGATTTCGTTAAATACTCGATGGTCAGGCCTTTCGCATAAACATAAATCGAAGTGGTGGGGTCTGCATCTTTCATCTTTCGGGGGGGGGGGGGGAAAGGGAAACCAATTTAGTCCCTTACAAAATTGAGCGTACATGCAACAAAATAACATAGTTTGATTGTAACTTAGATATTTATACACAACTATTAATAATCCAATTTTATAACTTTAAATTTTAATTTTCTATAATTCACTGATGAGAATCAACCACTCTGTACAGGCTTAATACAATAACGGAACAATCGAATAATTGAACAAGTAGAGTAAACAAGCAACAACAACTAACACATAGTCACGTAGGCTATGACAACGACAGTATAAAAGGAAGGTACAGGCATGAAATTGGACAGTTGCTAAAGACCTGCAGAGAAGTGAACACCTAAAGTTGAGTGCTAAAAGTCATCAAGTTACAGGAAAAGGCGACAAAGATACTCACCGCGACGTCAAGAAACACCGTCAGAGACGCAGGCAGAGCTCGTGGCAGAAACACCGACAGAGACGCAGGCAGAACAAGTAACAGATACGCTGGCAGAACTAGTGCCAGAACTTGTACAGAGACGCAAGCAGAGCTCGCAGCAGAGACATCGACACAGCACGCAGCAGAATCAGAAGCACCAATTCGTGGCAGAGGAAAATAAAACACAGTGACGTGCAGAAAGGTAAGAAAAAACAAACTATCATAGCTCGCTTCGGAAGTTAGATTATTGTTACATTGATTTTTAGTTTCCGCTTGTTTATCAGTTTTCTAGTCTCTACTGGGCTGATAAAGAAGACTTCTTGGTCTTACACAGACATCCATAGAACTTTAGTTTATTTTATAATGAGTTTTATTTTCCGCTTGTTTATCAGTTTTCATGTCTCTACTGAGCTGATAAAGAAGACGCCTTGGTCTTACACAGACATCCATAGAAATTTAGTTTATTTTATAATAAGTTTTAGAATTCACTTGTTTATCAGTTTTCTAGTCTCTACTGGGCTGATAAAGAAGACTCCTTGGTCTTACACAGACATCCATAGATCTTTAGTTTATTTTTTTATATTTAGTTTAAGTTTTCGCTTGTTTATCAGTTTTCTAGTCTCTATTGGGCTGATAAAGGAGACTCCTTGGTCTTACACAGACATACCTGGATCTTTAGTTTATTTTTATATTTAGTTTTAGAATTTGCTTGTTTATCAGTTTTCTAGTCTCTATTGGGCTAATAAAGAAGACTCCTTGGTCTTACACTGACATACCTGGATCTTTAGTTTATTTTTATATTTAGTTTTAGAATTTGCTTGTTTATCAGTTTTCTAGTCTCTACTGGGCTGATAAAGAAGACTCCTTGGTCTTACACAGACATCCATAGATCTTTAGTTTATTTTTATATTTAGTTTTAAAAGTTGCTTGTATGTCAGTTTTCTAGTCTCTACTGGGCTGATAAAAAAAACTTCTTGGTCTTACACAGACATACCTGGATCTTTAGTTTATTTTTATATTTAGTTTTAGAATTTGCTTGTTTATCAGTTTTCTAGTCTCTACTGGGCTGATAAAGAAGACTCCTTGGTCTATTAGGTACCCTCTTAGAAACCATAGATAGCAACATTATTAGTTTACTACTGAATATATAAGTACGTCACCCGTCACTGTGTTTTGAAGTAACCGTAGGATACGCAGCTACAAGTAATACAAGCAAGGAGTAAAATCCAAGGATACGGTGATATAAATAATTATATATGTAATATATAAAATAACATTTTATAATATATAACATTTTATATTATTTTATAATATATAAAATAACATTTTATTATTTTTATAACATTTAAGAAAGAAAATAAAGAATAGAATTAAATAAACCTAAAATCAGTGTCTCTATCTAAATAAATAATTGTGCGACCCTGGACACAGGCTGATCTATCCCATCTATAGATCCTGGGAAACAGGAAGTCGTTACAATTCAACTTAGAAGAAGCCTTAAAGGTTTTTAATTTTTTTATTTCGTTTGGTTACACGGAGCTCTGAAAGTCAAGTGTTAGAAAAACTAATAGTTTAGCAAAAAAGAACCTAAATTTTAATCCAACTTTCGAATCCTCTAATTGAGTTACTTTAAATGCAACCTTAATTAATGAAACATATTTTAAGAATTTGTAATCAACTGAATCTAAAAAAATTATTCGGGTCTTGTTTGGATTACAACTTTAATTTTACGGATATAAAGTCGTAGTATTTGTTCAAGTGAAAAAAGTGCTTCTAAAAGTTTGAAAAAGAGTAAAAAAATTATATTGAGGTATATTCTAAATTTTCTTGCTCAAGTTTGCTAAAAGCATGTTTTATCGAATAAAATTTGTACCAGCTGTAAGTGCCTGCAAATAATGACGAAATTTTGTTTCATATGAGACATGTTCTATGAAAATTGGTGATATCTTCTCTGCATGGTGCCTGTAAATAATGACGACATTTTGTTTCATTTGAGACATGTTTTATGAAAATTGGTGATATCTTCTCTGCATTGCTCGAAATAAAAGAGAAACTTAACTGCATTGGAAATATGTTAAGCCCTGGATTATGCAAAAACTTGCGCGATGATAAATCATGACCACTCAGTAAAAATTTGTAAAAGCATAATTTCAAAATAAATGCCGCGCTACTTGTCGCTCCAAATTGTTATTTCAGCAGAAACTTAAAATATGGTTCAAAAAATCTTTGATTATGATAAATTAAGGCAAGTAGGTTTTTCGCAAATAAAATTTCATTAAAAAAAATATACATAAATAAAACGAACATTTAAATAAATAATATAAAACTTTTTTATAACATAAACGCGATAACACGAGTTATAATGATGTTTTGTATTTTATTTCGCTTTACTATTCTATTTTTGAAGTGAAACTTCTAAGGCGGTGATTTGATACTGAGAGTGAAATTTTAAGAGTCTCGTCACGAAAAAGTTTCGTCAAGAATAATATTTGGAGTCTCGTCACATTTCTTTGTACATGATATTTTCTAGTTTGTGTGTTTTTTGTGTGGGGAAAACCAGAAGGGTGGCAGATGGAGTATAGGTCTGTTTAGAAGAAGTGTTGAGGAAAAAAAATTAATAGGACCAGCTCATACAGTTGATCCCTCCTAGGGTCATAGTTTATTTTGATATGAACTAAAATAGAAATTTTTTCTATTTTTCTATTTTTTATTGTTTTTTTGTGTGGGCACCACCAGAAAGGTTGCAGGTAGAGTGCAACCTTTTGGTTGCAGATAGAGTTGTGTTCATAAGAAATGTTGAGGGGAAAAATTAATAGAACCAGTACATTTATTTGACCTCCCTAGGGGTCATACAGTTTTTTGATATGAATTATAAGACATTTTTTTTTCTATATTTTGTGTTTTTTGTGTATAGATATATCCCCACAATAGATCTCTCTACAACATATGCAATTTTTTCACGTCAAAAATAACAAATTACGTGCATATATCTCATATTTTAGTAATGAAAAACTAGTGAATCAGTATTACCAATTATAGCACCAGCCAATGACAGTGCAAATATTAAATAAGCAGAATATTTTTATGAACATTTTGTATTGTATTTCATTTAAGAAGCTCTTTCTCTCTCTGTCTCTTCCACAAAAATTTCCCATATCCTTAATTTTAAGAAGTTTCACTATTGTATATACAGCGTGTAGACTGCTCTATACTATATTTTTTTTAACTATTTCTTGTTTTTGTTAAAATATCATTTGGTACAAGATTGTATGAAACCAAAAAACTGTGCGGTGTTGTACGAAAATGTTCCATGTACGACATGTTCCAGTTGTCGGAAAATGTCTGACTCAAACTGTCGCCCGAGGTCTGTTGTTATCCGTTGTGGAATTACAAAACGTGCTATCCATCCTGAAATCAATTCTCTAGCAACTATCTCTGTGGTCGTGTCTCTTAGTGGAATTGCCTCTCAGGCCATCTTCTAAACCGTGGCAGATCTGGAAAATCGTTTCAGTCTCTTATTAGTCTTATTTCTGATTAGTTGTCTTTTAATTCATCATGCTGTGCGCAAAGTCAGAGTGACTTGTCGTGCGACTCTTTTGTCGTTTGTATTTACTACAAAAATGCATTTAATGAACGCAGTCTTAGTTTTACTGACATTCAGTTTGACATTATAATTAAAAATCGCAACATTTTATTTGCTTGTGATTTGTGTTTAGATGCGCCAGTTTATTTATTTTCAAAACTTAGAGATTTATCCAATGAGATTTGCGAGCTTAAATCTCTGTCCTGGAAATATATTAGTGATGGGGTCAATGATCGATTGCACGCAGAGAGTGACTTGCTGAGTGTTGTTGTTGTTGCTAGTTTTTGCTATTCGGCTAACCCAAATGTTAATGACGCTCTTTATGTGCATCGCCTGTGCCCCCACAGACAACATGTTCCTGTTTTAGTTGCAGCCGAGCCATGCGCACCTATACTCAATATACGTGATGAAACTTTGTCTCGTTTGCGTAAACGTAAACCTAATACTCAGTTAGTTGTGCTTTCTGCGTTATGTACTGCTTCGTTACAAAAGGCCTCTGTTCATAATAGCTCTTCATTGACTGCTACTGAAAGAATTGCTGCACCCGTTGCTGTTGATGATGTTGTTATTATTGAGGAATCATTCTCTTCTGCTGCGACTGTTGTTGTTGCTTCGTGCTCAGGCTGTGTTGATACTGGTGAGTCTATTCAGGGTCAAACCGGCTTTTCTTCACTGCATGGAGCATCTAATACTGGCGTTGATACTCAGTCGCGTAAAGATTCTGCATGGTCTATTGTGGAGAGCGACAAACGAAAAATTTGCTCTGATCTCATTGTTATTGGTTGCAACAAATATCTTGATCTCGATGTTTTTGCTGCGTATACGAGAAAGTTTGTCTATCTTTAGTCATTCAAACCGTTTGTATCTGAAGAGAATATAATTAGTTATGTTAATAAACATGCTGGCATTGCTAAGAGTAAATTGGTTTGCTACAAACTTGTGAAGAAAGATGCTAGATTGTATGACCTGCATAGGTTTCGCTTAGGGAAGAGTTATTTAGTGCTACTTGCAGTCTACTGATCTCAATTTGAGTTGTGCAATAAAATTTTATTTTCAAAATATATCGGGAATCCGTACCAAAATTGATAAAGTTTTTAAATATACTTCTGATGGTGATTTTGATGTCATTGTTTTCGTTGAAACTTGGCTCAATGAAGACTTTTTTGATGATGAATTTTTCAACACTTCCATTTTTCGAGTGTATCGAAAAGACAGAGATGTGGTTACAACTGGTTGCACGCGTGGTGGAGGTGTTATTGTAGCCGTTAAGCGTTCTCGTCAAAGTTCGTAATGTTCGCTGCAAAATGTGGATTTATTAATTTATCAACTTGGTGTTGTTATTGCTAGCCCCATAGATTGATTTATATCTTGGCCTCCTATATTCTGCCAAGCAGCTCAGATGATATCTATACTGCGCATGCAGATAATATCTTATCTTTTAACTCGGTTTTATATAATGATAATCATGTAAGTATCCTTGGCGATTTTAATTTAAGTAAAATTGTATGTACTTACTTTGATGACGTTTAAACTGCTGCTAATATTAATTCGGTTCATGAATTAACTTTATTGATTAAGTTTAGATCTTTAACAGGTCAATAATTTTGCTAATAGTTTGAGCAAAATTAGCAGTGTAGCAGTCTCTAGTGTAGCAGTGATCGCAAATTTATTGACACTCAGATGTGGCATCTCTTTCTATTCGAGAAGATTCCGTCAAACAAAATGGCCATTCACGTGCTTGAGAGGGATAAACACCAACAACAAGGGAAAACTTGGTTTCGGCGCGCATAAACTGGTTTCTGAAAATGGCGTGATCCGATACGCGCTTGAATCGTTAGCCAATAAGAATGCCGAAACAAGCGTCGTTGAACGGGAACTTGCCGACGTGTCATCCGAAAGTCCAGCCCAACCATTACCTACTCTCATCGGTTATGGTCGGTTCCTCCGAAAAGGTAGTAAAGTCGGGCAAACATCGGTAGTTTGCACGTGTAAATGCTATAGAAATGCATGCGAAAGCGCCCTAACCAAGAACATGTGGCAACACTGACAAAAGTACGAAAATGACGAATAAAAAAATATTCAACTATGCATAGACGTTGCTGTAGCAGAGGATCACGAGTATAGTAATTGATAGCGAAAAGTGAGCCACGGCTATGGGTTGCTGCAACTAGAAATCCAGATTTGTGCTCAGGTTTGTTGTCAATAAAATCGAATAGTTCATTAAGTTTTAATAATCTAACTGGCGCGAAAACAGTTAACGGATTAGATAAGAGCTAAGCAAGCTGAGAACAAAAAGAAAGACAGTTTGATAAGTGAAGTGGAGTCGGCAAATCAGACTGTGAACTGCACTAAAGCGCGTCCGGCAGCAAATTCACATCAAAGAAAAGTGAAGTAATTCCAAGAATAGGTTTAAAAGCAGCACAACAACGGTGACACAGCAGCCGCAATAAAAGCTTTCGTATGTGCTCATTGCAATCGTGGTGCTTAACTTCGTCAAGCAGGACATGCGGTAACATAGGTACATTCCTTCCAAGCTATCAGTAAGTACACCCATTCACCATATGCCGTCATTACTAAAAACGCAAATAAATTGTTCTAGAATAGCATCACTAATATCAACGACACCCTTCACCACCATATGGCGCTAACCAGACTCAGTACCAAAAAGGGACGACGTTCAGCAGCAGGAACGGGAGAAGCAGCACTCAGTACATCATCAACAGAAACAGCAGTTTCACCACCACCGAATCACCACCAACACTGACGTTTCGCCGCAGCGCCAACAGCGAGTAATAATTTAGCGCTTGCCAGCAGCAGCGTGCACCTAGTACACCACTACTACGCACTTTTTGCAGTGCAGCAGTGCTACCAGTAACAACAGCTGCAGCAGCAAAAACAATAGTAGCACGGACAAAGCAGCAACAATCACCAACTTCTAACGCTCGCCAGCAGCAGCAGCGGACATCATTATCCAGCCCACCAAAGTGCAGCAGCTCCACCAACACCAACAGCAACAATAGTGAGAAAGCTGAAAATGAGAAAAAAAAACTATTACACTGAAAATAAACATAAAATTGACAACCGAAAAGAAATATGGGGCAAGTGAAAATCTGAAAAAGAAACAAAATTAAAGATAAAATTTGAAAAGAAGAAAGAAAATTAGTGAACACTTAAGAAAAAAAGATAATACAAGAATAGAAAACTAAAAGAAAACTAAAGATAATATTTTTAAAGAAGAGAGAAAATTATTAAAAACTTAGGAACAAAAGAAAACATCAGAATTGAAAATTAGTGAAAACTTAAAAAAAATAAAAGAATTAACCGTTATAGAAAACTAAAAAAAGTGCAAACTTATGACAAAGAAGTAAAAGTGTAAAAACTGAAAGAATAGTGAAAGTTGAAAGAATATAGAGAAATGGAGAAAAGTCAGAGAATATCAAATAAATAAAAAATAAATAAAAATATAAAACTAAAAGAAAAGAATGAGGATAGTCTGAAAATAGTAGAGAAAAGTGGTTAAAATTAAAGAGGAAATAAAGAAACAAACAAATAAGAGAAGTTAAATTGGAAAAAAGAAGATGAAACAAACTGAAAAAAAAATACAGAAAGTGAAAACTAAAAAAATATACAGCTAAAAAAAACTTAAGTGATTAAGGCAGAAATTGTTAAAAAAGCAAGAAAATTTAAACGACAGAAAAGTGAGAACTAAAAAAAATATAAAAAATAAGTGGAATTAAAAACAAAAAATACCCTAAAAGAAAAGGAAGAAAAAAAAACACAAATAATAAAGAAACTAAATAAGTGCAAAAATGAACATTTTATAGAAAAAGATTACAACTAAAAGAAACTAAATACACTGAAACGAAAATTATACAAAGAAAGAACAAGTCAAAATTGAAAAAGAAATTGGAGAAACTTGAAAAAATAGACAAAAAGTCGAAATAGTGAAAATTTTTAATTAAAAAAAAATACCACAAATAAAATCAAAGAAGTGAAAACGGAAAGAATAAAATGACATTAAGAGTGAAAAACCGAAAAAAACAAAAATTTAAACTTGAGACGAAAGCAAAATATGAAAGTGAAAATTAAGATATATAAAGTACCAAACAAAAGTTAAATAAATTGGTAGAAGAACTAAAAAGTATACCGAAATAAAAAAAAACAGATAGTGGAGAAAGTAAATAAATAAAAGAGGGAGCAAATTATAGAAAAATATTAAAACTAAAAGTTACAAATGAAGGGTTTATTGCAGAAACATGATGTGCCACATAAAAATATTTCGAAATAATTGGCTGTAAAGTTTTGAAAAATTGTATTATTGTATGAAGGATTGGAATTGAACACGTAAACTTTTGCGGATAGATTAAAAAATTAATAAGAAATAGCCAACATATCTTCAATGGTTGTTGGCAATGCATTGAGTTATGTATTCTGCCTAAAAAATTGATTTTTTAGATCATGTGGCTTATCACGTTATTGCAATAAGCCCTTCAAATATAAAATTGAGAAAACAGAGAGATCTAATTATTAGAGAGAAAAGGTGAGAAGTTAAGAAAAACCAAATTCTAATTCACGAATTGGGCACTTATTAAGAAAGAAATGAGAAAAAAGATTAGAAATTTAAAAAAAAAATTAAAAAAATAGAAAAACTAAGAAAAAATATAATAAATTTAAATTAAGAAAGAAATTAAGAGTGACATTGGGAAAGAGGATTTTAAATAAAAAAGGGGGTATTGGAAAGAAATAAAAAAAAATTTAAAAGAAAAGAAATTAGAAAAGTAAAAATAGAAAAACCCAAAAGAACTAAAATGAAATAGAAAACTGAAAGTGAAATACCAAATACCCTTACAGAAAATTAATAGTTAAATATGGGGAAAAAAGAACAAACCAAAATACACCTAAAGAAACTAATAGTTAAATTTGAAAATCAAAAGAAAAGAGAAAAAAACACAACGAAGAACAACAAACAGCAGCACTAACAGCAATAAGTAAACCATCACCAACAACATCATAACCAGCAACAACAACAGTCCCATCACCATCAACAACATCATCACCAGCTACAGCTGCACCGTTTCAAAAGTCACGCCAGCAGCAATTATCACCACAGCAGTAATAGCCACCTCAGCTACAAAATCTCTCCAGGTTGGGTAAAGCCTGACCTGGGATTGGTAAGCGTTTTTATGAAATAAAAAAAGGCGGGTTACTTAAACCAAATCTTTTATTTGAATTCTTTATTTCTTAATTCTAAAAATTCCCTTAGTTGAAAGTAATAATTTAACTTTAAACAAATTTAACCTATCGATTATATCAATACAAGATATAAACCACCAAGCTTTACTTACAGGAAAAACTTACCGTGTAATGTATCAAAAGAAAAAAACCCTACCAGGCAATTTCATCCAAACTTTGAAATGCCCAGCGATAATTAGGCCTAAAGCGACTTTAAATAATATTCTTAAGTAACTAGTTAGATTTCGAAAGTACATTAAATTTAGTTATTATTTTAAGTATTTGAAACAACCAAAATTTAAGAAATGAAACGATCAGATATTTTTTTTCAATGTGGCTTGTGTCAATAGTACGGAAAAACAAAATAGGTTTGTGTTTATAATATCATGTGTTAGTGTATTTTGTATAGAAGAGTGGAAAAATTTTTAATGTGGTTTGTGTCAATAGTACAGAAAAACAAAATAGGTGTGTGACTATAGTATATTCATCTAGTAAATATCATGTGTTTGTGTACAGAGTATAGAAGAGTGAAAGCATTTTTTTAACGTGAGGTTTATGTCTAAAACAGGTTCATCTAGTGAATATCATGTGTATCCACAGAAAAAAAAACTCATATGTTTCAGTTGATCTAAAGTATAGAAACAAAAATTGTCATGTGTTTGTATGTATAGTAGTCTACAATAGGTTTATCTAATGAATTGAGGTAATAAACTGCTGTTGCTGTTGATGTTGTTGTTGATGTTGATGTTGTTGTTGTTGTTATAGATATCAATTCCTTCGAGAACATTCTAGAACATTCTAGAAGCTTAGCTTTTTGATAATAAACTTCAAATAGGGATTATCATGTGTTTATATGTATAGTAGTTTACAATAGGTAAATCTAATGAATTGTGGTAATAAACTGCTGTTGCTGTTTGCTGTTGCTGTTTGCTGTTGTTGTTGTTGTTGTTGTTGCTGTTGCTGTTTGCTGTTGCTCTTGTTGCTGTTGCTGTTTGCTGTTGCTGTTGTTGTTGTTTCTGTTTGCTGTTGCTGTTTGCTGTTGCTGTTTGCTGTTGCTGTTGCTGTTGCTGTTGTTGTTGCTGTTGCTGTAAATTTAAACTGATATTCAAACCCTACATATTAATGAAAAGACATAGACACTTAGATTTAAGTGCTTACTTACTTACTTACTTAGTTGGCGCTACAACCGTATGTCGGTCTTGGCCTCATCTAAGAATTTGCGCCAGCCATTTCTGTCTTTCGCTTGCTGGCGCCAGTTGGAAATTCCAAGCTTCGTCAGGTTGTCCTCTACTTGGTCTTTCCAACGAAGATGCGGTCGTCCTCTTCTGCGTTGACCGCCGCTGGGTACCGAATCGAATGTTTTCTTCATTGGAGCATCGTCTTTCATGCGCTGAACATGACCAAGCCAGCGAAGCCGCTCGATTTTAATGCGCTTGACTATGTCGATGTCAGCGTACAGCTCATACAGTTCATCATTCCACCGTATTCGGTACTCGCCATTGACGCAGATTGGTCCGTAGATCTTACGAAGAATCTTTCTCTCGAATGCTCCTAAATTCATTTCATCTTAACTGCTCAGCGTCCAGGTTTGTGATGCGTAAAGTAGGACGGGCATGATGAGCGATTTGTAGAGCGTGATTTTCGTTCGTCGAGAGAGGGCTCTGCTTCTCAATTGCCTACTGAGCCCAAAGTAACACCTGTTGGCAAGAGTTATTCTTCGTTTGATCTCAATGCTGATGTCGTTGGTTGAATTAATGCTGGATCCCAGATATACGAAGTTCTTCACAACCTCTAATGAGGTATTGTAAACGGTAACGTGGGTTCCAAGATGCTGGGATTGTTTGTTTGTTGACACCAAGTATTTCGTCTTATCTGCATTCACTGCCAGACCCATTCGACTTGACTCTCTTTCTATTCTGGAAAATGCTGCACTGACTTCGCGCGTATTATGGCCACTGATATCAATGTCATCAGCATACGCAAGCAGCATAACACTCTTGTAGAATATTGTGCCACTACGTCTCAGATCAGCAGCTCGGATGATCTTTTCCATCATTAGGTTGAAAAAGTCGCACGATAAGGAATCACCTTGTCTGAAACCTCGTTTGGTAATAAATGGTGGGGAGAGGTCCTTCCCGATTTTAACTGCGCTGCTGGTGTTGCTCAGTGTCATCCTGCAAAGTCGTATTAGTTTTGCAGGAATACCAAATTCAGACATGGTGGAGTACAGGTGCTTCCTTATTGGGCTGTCGAAGGTGGCTTTGTAGTCGACAAAAAGATGGTGGGTGTCGACTTGTTTTTCTTGAGTCTTCTCCAAGATTTGTCGTAGCGTGAAAATCTGGTCGATGGTGGACTTTCCAGATCTGAAGCCACACTGATAAGGTCCGATCAGTTCGTTTACAATGGGCTTCAATCTTTCACATAAAACGCTCGACAGGACCTTATATGCGATATTAAGAAGGCTTATCCCACGGTAATTGGCACAGATAGTGGGATCGCCTTTCTTGTGGATTAGGCAGAGCACACTGACATTCCAATCGTTCGAAATGCATTCTTCCGACCATATTCTGCATAGAAGCTCGTGAATGCATTTAAGTAGAGCTTCGCCTCCGTCCTTAAACAGCTCAGCAGGTAAGCCATCAGCTCCCGCGGCTTTGTTATTTTTAAGCCGAGCT
This sequence comes from Dichetophora obliterata, assembly GCA_963920525.1. NCBI lineage: Eukaryota > Metazoa > Arthropoda > Insecta > Diptera > Sciomyzidae > Dichetophora > Dichetophora obliterata. The sequence goes on along the minus strand of OY986437.1, from coordinate 163,764,603 downwards.
ATAGCTGTCAGAACTTCATCATAGTCGGGCAGCGGAACCTCGACGCTGTCATTCGCAATTGGGGTTTCCGGAATATCATCTCTATTGACGGAATTGTTGTCAGCGTCGCCATTTAGAAGCTTAGAGAAGTGTTCCCTCCATAACGTCAGTGTACTCTGGACATCTGTCACTAGATTCCCGTTTTCATCCTTGCAGGAAGAGGCCCCGGTTTTAAAACCATTGGCAATGCGTCTTATTTTTTCGAAAAATTTTCGGGCCTCATTCCTGTCACCATACATCTCAATCTTCTCTTGCTCGCGCTTTTCTGCCTCTCTTTTTTTCCGCCTGAAAATATGTCTCTCTTCCCTCCTCTTTTCTTTGTATCGCTCCTTAGCAGCGCGCGTTACATCCGACTGCAGGGTGGCTTTGTAGGCGGCGTCTTTCTCTGCAGTGGCGTCGCGACACTCCTGGTCGTACCACTGGTTTCGGCGAGGGCGTTGGTAGCCAATCACCTCTTCAGCAGCCGCACGCATGGAGCTGAAAATGTGTGTCCACTGCGCATATATCATCGATTGGAGGAGTGCTTTGAAGCAGGAGTGAGAGTCGAGTGGCGAAAGCATCGGCTGTCTGTTTCGATTGCAGCTTGTCGACGTCTAGCTTTCTCTGTGTAGGGTTGCGTGTATTCTTAGCTGCGCACAGACGTGTACGGATCTTGGCTGCAACAAGATAGTGATCTGAGTCAATGTTTGCACCACGGATCGTGCGTACATCCAATACACGGGATGAGTGCCTTCCGTTGATCAAAAAGTGATCAATTTGATTTTTTGTTTTTTGATCAGGGGACATCCAGGTGGCTTTATGAATATTGAGATGCTTGAATCTAGTGCTACTTACGACCATGTTTCGTGCTGCGGCGAAGTCAATCAGCCTCATTCCGTTATCGGAGGTGTTGTCGTGGAGGCTGAACTTTCCGACTGTTGGACCAAAAATATTTTCCTTGCCCACCTTAGCGTTGAAGTCACCAAGCACAATTTTTACGTCATGACGGGGGCAGCGCTCGTAAGCATTTTCAAGGCGCTCGTAGAAAATTTCCTTGATCTCATCGTCCTTGTCTTCTGTCGGAGCGTACGCACATATTATGCTTATATTGAAAAATCTAACCTTGATTCGGATTATTGCAAATCGTTCGTTCACAGGTGTGAATCGCAAGACGTGGGGCCGTAGTCTCTTGCCAACTACAAATCCGCATCCAAACTCGTGCTTCTCCGCATGGCCGCTGTAGTAGATATCACAGGGTGCATGCCGAATGCAACCCTGTCCCTTCTATCGCATTTCTTGGATAGCAGTGATATCAGCTTTGTATCTTTCCAAGACATCAGTCAGTTGGATAGAGGCACCTTCCCAATTAAGGGTTCGGACATTCCAGGTGCATATCCGTAAATCATTATCAGTTTTTCGTTTGCGGTAGTCGTCATCAGATTTGGGGATCATTTTTCTTCTTTTCTTATTTGTTTTCATTGAAATTTGTTTTTACGGGTGGGCTTAAAACCCGACGCACAACCTATTTTAAGCCTAGGGAGGCCCGCCGCTCATAAAGGTTAAAAAACCCATACAAATTTATATATAAAAAGAGCATAAGAATTGATTTTTCCGTGACTACAATTTCTTGTATTAAAATTTTGTGTGTGTGTGTGTATTATAGTTTACAACAGGTTAATGTAATGAATTGAGGTAATAAACTGCTGTTGCTGTTGTTGTTGTTGTTGTTGTTGTAGATATCAATTCCTTCGAGAACATTCTAGAAGCCTAGCCTTTTTTTTTGATAATAAGCTTCAATCGGGATTATCATATGTTTGTGTGTATTATAGTTTACAACAGGCTAATCAATCTAACGAATTTAGGTAAGTATGTGTTGTTGTTGTTGTTGTTATTACTTAAAATTGATATACAAGCTATGCATTAAAGTTATACATGTCAATGAAAAGCCATTAAAACTTTAATTTATGATATGTGTGCTTAGAAAGTTTAGAACCCTACAAGAATTTTCATATGAAACACAAAAATTTAACCGTTAATATTTGTGATAATAAACTATTGTTTTTAATGTGAATTAAATTTACATATAAATGAAGAAAAAAAACATTAAAACATTGAGTTATCTATGGCTAGAAGCCTAGCTTTTTTGATAATAAGCTTCAATAGGGATTATCATGTGTTTTTGTATATATAGTAGTTTACAACAGGTCAATGTAATGAATTGACGTAAGTATGTGTTGTTGTTGTTATTACTTAAAATTGATATGCAAGCTATGCATTCAAGTTATACATGTCAATGAAAAGCCATTAAAACTTTAATTTATGATAAGTGCTTAGGAAATTTAGAACCCAAGAATTTTCACATTAAACAGAAAAATTTAACCGTTAATCTTTTTGATGATAAACTGTTGTTATTGCTGTTGCTGTTGCTGTTTGCTGTTGCTGTTTGCTGTTGCTGTTGTTGTTGATGTTGTTGTTGTTGTTGTAGATATCAATTACTTCGAGAACATTCTAGAACATTCTAGAAGCTTAGCTTTTTGGTAATAAACTTCATATGGGGATTATCATGTGTTTATTAAGGCGCCTCAAAAAAAAAGTGGTCCGGGTCACCTCCTGAAAACAAACTTTGGTTTATTTTATGATGATTCCCAAAATATTGCAACTCTAGCTTTAGCCGTTCGTGAGCTGGAATGGTTTGAAATAACCTCTAAAAATCGCGTTTTTGATTAATACTATTTATACCACACTACCTTCGGTCAAAAAAATTGTCACAAATAGTGTATATCGATGAAATACATAGTTTTGTTTTTATATTTTTTTTTTTAAAATCTGCCCACACACTTAGTTATTGAGTTATTTGCAGTGATTTTTTTCAATTTTTTTTAATGCAGTTTTTATAAAAATATATATAACTTCCCCATTTATAGCCTGATTTACCATTCCGTGGTATCATTGAAAAGGTACTGAATGCTGCTTTTCATTTCTGTCGTTAATTAACCCTTATAAGCACTTTTATAAAAATGCATTTTTTATCAACATGATAAAAAATTTGTGGTTATTTATTAAGTCGCTAATTAAAAGATAAAAAAAAAACAATTTAGAGTTTTATCAAAGAAATAATTTTTTTTTATTCCAAATCTTTTCGTGATTCAATTTTACAGTAACGCTTGCGCGATTGAATCTTGTTTGCAATATGTGCAGGTCTGTTCTTATCAATTACCGAAACGCAGGATTGGCTTACCACATGTACAAAACGTTCCGTATTTTGTGAATGACATGGAAATTCTGAAAATTGTTTGTTAAGAAAAGCATAACAATTATTTTAAAAACTTTTCATTACCAGGAATTTTTACAATTTCATTGGAGTCGTGTAGTTCTAATAAGTATTGTTGAGTATAGAACTGGATGCATGGCAGTTCTGTATTAGCTCTTAATTCATTCCAATCTATCATATTCTTATAGGAATCACAATTGAATTGTATCTTGGGGACATTAAATTGGCGAATTCGAACGGTTAAGATATCTTAGTACGAAAGGACTTGGTATCTAATTTATAAAAATTTTTTGTATGAATTTCATTAATTCTTTTTTGGCAGAGAAGTGCAATAAATTTAGAATTTATAAATGTAATTAAATTACAAAAAGAAAATGGAATTGTTAAGAGCTTCTTTGTCTTACGTAGGAATAGCTATTATAATTTTTTTTCGCGCAAAAATAATAAATGTTTTATTACATCACTTTTTGTTGGCAATTGATTTTTATTTAACTCGCAAGAAACGAAAAGCATTTTTTTTATGAATAACTTGAACAATTAAGCGATCACAATTCAAAAACTCACATTTATATAATAAAATATAACTCATTGTCAAACCTAAAAGTCATGTAAAAGTCATGAGTGACTACTTATAAGAACTGTGTTAAAATTTACTCTTAGCTGTTTTGTCTAAGTACAATAAAGTATTTTCCTATACTTTATTCCAAAGTCCATTTAAAAAATGCATTCTTTATCTACATGATTTAATTTTATTTCTCTTATATTTGAACAAATTCAGGAATTGAGGCAAAGGCCATCACAAAAAAATAAAAATAAAATAAAATGCATTTTTATAAAAGTGCTTATAAGGGATAATTAACGACAGAAATGAAAAGCAGCATTCAGTACCTTTCCAATGATACCACGAAATGGTAAATCAGGCTATAAATGGGGAAGTTATAAATATTTTTATAAAAACTGCATTAAAAAAAATTGAAAAAATCACTGCAAATAACTCAATAACTAAGTGTGTGGGCAGATTTAAAAAAAAATAAAAAAACAAAACTATGTATTTCATCGATTAACACTATTTGTGACAATTTTTTTGACCGAAGGTAGTGTGGTATAAATAGTATTAATCAAAAACGCGATTTTTAGAGGTTATTTCAAACCATTCCAGCTCACGAACGGCTAAAGCTAGAGTTGCAATATTTTGGGAATCATCATAAAATAAACCAAAGTTTGTTTTCAGGAGGTGACCCGGACAACTTTTTTTTCCTCCATACAAGTTGAGGCGCCTTAGTGTTTATATGTATAGCAGTTTACAATAGGTAAATCTAATGAATTGAGGTAATAAACTGCTGTTGCTGTTGTTGTTGTAGATATCAATTCCTTCGAGAACATTCTAAAAGCCTAGCTCTTTGATAATAAACTTCATATAGGGATTATCATGTGTGTGTGTATTATAGTTGACAACAGGTTAATCTAATGAGTTGAGGTAAGTATGTGTTTTTGTTGTTATTGTTACTTAAAATTGATATGCAAGCTATGCATTCAAGTTATACATGTCAATGAAAAGCCATTAAAACTTTGATTTATGGTATGTGTGCTTAGAAAGTTTAGAACCCTACAAGAATATTCATATGAAACAGAAAAATTTAACCGTTAATCTTTTTGGAAATAAGCTTCATCTAGCGATTATCATATGTTTGTGTGTATTGTAGTTTACAACAGGTTAATCAAATGAATTAAGGAAATAAAGTGTTGTTTTTGTTATTGCTGTTATTGTTGTTGTTGTTGCTGTTGTTGGTGTAGGTATCAATTACGTCGAGAACATTCTAGAAGCTAAGCTTTTTGATAAGAAACTTCATATAACGATTATCATGTGTTTGTGTGTATTGTAGTTTACAACAGACTAATCTAACGAATTTAGATAAGTATGTGTTGTTGTTTTTTTTTAAAGAACTATATCTATTAATTTAAAGTGTAAGTTTAAGTTGCTGATTGCATTCAATAGCATACATATAAGCTTTTAGTATATCTGATTGCGTTCAATAGCAAACGTATAAGCTTTTAATATAAAAACCTAAATAATAGTAAACTTATTGTTTAAAAGAGGAGAATAACTTATGGTTGAAGTTTGTACATATATTTGCTTTATGTTTTGATTTGTGTTAAGTATTCATATTAAATAACCTAAAAAATGTTGATAATAAACTGTTGTTGTTGCTCTTGTTGTTGTAAATTGAATAATTTTTTGGGCATGCATGTAATTAAGACGTTGACTTGATGATGTAGCCTCAGCAGAGGCTAGAAGGTTATGAACTTAGGGTTTGAGTAAATACACTTATAAAATTATATTAGTTAATTTTTCAAAATTAAGTTTATGTTAAACTTCCATATAAATATTTTTTTACATGAAACTTGTTTAAAATCTGTTTGATTTTAAGTAGAATAGCTATGACAGTTCTGGACCAAAAACGCGTGTATTTTCTTATGGGCCTCTTCTTACACTTCTCTAAGTGCGAGTTGCTACCGCCGTAGTAGCAATAAATTAATTTATGATACCCTCTCAATCTATTCATTTTATTTTGTTGATGGCTTTATTCAAAATACCTTCAACAACAAAAATCAGATGATGACTGGTTACATTTTTATAATTCACACACATTTAAATAATTCTTCTGATTTCGCTGGCTAGAGGTGAGTATTCAATTAAACGATCATGGATTACTAGAGAATAGGCTGATGTTTTATCTGGAATTGGTTTGTTTGCTTCGGTATCAAATTCGATTCGTATATCAATAGGTCCAGTTTTAACAGCTTCATTTTGATGTGTTACATCAACAATAATTAGTGGGGCAATAGCCTTGAATTCAGCGACATCTAGCAATGGTTGAGGTTCTCGCAAATAATAACTTTGTTGTAATTTCATAAACATATCATATAGAACAGCATACTGCCCCATTTCAAAGCTACTATTCAAATCATCATAGGGATATGAATCAGAGTTTAGATATACTTTTAAATTAGCGATATTACAATGATCGAATGTATTTCCATCCTCTTTACCTTTTTCCTTCTGTAGGCCAATGATAAGAAATCTAGGTTTTTCATTTTGTGGAGCTAGTTTTACATTCCATAAAACCTTTGTACTTTTTGGAAGCATTGGATTTACATGACAGTCTCAACTTCGTAATGACATTAATATACGGTTTTTGTTGTTTATTATCTTGTACGTTTCCAATTTTGCAAAGTCCGATAATTGTATGTGGGGCATTTTCCATATTATATCCAATATTGTGAATTTTAATTGATCTGTAGCATTAGTAGGATGAAATGATCTCTCATTAGATGAAGAACGTTGAAGGATAAGCTCATGCTTCGAGTTTAATATTATTTTAGTATAATCTTCGGCAAAACCCATCAACATTTTCAGAGGTATACAGCAACTGAAATGGGTTTTTTCTAATGCAAAATTCTCTTCCAAGCACCAACCGGCGTTTTTTAATGCATTGCTTTCAGCTGCATTCAAAGATGTAAAGTTTTTCATGGTGGATGGATTTTAAATATTCTATATTAGCTGCAGTCAACAGCTTCTTTTTTGTATGTCCCGGGTTGAGTGTAGAAGAAGGAGTAACTGAAAATTCTTTTTGAATTACGTTTTTATTGTTCTTAGTGTAAATAATCATTTTTATTCTGGCTTAAAGTGAAGTCTTATGGAAATTTTTTCTCCTCGAAAATTTATAAGGTCTCCGTCTTGATTTAAGACTCTTATCGTTATTTTGTTTATTTGTTGACAGTTGATGGGTTAGTGAATGACATTTCGAGGTTTCTCATTTATTTTATATCCTGGTGAGACATCCAGAGGAAATTCATGAATTGTATGAACAGTAGCTCGTTCTTGTAACTCGTACCGATCGCAGTTACCGATCCATGTTACCGATTTGACGTCACTCTGACGGAATTCTCACCTACACTGTTTGTGTAATAATCTGAATCGATTTTTGTTCAATTCGTTTGTTCCAAATCGATAAGTTGTCACATGTTCCGATTTCACTTCAATAGAATCTTTCAAAAAAGTGTTTGTGTAAGAAAAGTGAATCGATAAAACTTCATTTTTTTCTCACTCACTCTGCGGCAAGTGAGAATTCTACCGATCTGTATAAATGACAGTAATTTTGTGTATATATGAAATAACAAGTACTCGCAATTAATATTCTATAACGGGTACTTTCGTTTAAGCTACATTTTTTTTTTAAAACCCTGATTATAATGCTGTTTTTGTTTTAAAACGTTTTAATTTTCAAGGTAATGCGATTAAAAAGAATGCCCATTTGCATAAAAGAAGGAAATTTAAAAACCAAAATATTTGTTAGAGCAATGCAAAAGAACCCGGTTGCAAATAGTTGCTAAGTTTTTATTACACATCACTTTTTGTCAACTAATTTACATTCATAATAGTTGAATATTTCCGCAAACATTATAGCACATATAAATAATCAAATAATCGCTTTTTAAGAACAAGACCATCACCTTTTTAATATAAAATTTTAGTGCACATAAAATAAATTAAATGCAAGTAGACAGCTGCTTGCCATTTGACTCAATTTCACAACGTTTCTTCTCGATTTGTGTTCTTTTTCATCACGGACCGAATTTTTACCGATTTCAACGTACACAAACATTAGTTGTCACGAAATCGTTTACTAGGGATCGATAACGCGCGACGTCACACAAATCGGTAGCTTGCCGATTTTGTTACAGGAACGAGCTACTGATGTGTTGTTAATATATGATCCAGTTGTCAAGTTAAATTCAATTCGTATTGTGTTTATGTTTGTAATATTTAAAGGTAAATCAGATTCAAAATGTTTCGTAGTTTTATCAGACTGACCTTTAGGCATATATTCAGTTTTTTCTATTTCTTGTAATAGGTCTAAAGATATCACTTTGATAAACTCATCATACGGTAGCTCATTAACTATCAACTTTCTTTTACTGAATCCCAACAGCTGTCCTATACTTTTTGGTTTCGAAAAATCTATATCCATGGAGGATACAATTTCAGTTTTAAGAGTGTTATAGTTTGATTCAATTTCCAGGAAAATTGATGCATCAATGTCTCTTACCGCTGTTTCCAAGAAAAACCCAATATCCTCAAATTCATATGAACCAACTGGTATTGTAATAGTATGTAGCCCGATATGAAATAAATTGCTGTAGACATCTACATTGGGTATTGAATTAAATGCTACAAAGTCTAAAAGTCCACAAACATATTTTGTGGCAAATTCAATTGGTGGAAAATATTTTCCAATAAGAGTTGGTGTGGTTCCGCTTAAAGAGATTGTTATGGACATGACGAGTTTTCGTAATGAACTGATGATCGATATCCATTTAATATAATTTAAGTACTAAATAACAACGCAAATTGTTTTATAATTTTATATCTTTATTTATAAACTTCTTCAGGAGTAATACATTTTTTTCAGCACAGATAAAATGTTTCTTATGATAGCTACAAGCATTTATTGCTTGACCATTTTTATACAGAGTTTTTAAATTTGGACTTATTTATAAACTTCTTCAGGAGTAATACATTTTTTTCAGCGCAGATAAAATGTTTCTTATGATAGCTACATGCATTTATTGCTTGACCATTTTGATACAGAGTTTTTAAATTTGGACAGTTTAGATCATCTAGGTAGATCATCTAGGTTATGATAAATAATCTTTAAACAAATTTTTAATCCACTTATTTTTTTCTAAACCTTTAACATAACAAATAAAATTTTCATCCTTAATATATGCTTTATAATATGCTATAATATTTGCCAAAGTTGAATTGCATTCATCCCATTTAAGCCCATGATGATTATTATAAAGCCAATTATACGAAACTTTTTCTCTTGATGTCAGCATAGAATATTGAAGAGGCGTTTTCATTATAAATGTTTGAACTTGCGAGTCATCATCCGCTAAAATACTCATCTCTTTTACACTAAATTCATTATTGATGTAGAAACCTTGAACATCCATAACTAAAATTCTGTCCTCAGACATTGTCAAGTGTTATGTAGATCTCTATGTTGACTGAAGAAAACTTGATATAATTTGAACTTTTATATTATAATCAACTTGACGATATTCAAAACACGAAATATTTAATCGACGTTTCAAGTAATTGCTATCATATGTACAGCAAATTCTCAATTTTATTTTATCTTTGTATTGTAGTTGAAAATGCCTGTAAAATGGTTGTGAACTTTCAATAGTTCCGGCAATATTTTGCTCCTTTTTAACTAAGTCTTGCCTAAATGATTCAATGGCCTCATCAGCTGTAAACGATTGATCTATAGGCAGCTGGCGCTCTTCCTCTTCAGCCAACTGAGGTTCTACTGCTGTTGCTGACTCGGCGTTTACATTTAAATCTTTACTAAACTTTAAAAGTTTAAAATTTAGTTGTATGCTTACAGTATCATTATTAGGTAATTTTACAGCAAAATCGGTATTTTTAAATTCATTTTCACTCAAATCAATTGGTACTGTTGCTGAAAATACATGTACAATACAAAAATATGAGAGTAATATGATGAAATTATTTTTCATTTTGTTTTTTCTTTTTTCTCTAACAGATGAGTTATTTTGTTGATGGTATATTTTTAAATGACATGATAAGAGTTGACGTTCATATTTATAGACTAATCTAATAATCCTCGTCTTCAAATGAGTGGTCAACTGAGCTGCCACCACCACCACCAACTAATTTGATAGTTTCACTCTCATCATTCAAATTTTTCTTTTGGGTGTGGATTTTTGTATGGTTTTTATGGGACTGACGGACTGCGGTCTTACCAAGTATTTTATCCATGCCTCCAAAAAATCCATCTATTTCACGGAAAATGCAAGATGATTTGAATGAGTATACATTTGTATCTTTATAACCACCTTCATAGACTGTACCAACTAACGATATCATACCACCAGTAACCTCAATTTTTATATGTTGATTGTGACTAAATTCAAATGTTGGTATGTTTGTGGGCATTTGCAGGCCTCTATTAAGAGAAAAAATTTGTGTTCTAACCCCTCCTTCTGCGGTTAGAAACACCTGCAACATAATATCCAAAACTATAGCATTTATTATTTGTAAAGTTTTCCACTGTGCATGACAAGTACAGTATTTATCATGACTTCTTAAAACTTGCCCCCAATACATATTTTACTGAAGAATGTAATACAACTAAATCACTCTTATCATAATTTTCTATTTATATCTTGCACACGTCTCTATAAAATTAGGATCATGTAGTCATACATATTTACTATTCTTTCTAACTTCTCCTAGCATACCATAGTATTTCATCATATCCTGTAATATTTCATATGTATATGTATATATAATATATATATACCATATATATATTCTTACAAAATATATGCATACATACATGCATTCATCATAAAAAGTTATGATTTTATATACGCATTTAACCGCAACTGATAAGAAATTACCATATATCCGGATGTAAATAACGACAACTAATAAGAAATCGATAAATAATATGATGCAATATGCTTAATAAGTCCATTTTTAGAATATTAAGAATCAGTTTAAAAGTACCTATTACAGCGTGAAGTTTACAGAATAAAATGATGAAAGCCAGTCTGCAAAATCTTTTTCAAAATCCTGGTATTAATTACCCACCCATAAAGGATATGGAAGTAAACTTCCCATATGAAGTCAACAGAATCGAGAGAATAGATACAAAATATGGTGAAAGTATCAGATGTCTTGTAAATAAAGAATTTCACATTTATTTACCGAAAAGATTTCTGATTATTACTAAGAATCAGATGGACTACTTAAATGATACTCTACACAATTTACTGAAAACCATAGATATGCATGGCATATTTTCCTTAATAGTTAAAAAGAAGAAAAAGGAAAATATAAATTTCGGTTTCTACAACAACAACAACAACTTATATGAAAGCTCTGGAGAAGATGAAGATGATCCACGTGTTGTTGTAAAAAAAATGTCTTTTAAAGAATCAACTTAAAAATTTTATAAAATAAAATTTCAATAAAAAGCCAACCAAATTTTCACTATTAAAAAATAAACTGTTTTTTCTTTATTAAGTAAAGGTATCTATCTTTATTATTTTAGGTGTTTTAGTTCATCTTTATTAATCCAAGAATTATGATGGTTGGAAAATCCTAACCATTTAACGTAAGCTTGCTGTCCCGTTGTTTTAATAACCTTTTCAATCAAGTATGTATTCGGAAAATGTGTCTTCATTACTTCATGTTCATAGAATCCGCCAAGAATTGGGTTTCCTTCATAGTCATCTAATAAATATGTTACAGGGTTTGTGTTTCGTATGGAACGAATTTTAAAAACTTCAGTTGTCCAGTTTGGAGTATATCCTTTTGCAAAAATATGCTTATATTTGCTAATTCGAACGTGGTCGCCAATTTTTAGTTTACCTTTTTTAAAAATCTTAGGATGATTATAAGCTTGTTTTAGTATAGAGCCTCCATTTCTTGTGCTAACCGACTTTGGGGCCATTCCAATGGTTCTATCCTTTTTATTATTATATTCATTAATTAAATCTTTATAAATATTTATCCATTGATAATTCCCTTGCAAGCTAAATTTTTTCCACATCATACCTTTTATGGTCCTATTAAATCGTTCTACAATAGATGCTTTCATGATGCTATGTGTAGAAAAGTTATTAATATTATACTTTTTCATCAGGTTTTGAAATGTTTTATTATAAAACTCTTTGCCATTATCTGTTTGCAAGTTTTTTGGAATCCTCTTTTGCGAAAAAATGACCATCATTGCATTAGTAATATCTTCACTACCTTTAGATTTTACGGGAACAATCCAAGCAAACTTTGAAAAAGTGTCTATTACTGTTAAAATAAACCGATAAAATTTGTTGTACTTTGAATAAGCGCCCATTTCAACAAGATCTGCTTGCCAAAGATCGTCTATACCCTTGGTTACCACACGTCGCCGTATAAAATTTCTGCGTGCTTGCTTACGAAGATCCTGCACCACTGCTTGTCTCTCCATTTCTAATGACTTCAGTAGTTTTTACTCGTTTAAGAGCTACTACCTCCCCGTCTCTATTTGCAACCTTAGACCACACACGTTTTAGAGCTTCAGTTGGCGAATTCCTTTCAACACGGTTTACTTTCTCGTTCAAGAACTCGTAATAGCCTTCTATTTTTCTTAAAAAACGTTCTTGAGCTACATCAATTTTATGCGTAAGATCTTGCGTTGATTTATTTATTATTGCTTCTAAGTCTGCAAGTTTTGTCGTAAACGATGTGTTTTGTTGTTGTATTAATTCATGAAATCGATTCTCTGCTTCCGTAGTTTTCTCCATATAAAATGTATTCAATTGTTTCTTTATTTCTTAAAAAAACCTTTTTAAATAAATTTTATTCACTGCATCGTTTTCCAATACAGGATACGCAATATTTTTTATTCTACGTGCGTTGAAGTTGAAATGACGATCGCTATCTAAATGAATCTTGGTGTGCGGGTTTTGATATCTTTCAGAGCTATCCATATAATGTCCAAACTTATCGATAGGCATCTTATGAATATTGATTATGTTATATTTTGTAGTCTATTTATACAATAATCTTTGCTTCTCTCAGCTCCTCAATAATTGAGACTATTTCATTATTATGATTCGAGTGACCAGCTATTGATGATGCTATTAAAAGACGCAATCTATCAACCAACTCGTTGGGGTCGTCCCAATATACATAATTTGATTTTTTTGTACTCAACTTCATCAAACCTTCACCTCTACGAACTTTTTCTTTAAATAATTTTCTAATAATCGTTGTATATTTTTTCGAACGATTTCCATTAATTTGCTCATTTATGCTGTTATTTCGTTTATGAGCATTAGTCATCTCTAATATTTGTTTATAAGTATTTAAATCTGAGTCATTAAAACTGATTGGTTCTTAGTAAACTAATAGTTCATATAAGCCTGGTGTGAAGGGCCTTTGCAAGTTGCCTACATTTACATTGGCTGAATCAAAAGTAATTGGCTCATTACCCAATCTCCATATCTGATTTTTATCCTTGTGTGGACCATAGACTTTATCGAATTTTTTTAAATTAACTCTTGATAAATTGAATTGAATACTTTGATCCGGATTTATTGCAATGGTGACATCATCATTTTCCAAATCATTAAATCATTATCAGCAATATCATCATAATGAGTATCATCATCATCATCAGCGTCATTATCAACATCAAATGACTTAAACGTGGATAAACTTTTATCGATTTCCTCTCTATCAAGTCTTGGAGAAAATGTATTATTATCATGCCTGCTCTTTTTAAATGGTGTGCTAGTAGTAACTTTATTATCCTTAAAAGAGTTATCCGAATATTTTTAATTTTTTTTTTATTATTGTTCTCTTGCTATTAGTTGATTGAATTATTTCTTTTAACGGTTTTGATATTGGCTTAAAAGTTTTTTCTAAGAGCTCATCATTTGCAGCTTCTCCGAGCTGAAGACTTTTATATTTCCTTTTCAAAATATTTCTAGTTTTAATAAGATTGCTCACTAGATTTGGTTTCTTATTCATATTGATAGTTGGTGTGTTTAGAAGTTTCCTTTTTAACAGTATAGCCCAGTTTAGCGGTTGGTTGTTTAACTGTATAGGTCAGTTTAGCAGTTGACTGTTTAGCAGTTAGCTGTTTAGCGGTTGGCTGTTTAACATTGCAGCCCAGTTTAGCAGTTGACTGTTTAGCAGTTAGCTGTTTAGCAGTTAGCTGTTTGACAGTTAACTGTTTAATGTTATCAGTTAAGCAATTAGCTGTTTAATGTCATCCGTTAAGCAACATTTGTTGTACTGATTTTAAAATATCTATACTGTTTACTTTTATAGACTAATAAAAACATTGAATCCATTCCTATAGCGTCCATTATTTATGGGATCATCCTTGTTTATAACTAGAAAGCTATAGTTTTCTTTCCAACACTTTGAACATAAGTCATGAAATGTCTTAAAAGACATATCAGAACCAACATGATCGCTATAAATATGTTTAATATTCATCTCATCCTGTTTAAATATTACAATCATACTAGCATTATCACGAGTTAGGTGTTTTGGTATACGTGTATAAGTTTGACATAAGTAAAAGCTGTCAACGTCCTTGTGGCGCCCCATGCAGAAGTATGAGCGTATGTGATTTTGTTTCTCGCAAGCTACATCATCAAATATAAATATTGAGGTGGGCTGCACTTCGTCTGGAGATATGACGTCATCATTATAAGAAAATGATGAAAAATTTATCCCCTTGATAGGTTTAATTAGATGCTCCAAGTTTTGATATTTCGGTTGCTGTGCCGACTTTGAGTGTAAGTAAATACTTTGAAATTTCAGTCCATTAGGACTTTCAATAAAACTTATCATCACATTTGTTTTCCCACAGTTTGAAGGTCCAACAATAAGACCGCGAATAGAGTTCGGCAATAATGAGCTGTGCCGTGTTCTATTTGATGAATTTAACTTTGAATCAATATTCTTTACGTTAATTGACTTATGTTGTTTTAAGAATCGCATATTGTAAACTACTAATTGTTTTCATATATAATCGGATCCTTTTATTAATATTAATTCACTTTCCATTCAGCCTTTACTTGGAAAAGAATAAATACTAATGACAATTATTTATAAAAAGACAATCAGTCTTAGTCCATCCTTCATAAGGAAAGGTTTCATCAATAATTTAATCGATAAACTTCCCATTGAGCTGCATTTACCTGGATATCAGTTTTGTGGACCCGGTACTAAATTAAAGAAGCGATTAGCTAGAGGCGATCAAGGAATCAATCTTTTGGATGCAGCTTGCAGACAACACGATATATTACTCAAAAAATAAAGATTTGGAAAAAAGGCATATTGCTGATAGAATCTTGTCTGAAAAAGCTTGGCAAAGAGTTACCGCAAGTGATAGTAGTATTGCTGAAAAATCAAACGCTTGGCTTGTTACTAACGCGATGAAGGCAAAAACGAAATTTGGACTGGGTTATGTTACCAGTAAAACGGTGAGATCTCCTCAAATAAATGGGCATCGTCTATTTAGACATGCCCTGAATAGTGCTAAAAAGAGAATTAAGAAAACAAAAAACTTGGATGATGCAGTTAAAATTTCAAGAAAAGTTGTAAACAATATTTTCAAGGGGAAAAAATCTCTGATTAAGACTCCTCGAGTAATTCCACTACCTAAATCTGGAGGTTTTCTCCCGCTTGCACCTATATTCGCTGCCCTGGGTGCACTTGGTGGTCTAGCTGGTGGAGTATCTGGCATTACAAAAGCAATCAATGCAGTAAAAACTGGAAAAGAGCTGTTAAATTAAGCAAAACGGCATAATAGTAAAATGGAAGCTATTGCAATGGGAAAAGGCATGTTCCTAAAACCATATAAAAAGGGGTTTGGATTATATTTAAAACCTTATCAACAAAATTTTTAATGCAGCTACCTAAAAGAGCCCTTACTGATGTAGATATAAGAAAATATGCTTAAAATATTCCAAATTTTAGAGGAGTGTTTATGTGTGAAACTCTTCCAAGTAAACAATTTAAAAAAGAATGCGGGATAATTAATCTCGATACATCAGAGGGCCACGGCACACATTGGGTAGCATACTGGAAAAACAATAATCAAATTGAATATTTTGACAGCCTTGGAAATTTACAACCACCAAAGGAAATAATAAAATATTTAGGGAAAGATATAAACTATAATTATACTAGATATCAAAATTTTAACACAATAAATTGTGGACATTTGTGTTTGAAATTTTTGTTTTCGGAAATAGGCTGAAAGAATAAAGAAAAAAATAAAATACTTAAAATCCATTTTGTTTCATTGTAAGTCATCGCAATCATCATCATCATCATCAGCTACTTACCCATACTAGAGATTATTATAAAATTCCAACAGCAGAGTAAAGTTTAAAAAACTAAAATACATATATTTTGTACAACGTTATAAAAATTTTATTTTTTTCTTCTTAATCATATATCTTTAACAATTTAAAATCTTAAAAATAAACATTTATTCTTAAGTAATATTATTCTACTCCATAATACTGAAATGACCCCACGGTAATGTCTCATTACTATTTGCCATCAAAAACCGCTTATTATCATGAGGGCTTAATGCAATTTTTGTTTGTATGATCGAACTTACTTCATGTTTCCGCGACTGAATCAAATTTTGCTGAACTGTCTTTTCAATGTTGTTTTCAAGGCAATCAACATAGTCACTAAACGTTATTTTAGTCTTGACTATGTTTCTTTTTACACCTTTCGATTTTTTTCGTTGAATCTTCACTCTCTACCCATTTCGCATACATTTTTGCACGGAGCCCCACAAATTCAGTCATGATACTACCATTATTCTCATCTTTCATGAGACCCAAAACTTTTTTATTGACTTGAGGAATATCCCACACGTTATCAATAGGATAGTCGCTTGTGTCAAAGTGTATAAAGCAATCGCGTTTGATGACCTCATACAAGTCTTTACAAGTCACCTCATAAATTAGTGAATCGGTATCAGTATTGCAAATGCTACAATCGGAACCAAATTGAGGAGCCATGTAACCATAATGAAAATCATAAATGGTTGTTTTAGCTAAATCAAGGATGCACATACCAACATAAATGGGCTTATTGAAGTATATTTCAGTTTTATTGACTTCAATTGCCACCAAATTTTCACTAAATATTGTTGAGGCCTTAAACTCAGGCTTAGAAATAAGGGCTTCGGCACCATATCGACCTAACCAACTCGTCACCAATTTAACAACACTGTGTTTACGTATGTTTTCCATAGTTTTCCCAAACACAGCATTATTCATGAATTTGAAAAGGTTCTTCTCAAACTCATTTATAGCTGCTGTTCGAAGACTCGTGTTTAGATCGATATATGACTTCAACCATGCAGATTGTCTAAATTGTAAAATTTTATGAATTTTAGATAGCCTTAATCCATATTTCAAAGCCTGCTTTAGATTTCTGTAGTGAATAATATATCACACGCTACCGCCCAAAGTTGCGAACATTTAAAAATGCTTTGATCCTGGAGGTGTAATATGATCAGGGCAAAAGGGGAGATCTTTATGGTAATCGTGGAGATTAATTGGATACTCTAAATCTACCTCGAGAATATATCCTACATCTGAATCGTCAGCTATGGCTTCAACATTAAAATTTTGAGAATCTGACAGCCAATGAAACTCACTGTGGGGGAGAAATTGAGACATGGCCCAACCATACTGATTATTAATGTCATAATACATTAAGAATTTGGATGGTTGAGCCTCATCGAAATCAGTCATGTACTTATTGTTGGCTTTCGAATAACGCTTAGTACACTGGCTAAGACCCCCACGAATACCTCGCTCTACAAACATGAGCATATCAATATCTGTCAATAGCTCCAGGGTTATATCAGTATGCTTAAGCATTGCATCCCATGTATAACCAGGTAGAGTGAAATAATGTGCGGGATCTAGGCCATAAGTTTTATGACAACTTGTGCGAAATTGTTCAAAAACATCCGATAATAGTAAAACGTCTGTTTTCAAATAAATATCTGAATATTCTCCCAAATTATTAATACTTAATTCAGCCCAGACTTTTTGTGCATGAGCATAATCCTCTGCGCTGATGTTTGTATCATTAAGTTGATTGTAGAAATGTGTAATATCGGGTAATGATGTTTCTGAAAATTTAACTGCATCATCGCAGTAGTCATACGGAAAGACACCCTTACGTGTCAGCAAATTTAATCGTTCATCATTTAAATTGTTAAACTCCTATTTTAGAATATTGAAATTTGGTAGATGTGAGGCTAAAGTATCTAAGCTACTCGCCATGAATCTGAATGAGTCAATAAACCGATATTTAATAACATATTCGTCCAGTCGTTTCGTTAATAAAATGTAACGTTCCTTGTTTATTGCTAGAAGGTCAATACGTCCCTTTAAATCTGTAGCTAAATTTTTAAAAATGAAATGCGAGTCATAACCTGTGAGATTATGAAAAATTATGGGTATTGTGTGCGAGTCTTTGAAGTTTATGTTGCACCCCTTATGCGCTGGGCCTCGATAAACACCGGTAAGATGACAATGATCGCGTACCTTGACATTATCACCGGTGAAGGCTTTCTCACATATGTGACATGTGTTGGCGATCGTGAAACTTTGAACTTGCTCAACAGTCATGTCATCCATGGGTAGAGGGCAAAGAAAGACAGTTTCAACATCTTCGGCAAAATTATTTAGTTCCGAAACGAACCACGCAATACAATCTGCCCCACGATAGCTTTTATAAAACGATAACGTGGGGTCATCAGGAGATTTATGTGACATTCCATTTTATTTTTTGTCAAATATGCCGGTAGCACTATAAATTTGCTCCTTTTTTTATGTAGAATGTATACATTAATTGAAATGTTGTTTTGCATCTCAAATCTCGGGATCTGTCTCATCGTCATTGGAAATACTATATTTGACAAATTTAGTAAATCACCATTATTCGGATACATTGACATGCGATCCGTATGCGCATTCGCTGGATGCAGAGCAGATATGATTGCCCAGGCAAAACATGCGTTGTCATCATTTTTCACATTAACGCATGCTTTCTTGTTATAAATCTGTGGTGGTAGTGTGATATATGACGATCCTAGCTGTGGCGTGTATTTGTTGATGTTCACTGCAAAGTTAACGACTGCAGTCAACGCCCATCCACTATCACGTTCTTGGAACTCTTCCAGCTTTTTTAAAATTGTATTTTGAACATGTTCAAAAAACCAAGCTCTAATATCCGTTTCCCGGTAAATAGCAACATTTTTCGTGTTCATGAATTTCAAGTCACTAATTTCTTCATTAGCTCTAGTAACTCGAAATTCACCACAAAATATTGTATTTACCTTCAGGACGTAAACTTCACTAAGGATTTTTTAACGGTGCGCTGGAAGAGATCTAGACAATCTGCCAAGAAATTCTGGGGATCTTTAAGCGTTAAATTAATTATGACGCCAGTACGTACTCTGAAAATTAAAATATGTTTTAAATTAATATATTATATTAAATCGAAATATGCTATATGGTAATAAAATTATTTAAAAATTAAGCTTACCGTCCACCAAATGTTGACTCGATTTCTTGCCACCGAATTCGAATGGTAGCCCAATTCGATCTGTTACCCGTTCGGGAAAGACCTGCACCAGTGCAAGCGTTGAGCTGCTTCAACTGCGTGCGATAGCCTTGAATAAGTCCTATTCCGCATGTAGCACTCTGTTTTCCTCCAACAGTTTTTGCCTTCCGTAAAATACTTCGAAGGGAAATGAGGTGCGAGGAACTATCTTTTATGCTCTGCATAACTAGGTCCCGATTTTTATGCGCATTTTCGCACAATGCTTTTGCATTTTTTAAAATTTCGTTGACGCGTGCACTCATTTTAAAATTCAAGAAATACAAATAAATAAATCATCACGAAATATGTTTAAATACTTTATGTTGCTGATGAAATATTGAATGAGCTAAAAACTCTCGATTCAATTATTTATATATATTTATGGGTTCAAATAATAAATTATTCTTAAATCCTTATCTTCTTTGCTGCTTTCATACTCTATTTTTACATTACTCAACCGACTCATATTAAATTTATTAAAATGCTTAACAGCCATACTGCTAACTTATCTTAAACATTCGGTTTTGGATCCGTTTAATACGCTTACTATGGAGCTTGAGGTTATCATCTTTAACATTAAATTTGTGGTGCCTACCTATTGATATACGAATCGAATTTGATACCGAAGCAAAAAAACCGATTCCAGATAAAACATCGGCCTATTGTCTAGTAATCCATGATCGTTTAATTGAATACTCACCTCTAACCAGCGATCAGAAGAATTATTTAAATGTGTGCGAATTATAAAAAGGTAACCAGTCATCAACTGATCTTTATTGTTGAAGGTATTTTGAATGAAGCCATCAGCAAAATAATATGAATAGATTGAGAGGGTATCGTAAATTAATTTATTGCTATTACTGTGGTAGCAACTCGCACTTAGAGGAGAAGTGTAAGAAGAAGAAGGATGACCAAAAGTTAGCAAAATGGGCAAAGGAGCAAAAAGACGCTAAAAATAAGATTGGTAAAGGAGTAAAAAGATGCAGAAACAGAAGAAGAAGATAGAGCAAAATTATACTCGAAGCTGAATGGTTAAATCAATTACTTTTTATGTATGTAATTATTACTTTTATACATGTAATTATCAAACTTTAAATATAACAAATCATTAAAAGAACAATAATGATTCATATATAAATCAACTCGTTTTGTTTTATTTATATCAGCATAGTTGCGTATGGTCATGGCTATGATATCACTTTCTATCGTTAGCTTAATTTATTTTGCTGCTTTCATACTTTGTTTTTACATTAGTCAACCTTAAGGATCAGAATCAGAATCAGTATGAGGATCAGTATGAGGATCAGGATGAGGATCAGTATGAGGATCAGGATGAGGATCAGTATGAGGGTCAGGATGAGGTTCGGGAAGAGGATCGAGGTTGTTGTTGCTGTCGGGTACTGTACCTCGATTCTCTTCCCGAACCTCATCCTGATCCTCATCCTGATCCTCATACTGATCCTCATACTGATTCTGATTCTGATCCTCTTCCTGATCCTCATCTCAAGTGCAATTAATATTATTTTAGTATGAGGATCAGGATGAGGTTCGGGAAGAGGATCGAGGTTGTTGTTGCTGTCGGGTACTGTACCTCGATCCTCTTCCCGAACCTCATCCTGATCCTCATACTGATCCTCATCCTGATCCTCATACTGATCCTCATACTGATTCTGATCCTCGTCCTGATCCTCATCTCAAGTGCAATTAATATAATTTTAATTATATAATTATAATTATTAACATCTAAATACATTAGGTATGGTTCTCCACTATCGAAATGACTCATGTATTTATTATTTGCTTTAACATGTTGTTTTGAGCATTGAATAATGCCTCCTCTTATACCTTTTTGGATGAATTTAATCATATCAATGTCTGTTAATAAATCGAACTCTATTTCTGTATACTGAAGTAAATTAATAGTTAGTTAATTACCGTACGAAGAATTTATCAAAGTGATTTCTATAGAACCGTTACAAAAGACACAAAAAAAACAGAAAATATACATCCGGATCAGTCCTATAAACTACAAATGTAAACGCACTATGAATTGAATGCAATTTAACAACCATATCATATATTAATAACACTACAGTACATACTATTCAGGAATTTCTTCTTTTCGATGTCTTACTTGGATATAAAATAAATGAGAAACCTCGAAATGTCATTTCCTTACCTATCAACTGTCAAACAATAAACAGCATTTAGTCACTTTAGTTGTTGTATACCGCTGAAATAGTGATGAATCCACTATCGTTTAATCGAACACTCGCATCTAGCAAGTTAAACTAGAAGAATAAATTACTCATAAAATCAATTAATTTTTTTCTATATATGAATTAAGAAGTCATCAATTATTATTTCTTATATATTTCTTTTTATTTTTTTTTTATTTTAATTAAATTATTCTCTTTCTTTGATGTTGTGATCTAGTATGTTTTTAATTAACCCTGATCTCAACACCATATTTTCTCAAACGTTCCTCGTCAGCATGGGCAATTTCTATGCTTTATAAAAATGTGTATTTTTTTTTCTTTTTTTTAAATATTGCTAATTCTTTTTAAGCTATTGTATTTCATCTATACCCGGTGCGAAATGAGAGAAGAAACAAGTCATAATCGGATTTTTTTTTTTTTTGTAAATACTTGTACAAAGTTGGTTTTAATTTGTTTAATTTTAAATTAATGACAAAATGAAATTAGTATGGGTAAATCTGACCATGGGGGAAAGTTCAGGGTTAAAATTTCCTTTATAAATCGTATTGATTCTAATAATACATCAGCGACACTTACATTAATATATCTAAGAAAAACATGAGAGATGGACAGAGACAAGGTGGTCTAAGAGCTACATAAACAAGTAATAATCAAGGGCATAGACGATATTTAGCAAAAATAAAAAAAAGAAAACTAAAAACTTGGATAATGCTGTTAAAATTTCACGAAAAGTTTTAAATAACATATTCAAAGAAAAACATCTCTAATAAAAACACATCGAGTAACATACTAACTAAATCTGAAGGGTTTCTACAACTTGCACCTATACTCACTGTACTTGGTGGTATAACTGGTGGAGTATCTCACATTAAAAAGCAATAAAGCAGTTAAAAAGCAGTTAAAATGAAAAGAAGCAGCTGGATGAAGAAAAACACTAAAAAATTTAAATGAAAGTTGTATTGAAAAAAGGCATGTTCCTAAGACCATATAAAAAGAATTTTGACTATATGTAAAACCTTATTTTTACTGAATTTTTAATGAATATCTAATTGTTATCAATTAACACGTTTTCGGCTACTCATCAATATATATTAGCTGAATTTCACCCCACGCTTATCTATCTTCAATTTATAACAAAAAATATGCTAAATATTCTTGTTATTTGTAGTTCATAAAATCTAATATTAAAAAGTATCTCCCTCATATGACGCTTCACCTAAAGCACACGACTAGTTTCTTCACCCCTTCGTATTTACAAAGTCTTATGAAACCACCACATAGTACGTATCATAAAAACAACATATTAACTCAAATTGAATTCTTATTATTTGATACTTAAATTAAATTATTATCGGTTAACATGTATAATGTTTATCTTTAAATTAATATGTATAGTTCTCTAACGCTTGCATTGATATTTTTACTTATGAGTTTTCCGTAGATATAAACACACGATATTCAGTCATATTTGATTTTACGTTTAATATAAGCTTTGGCATCCGTAAGAAACGCAATAGCTCTCTATTTGTCTGTCTATCCATTTGTAAATCTGTCTGTCTGTCTAACAGCACAAGCTGTATCCTTGTGTGATGATCTTCAATTTAGTAATCATCTGTCTATTTGTTCGTCTATCCGTTTATTCGTCTATCTGTCTACCTGTCTATCAGCACGTTTGTCTTCAATTTATAACAACAACAACATGTCAGATATTGTCAATAAGTTTTAGTTCATTAAAATCTAACAGATAAAAATATATATATTTTTTTAAACCATTTATATACACATTTAGATTCGTTAAAACATAGAAAATTGCAATCTTTATAAGATTTTTTAACTTTGTGTTACTATACCCAGAAAAAAATCGTGTAAAATCAAACAAATTTTAAACAAGTTTCATGTTAAAAAATATTTATTTGGAAGTTTAACATAAACTTAATGTTAAAAAATTACTAATATAATTTTCTAAGTGTATTCACTCAAACCATAAGTTCATAACCTTCTCCGCCTCTACTGAGGCTACATCATCAAGTCAACGTCTTAATTGTATGTTCAAAAGTATTCAATTTACAACAACAATAAACAGAATAGTTTTTCTCAACATTTTTTAGGTTATTTAATATGAACACTTAACATAAATCAAAACATAAAGCAAATATATGTACAAACTTCAACCATAAGTTATCCCTCCCCTTTTAAACAATAAGTTTACTAATATTTAGGTTTTTATATTAAAAGCTTATACGTATGCTATTGAACGCAATCAGATATACTTAAAGCTTATATGTATGCTATTGAATGCAATCAGCAACTTAAACTTACTAAAGAGAAAGTTCAATTTATAACAACAACAACACATGCTTATCTAAATTCGCTAGATTAGCCTGTTGTAAACTACAATATACACAAACATGATATTCGTTAGATGAAACCTGTTGTAAACTATAATACACATAAACATATGATATTTTTAGTTTCTATGCTTTAGATTAACTGAAACATGAGTTTCACACACACGCACACGCACACACACACACACACACACACACACACACACACACACATACACACACACACACACACACACATATACACACACACACACACCGCAGGGGAGGATTACGTTTCATCGAAATCCTTCGGGCATTACGACCCCGCGGACCCCCAGTTACAAATCCAGAAGCGTCTGTTCCATATTGGGCGGCTTTCTGATCTGCGTCTGTACCGAAGCGGTCGGCAGTACTCAAACCTAGGTGTTCCTTCAGGAAGGGACCGCAGTCGGCAGTACCGAATGCGTCATCGTCTAGGGACCAATTCCCGAAGTGGTCCCCCTTCTGGGAATAGAAGAGACTGCAGTCGATAGACCGAATGCGTCATCGTCTAGGGGCCTTTCCCCGAAACGGTCTCTCTTCCAGGAAGAGGAAGGACCACAGTCGGCTGAACCGAGTGCGTCGTCGGCTAGGGGGCATTTCCCCGAAGCGGTCCCGTCTTCCACCCGAAAGAGCATCAACGGTATCCCGCAGGGAAGACTCCGTTTTAATTTGGGCCTGACAAACCCACGGACCCCAGTAAAAAAAAATTAAAAAAAAAAAAATGAAAATTTAAAAAAAAAAATTTAAATTAAAAAACAAAAAAAAATTAAAAAAAATTAATAAAAAAAAATTAAAAATAAAAAAAATAAAAAAAAATATTTATAAAAAAATTAAAAAGAAAACCAAAAAAATTAAAAAAAAATAATTAATTAATTAAAAAAAAAATTAAAAAAAATAATAATATTAAAAAAACCCAAGGCGCGTCTGTCCCAGATTGGGCGGCTCCTTGGTCTGCGTCTGACCCCAGAGGGGCGGTAGTTTAAAGGGAAGGGCCCCCTTAAAAACCAGCCTGGCAGAAGGCATAAAATGCTAAGGGAAGGAGACCCTGAAAATAAAACTACAATGAAGGTTATAGAAGGAAGTAAAACTACGGTGCAGGGAGTCGGATCCCCAGTACCGGCGGCTTTAGGGAGTGAGCAAGCGGGCTCCCAGTCGTCGTCATCCAATGACCGCAATGCTGTAGCGGTGGCACACTTGGCTGCTGCAGCAGATACAGTTACAAGAAAAACACCAACTAATGACGCAAGAGGTGGCACTCTTACAAGCGACCCCTTCGAAAAGAAGGCCAATGTGATAAGATCTCCGGTGAAGTCCCGGCAAAACAAGGAAACCTGCGAAACCACCGATGAAATAACCAAAACACCAACAGGGGCTGGAAAATCTGACAAGCCAGAAACAACGTCTTTCTGCAGGCTCGGGTCTCAGATTAGGAAGCTTGTGGATATGCTTGAGGATGGGAAAAGGCGCTCAATCCATCAGCCAATGCGAGATGCAATTGATTGCATTAAAGCACTCTACGAGCTCACCGCCATTGAACAGCATGGTGATGTCGCTAAAGATGTTATTAGACGCAATAACTCCTCTCAAACGTCACCATGGCTCCAAACCGTCGCACCTCAAAAAAGAAGACCGGACTCTGATATAGAGACCCCGCAGAAAAAACGCACATATGCAGCAGTTTTGTCTGCAAACAACAGGAAGCAAACCTTAAGCCAAGAAGCTAAGGGGCCTATCATACCTGGAACTGTCGCCGTAGAAATTCCAACAAAGGTTGGAGATACAGCGGCACCAGCTGAAGGCAGAAAAGAAAGCAGGCCACCGCCAAAAATGAAACAGAAGTGGGAAAAAGTTGGCCCCAAAAAGAAGCCCAAGACAAAGCCCAAGCAGGTAAAAGCTAGACCAGATGCTTTGATTATTTCCGCGAATGAGAATCAGACGTACGCTGAAATTCTACGGAAAATAAAAAGCGATGATGCGCTTAAGTCTCTTGGAGAAAATGTAAAAGCAATCCGACGTACCGCGAGGAACGACCTTTTACTGGAGCTTAAGCGTGAACCAGAACAGAACACTGGTTCATACCAAACAGCAGTGGAGAACGTGCTAGGCGACTCTGCCAAAGTCTCGGTGAAAACCCACTCTATCGTTATTCAGCTGAGGGATCTTGATGAAGTCACCACCAAAGCAGAAGTATGTGACGCACTACATGCGCAGTGCGAAATACGACGGCCCGACGAGGGATCGATAGGAAACCTCAAAACGGGATATCAAGGTACGCAAACGGCTTATGTCAGTCTACCGGCAGAAGACGCAGTTAAGGTACTAAAGGTGCAGCGGATACGCATTGGGTGGGTTTCCTGCAGAGTACGAGAGAGTGACTCGCCAAAGCGATGTTTTAAATGCTGGAAGTACAATCACATAGCTAAGGACTGCAAAGAGGACATAGATAGGAGCACCCTCTGCAGAAAGTGCGGAGAAAATGGACATATGGCGGTGACGTGCAGTAATAAACAAAAATGCGCGCTATGCAAAGGTAATCATGCAGCTGGAAGCGCTCGCTGCCCAGAGCACCAGAAGTGCGGTTAGAAGGAAAAGATGAGAATGAAAATCGTTCAATTCAATCTTAACCACTGCATCGCAGCGCAGGACTTGCTGCAACAGACGATTTTTGAGCGACAATTTGATCTTGCTCTCTTGTGTGAGCAGCACCACAACATGAAAGGCTCTGAGTGGGTGACAGATGCGCCAAGCAAAGCCGAAATATGGACCCTTAGTGGCAAGGCATTTCAAAGTAAAGCTTCAGCCGCTAACACAGGCTTTACCTAGGCAAAATTCGATGGGATATTTTTCTTTTCGTGTTATGCGCCACCCCAAATGGACATCATCCAATTTGAGCGGTTTCTAACGGAGCTTGTTGCAGAGGCCCGAGGGAAGTCACCCATAGTGATTGCAGGCGACTTTAATGCCTGGTCGACAAGATGGGGTAGTAGGAGCACAAATCGTAGAGGCACACTCCTTATGGAATGCCTTGCAACCCTGGATGTTGAGCTTCTCAACAATGGTCACCACATATTTGAAGCTGGTAATAGACAGTCAGCAGTGGATCTCACGTTTGCGCACAATTCCATTGCGCGTAGCAGCACATGGAATGTTGATGATTATTATACGCACAGTGATCATCGTGCGATCGTCATCGAACTGCAACATTTATGTATCCCGAGAAGGATAATTAAAGCACAGACGCAGGGATGGAAGCAACACGCTTTCGATGCTGAAGTGTTTCAGATTGTTGGGAATGAGGGAGAAACAGTGGATGAAAGAGCGACAAACATGGCGGCAAACATTCGACAGCGAATAATAACCTCATGTGACGCAGCAATGCCGAGAAGGAAAAAAGCGCCAATCAGGAAACCGGCCAACTGGTGGAATAACGAAATTGCGGAATGCAGAAGACGATGCATTGAGGCGCGAAGGAAAGTAACGCGTGCTCGAAATCGCCCAACGTGGCAATCGTTGCATGAAAACCTTAAGGTATGCCGAAAACAGCTAAAGAAGGCGATCGAAAAAAGCAAAGAGTCCAGCTTCCAAAGGCTTCGGGACATGGCGGATATTGACCCGTGGGGCAAGGCGTATAAAGTGGTGATAAGCAGACTACGTGGACCTAAAGCACCACAGCCATCGGAACCAGCTATTATGAACAGCGTTGTGTCTGAACTCTTCCCACCACAGCTAGCACAGTTACAAGGCTATAGGCTACCTGAAGACATAGGTGATATCCCTCCGGTGACACCGGAAGAAGTGCTTCTGACATTGCAGAAAATTTCCGACACCAAAACGCCTGGGCTGGATGGCATCCCTAAAGTGGCGATGAAAACCGCCATACGAGCATATCCCGGCGTGTTTGCTAGAATGTACACAGCGTGCCTTAACGAAGGAACATTCCCGTCTTTCTGGAAAGTCCAAAGATTAGTGTTGCTGCTTAAACCAGGGAAAGAGCCCGATCAACCCTCTGCATACAGACCACTATGCATGCTTGACTCGCTGGGCAAAGTACTAGAGAGTATCATCGTCAGAAGACTCCAAGATACCCTTGAATCACCAGGCGGACTATCTTCCAAGCAATTTGGTTTTAGACGAGGAAAATCGACAGCAGCAGCAGCAGCGAAAATTATGACCGAACTTCGCCGCATCGAACGGGTAAGATATAATGAGCGTACAAACCAACGCAACGCAGGTGAAAGCAGCCATAATCCCTCTATACCAACGACGGACGACCGAACTGAGACGATCTAATGATCGACACACACACACACACACACACACACACACACACACACACACACACACACACACACACACACACACACACAATTGCAAGCGCTAGGCACATTCGGTATTCCCGGATATCTTCAGCGAATTATCGCCGATTACCTTAGCAACAGAATTCTGCTTTACGACACTGACGATGGCGTCAAGCGGTACAAAGTGTCCCGGGGTGTCCCACAAGGCTCAGTATTGGGACCAACCTTGTGGAACGTTATGTACGATGATATTTTCCGTATTGTTCTCCCTGAGAATACTTCATTGGTAGGCTACGCGGATGATATCGCCCTGGTTGTAGTAGCAAAGCACCTTCACACTTTAGAAGCATCATGCAGTGAAGCGATTTCAAGAATTACGACATGGCTGCGAAGTGTTGATCTTAAGCTTGCAGCGCAAAAAACAGAGGCGGTTCTTCTGAGCTCACGTAAAGTGAGGGAGTGTTTCACCTTCAGAGCAGAAGAACATATTATAACCTCACAACCAAATTTGCGATATCTTGGTGTTATAATTGACACACGCATGTCTTTTAAAGACCACCTAATGTCCGTTAGCGAAAAGGCATCGAATGTCAATGGTGCACTCTCGCGCATCATGGCGAATATCGGTGGACCTAGATCCAGCAGAAGAAAACTCCTAGCAAATGTTACGAGCTCCATCATGCTTTATGCAGCACCAGTATGGGCGGATGCTACGCAAAGGTCGTCCTTCATATCTGGCATTCGGGCGACTTATCGTCTCAGCGCATTGAGGGTCGCTAGTGCGTTCCGCACAGTGTCAGATGACGCTATTGGTGTAATAGCAGCTATGCCACCGATCGATATACTGGCATGTGAACTGCAGCGCTGCTACAAAGCTGGTGAAAATGCCTCAAAGGCTGACGAAAGACGGCGCAGCAATGAGTGTTGGCAACGTCGCTGGGAGCAGTCTCAAAACGGAAGATGGACCTTTTCCCTTATCCCAGACGTGGAAAAATGGGCCAATCGGAAGCACGGAGAAGTGGACTTCTATGTGACACAACTTCTTAGCGGTCATGGATGTTTCAAACACTACCTCCACCGATTTAAGCATGAAGAAGACCCATTTTGCCCAAATTGTGCGGGTGAAATTGAAGATGCTCGGCATATCCTTTTCAAATGCCCACGCTTTAACGCAGAGCGAGCTGAACTGACAGAAGCTTTTGGTGTGACCCCCACTTTAAGGAATATTGTTCACCACATGTGCGATACTCCCCAAAAATGGAAGGTGTTTCAAGCAGCAGCAGCGAAAATTATGACCGAACTTCGCCGCATCGAACGGGTAAGATATAATGAGCGTACAAACCAACGCAACGCAGGTGAAAGCAGCCATAATCCCTCTATACCAACGACGGACGACCGGACTGAGACGATCTAATGATCACCACTGACGATTGAGCAATAATGCTCTGACGGCCTCCAGACGTAATACCCACCGGTGGTTCCTGGAGGAACCAACCGTCCGACTGAGGAGATTTTTAGCGTGTTAAAGTCGCGCACTGACTAAGGCTTTCGATGCTTTTACTCCTCGTTCAAAAAAAAACACACACACACACACACACACACACACACACACACACACACACACACACACACACACACATACACACACACACACACACACACACACACACACACACACACACACACTTTTTTAATTAAACTATCAAAATCTTATCAATTAATACGTTTTCGGTAAAAACTTATATTACATATTTAAAAAACTTACATATTTTTTACAACTTAAAATCTCTAATAAAAACACCTCGAGTAATATCACTACCTAAATCTAAAGGTTTTCTCACACTTGCACCTATATTCGCTGCATTTGATGCACTTGGCGGTCTAACTGGTGGAGTATCTGGTATTATAAAAGCAATAAATGCATCTAAAAATGGAAAGGACCAGCTGGCTGAATTAAAACGTTATAATAGTAAAATGAAAGCTATTGCAATTGATAAAGGTATGTTCTTAAAAACCTATAAAAAGAATTTGGACTATATTTAAAACCTTAAAAACCTTATATCCAGTCATAGTTGATTTTAAGTGTAATATAAACTTTGACATGCGTAAGAAACGCAATAGCTCTGTATTCGTCTGTCTGTCTACCTGTATACCAGCACAAGCTGTATTCTTATACGCTGATCATCAATTTAGTGATCATCCGTATATTCATTCGTCTATCCGTCCGTTTGTATACCTATCTACCAGCACGCTTGTCTTCAATTTATAATAACAACAACATGTTAGATATTGTCAATAAATTTTAATTCAATTAAATCTAATACATTAAAATCTATTTTTTTTTCAAACCATTTATATGCATTTAGATTCCTTAAAACATAGAAAATTGCAATCTTTATCAGTTTTTTTTAACTTTGTGTTACTATACCCAGAAAAAAAACGTGTAAAATCAAACAGATTTTAAACAAGTTCCATGTTAAAAAATATTTTATATGGAAGTTTAACATGCACTTAATGTTGAAAAATTAACTAATATAATTTTCTAAGTGTTTTCACTCAAACCTGTAAGGACCTACCTATCCGGCCGAGGATGCGCTCGCCGGATCCAGGGTCCGCACAATTATTTCTTTTATGTCGGACACCGAATCAAACCAGTTGTCTCCGATTTCAATAGTATTTTATTAAATGTTTTAAATATTTTCGTGTGATCTTACAATGGTCTTAATTTAACAATGATTACTTATCCTCTACTTATGTCTAACCTATTGCTGTGATCGACCTTACTTTGATTTTGGTGGTCCACCGTACAACTACCCTAATAAACATGCGTTTCAACGCTTCATATGGTTATTTATTCTCTTATTCTAATGTCTTACACTCTTGCTTTTATATATTCTGGGATTTTCAAATATGAGGCCCACCTATCTTTATTTGAGTCGGTTGGGTTCCGTGGTCGTGGTTAGGGTGTACGTCTTCTAGTGCGAACCCTTTGGTCGGGCTAGATTATAGTTTGATATTTTCGTGTTATAATTTATTTAAGGATCGTTTTAATTATTTTTTTATAGCGGCAGAGTTTGCCTTCGCTATAGGCTACAGTGTTTGCCGACTTGAACTATGTCCAAGGCAAACAGAGACGTTTAAAATAAACTGAACAAGGCAGAGATCTGCCAGCTTGTGTAGTTAATTAAAGTCTGATTTATTGTTGGCCATCTCGGCTCTTTTATAACATTTTTACAAAACTTACTTAGTAGTGTTAATCTATGGTCATACTTCTCTAGTTAATTAATATAATTATAACCTATGTTGCGTTTCGTTCTTGCATATTGAATTTGAATCATCGAAAGGATTCAAATTACATATTTTTGGTTTGACGAATGATAATTTGGCACGGTCAACAATATTGAGTGAATAATGAAAATATTCGCATGCACTGAGTGCAGCACAAGCCGATAATGCAGTGCTAACTTATTAGTCACTCAATATGTTGCTGTTTATAACAACGAAACTTAGGGTCGGCAGTGTGTATAACGAGAGCACACTACACCCTCATCCTTAAGAGAAAAATTAGGGGTTACAATGATTTTTCTTAAACGCGTCATCTATTTTCAAAATATATGTAATAAAATAGTATTAAAATATGATAATTATATATATATATGATATAGTGTAATATAATATTTTTTTTTTTCAATGTATTCGACTAATTATCTTGCTAAAGTATTAAATTATTGCCTTATATGGTTTTAGTTGGTTATTGTGTATTTTCTTATGTACTCCATTAGAATCTATTACAGTATTAACTCCTAATCTATCTAATATTCTAAATGGGCCCTTATACGGTAATTGTTGTTTATTTCTATCTTCTAATTTAAGTAAAACTAAATCTCCTATTCCTGCTCTTAGTGTATATGTGTAGTCTAAATTCTTATTAGTACGCTTTTGTTTAGCTCGTATGAGCATTTCTTTTGCCTTATTTAGAGCAAAATTCAACTTAGTACGCATCTCGCTCAGGTAACTTTCGAAATCATAGAACCTTGTTTGTGAATTGTAAATGTCATTTGGTAATGACGCTAGTTTTCCGTATACTAATTCATGTGGTGTGTATCCTGTGTCTATGTGTGGGGTCGTGTTGTACGTAAATGTGAAGTATGGGATCCACTTGTCCCATTCGTGGTCAGTAGCTGTTGTCAACAAAAATTCGTTTAGCACCCTGTGGTTTCTTTCGCATATTTTGCGCATTAGTTCATTTTTGAATTCAGTGCCGTTGTCTGATTTCAACACCTGAAAGTGGCCATATTTTAGAATTACTTGCTCAACCAATGTTCTTGCAACAGTGTCTGCGTCTTTTGTCGACATTGGGTGTGCAATTACAAATTTTGTCAGTTCGCATTGTATTGTCAGTATGTAGAGGTACTCGTTTGAAATTCGTAATGGTCCTACAGTGTCAATTGACAATGTCTGAAAACTATTGTTAGGGGTGTCTGTTAGCGTGAGTGGTTCTTTTGTGTGAAGTGTTTGTTTACTTTTTGCATATATATCACAGCGTGACACTAAGTTCTTTACCATCTTGCCCATGTTTTTCCAAACATATCTTTGTTTTAGTTTTATTAATGTTTTTTCTGACACCTAGGTGGCCTGTGTTATGGTAATCGTTGATTAGTTTGAATTTCGTAAGGTCATCTTGTACTCTTTTTGGTGGGTTATAAATTAGTATTTTTAATTGAGGACTTTGAGGATTTTTTCCTTTTTGAATATTTTGTTGTATCTTTGTATAAGCTTCTTTAAATACTTTATTTGTATACAATTTGTATATTTTATCATTGTTGGCTAGCGCTAGTTCTTCAATATTCTCATTTTTCATTTTAGATATCAGTTTCTTCAAAATCGAATCTAGATTCGTTGAATTATCGCTGTATCCCGCATGCATTTTTAAATTATTATGTTTAGATCTTAGCTTCTCCGAAAACGAAACTGGTTTCGATGGATTATCGCTAATCGCTACGTGCACTATATTACTTTCAATATATATTTTATTTTCATTATTTTTGGCCGTATAAAATTTTAAATTCTTCATATTCTTGACGTCACTAATGGATGTACAATCCCATATCAGAAGTTGATCAGACTTCTGGGTATTGTCACCATCTACAAAGATTTTTTCATTGCTATTATCATTTGCCTCATTATTTTTAATGGCTTCTTTATTTGCCATGCCTCTTGTAATAATTAACGATCTTTTTATCTTGTCATCGTTTTCTTGTGGTATCATTTCCTTTAAAGTTTCAGAGTCTAGTTGGATTCTTGAGAGTGTGTCTGCGTTAGTGTTCATGCTACCTTTTTTGTATATTATGTCATAGTCATAGTCACATAGATCGAGTCGAATCCTAGTCAATTTTGAGGAAGGGTTTTTGTGAGAAAATAACGAGATTAGTGGTCTGTGGTCAGTTATAACAGTGAATTTTCTACCGTAAAGGTATGGTTTGAAGAAGTTTATTCCCCAGTGTATAGCTAATAATTCTTTCTCAATAACTGGTTTATTCAAGTCATGCTTTTGCAAAGATTTGCTGGCATAAGATATTGGTAAATCTTTACCTATTTCGCCTTGCGATAGTACAGCGCCTAAGGCATAATTTGAAGCATCAGTCGTTAGAATGAACGGCTTGTCAAAATCTGGGTATTGTAATACAGGTGGAGTTATTAATTTTTCTTTCAATGTGTGGAAAGCTATTTGATGTTCTTCCGACCACGTAAACCTTGTGCCTTTCTTTAAGAGTGTGTTTAGGCTCTTTGCAATATCTGCGAAGTTTGGAATGAATTTTCTATAGTAGTTGCAGAATGCAACGAATCGCCTAACGTCATCTGCGTTTTTCGGAGTTGGATAATTTTTTACAGTATCGTATTTAGCTGGGTCGGTTCTGACTCCTTCACTTGTGATAAGATGTCCTAAATATACTACTTCAGGACGTAAAAAACAACATTTGGCCGCATTTAATTTCAAATTATGTCTTTGAAGTCTTTCTAATACTTTTATTAGATTTTGGTTGTGGTGATTTATGCTACATCCATGGATAATTATGTCATCCACGTAAAGAAAAGCATTTGATTCCAAGTCTGCGAGTGCAATAGTGAGCATCCGTTGGAAACTGTTTGAAGAGATCTTTAGTCCAAAAGGTAGTCGTTTAAATTGAAAATGTCCGTTTGTCGTAGAAAAAGCTGTCAAGGGTCGTGATTCGTTATCTAGTTCAATTTGATGAAATGAACTGGTCATATCGAGTGTTGAGAACCATTTCGCTCTACCTAATTTGTCTAGAATATCTTCTAATCTCGTTGAAGGGAACTTGTCATTGACAATTTTGTCGTTTATCTTTCTAAAGTCTACTACAAGTCTCCATTTCTTTTTGTCCGCCGTGTTCTTTTTTAGTACCAGAAGGAGTGGAGCATTGTATGGACTGAGCGATGGTTCGATAATATCGTCCTTCAGCATTTTCTGAACTTGTTCATTTATCACGTCTGTTTGAATGTGTGGCAGTCTGTAGTTTTTTATGTATACTGGTATGTTGTCTGTTGTCGTGATGTTTTGTTTATAAAAATTATTAGTTGTTAGAGGTTCGTTATCTAGGTGGAATACGTCTTGATATTTTTTGA
The DNA here is from genome assembly GCA_963920525.1 of Dichetophora obliterata. NCBI lineage: Eukaryota > Metazoa > Arthropoda > Insecta > Diptera > Sciomyzidae > Dichetophora > Dichetophora obliterata. The sequence goes on along the minus strand of OY986437.1, from coordinate 163,729,531 downwards.
AAATAGTATGTAGTTCGTCTTTAATTTTTGTGTCATTACATTGTATGTCTAATGTTTCCAAGATCTTACTTAAACGTTTTTGTGAGTGTGTATGTTTCTTGTTATTATAATTCAAAATGTCGTATTTGTCTAAAGAATCAGTTTCCAACTCAATACCATTTAATATTACTTCGTCATTTGTTGTATTTAAAATTTTTAAGTGTGTCATGCCGTTTTTCGGAGCTATTGAATTACTGAGAAAAATACCTTCTTGTATCTCTTTATTAAAAATCACCTTATCTTCGGTTAGTTGTAATCTGATCGGTTGAATAATTTCTGTTCTTGGTGGCACTTTTATTATTAGTGTGTTATGTGATTTCGAGTGCATTGGTAATATTATATGTGACTCATTAATTAAAATTGAAATAACGAATGTTTTATAGTCAATTTTGCAAAGAAACTTATTCAGAAAATCTCTGCCTAATATACCATCGGTTTCGATTGGAAATTCTGAATTTACCAATTGAAACTCATGTTCGCAAGATTCCTCTCCAAAATTAAGTTTTAGATTTATGCTACCTAATGGAAAGATTTGTTCGTTTGTAATACCAGCTAACTTGCATTTTTCGTCTGGGTTATAAAAATCGTCATTCAGTTTTTTACTAAGCTTGCATAAAGAAATGTCAGCACCTGTATGAGAAAAGTCATTATGTTGTTCTTGTATTTTATTTTTATAAAATTAGAATTTTTATCCGAAATTTTAAAAATCTTTACTTTTGGCTGTCTGGAAAAACCGTGTCTTCCGAGCCTTGGTAGTTTCCCTCATTATGTATTATGCGTATGTTTCTGTTTGTTTGGTTATTTGTGTATCTGTCGCCATTATAGTTGCTGTTGTTGTTTTGATTTCTGTTTTGGTTGCTGTTTCTGTCTTGGTTAGAACGATTACTGTTGTTACGGTTTCTATTGACGTTGTTGTTGTGGTTCAAATTTCTGTCATAGTAATCGTTTTGATTGTAATTTTGGTTGAAATTATTGTTATACCTTCTGGGTTCATTGTGCCTATTGTTTGAATGGAATGAATTGAAATTTCGTTGTGTGCTTAAATTCTGTCTCATATTGCTGCGGTTATTGACATTGTTTCGATGTTGGTTAAATGACCGCTGAAAGTGCATGATTGCATTTGGCGAAGTCATTGACTCATTTTCTAGTTCGAGTGCTAATTCTGTTGCTTCTAATAAATCTTTTGGTCGCGCCGCGTAAATGGTTGTTTTTAAGTTTTCATTCAGTCCCTTTTTAAATGCATCGAGTGCAATTTTGTTATTGCATTTTATTATGACGTTCTTCTCGGCTTCTGTCGCTTGCGTTCCTAAACTTTCAACTCCTAGTCTGTTTAAACCTTCTATTATATTTAGTAATTGTTCTTTGTAGGTGTTTATTCGTAAGTTCCGTTGTTGTAAATTGTTAAGTCTAGTCTGTAGTTGAGCTATGGTTGTGTTGTCTTTGTATCTAGCTTTCAACTGTTGTTTTAAAATTTCAAAACTTGATGGCTTCAAATAGCTACCCAATGAGGTGCGCACATTAGCTGTTAATTTTGCATGGTAAACATACTGTAAAAAATCTAGTTTACCTTCACTACTTAATGTTTTATTTACTAATTCAGCTGTAATGAGAAAACTATCTAACTCATTAAAGTTGCCTGAAAACGTGGGCAATGCCTTTGAGGCAGTTTCTAAACTAAAGGATGCCATTATTGGTGTTTGTTCTGTATCAGATTTTTCTTCTTCTTCTTCTTCTTCTTCTTGTTCTTCTTCTAATTTATTATGGTCTTCAGCTGTTTTAAGTTGTTCTAAAATTATTTTTTGGGAATTTAAATGAATGTTACTGAACTCTAATTTTAAAGCTACTAATTCTTTGCTATCTTTATTTTGAATTGCTAATAAGTCAAATTGTTCTTTTAAATTTTCTAGCTGTTGCTGTTTGGATATTAATGTAGCTCTTGTGTAGCCTCTGGCATAGCTTTTTCTTATATTTTTATAAATTCTTTCTACCTCTTTAATTATTTTTTCCATTTGTGGTGTATTTTATAAAATATATTTTTTGTTGTTTTTTTGTTTGCATAATTATTAAGATGAATTTATATTATACAGTTGTGTTGATGTTTAAGTTTCTGCTTAATTGTTTTTTTAAGTATTTTTTTAAAATACACAGCTATGTAATGTAACTATAACTATAAAAACAAGACATATTATTTCAATAATGTTAATTGTGTCGGTTTTGTTGCTGTTACTGCTGCTGTTGTTGTTGTTAGCGTTCATCATCACTATCTCTTCTTGCACCATCTCTGCGTCTTCTGTTTGCGAGTTGACTACCGCTCCTGAAGTTGCCAAAATAGTGCCCACGAAAGGAACGTACATTTATTTTATTTTTTTGTGTTGAGCTGCTTGCGGATATTGTCAATTTCTGCCCATATCGCAGTTGAGATGTCCCAGCTTGGTTGTTGTTCTTTTCGAGTGATGGCCAAAAGGTGCGCCAGGCGTTTGCGAAGTTTAACTTTTAAGCCACCGCGCTTTTTTTTGTATTTTCGGTATGTCCACTTTTGGGTATGCTGTCAGCTTTTCTTCGGTTCGTTGGAGTTGGCGTTTTCGGTACTCCTCTATCGTCAGTGCCTTTGGACCGATGCGTAGTGGCACATAGACTGGAACAGGTATTTTCGGTGCTATTGTTGTCGGAGGACTCCAAGTCGGAGTGGCAGGATCGCCATGTTATAATTTATTTAAGGATCGTTTTAATTATTTTTTTTATAGCGGCAGAGTTTGCCTTCGCTATAGGCTACAGTGTTTGCCGACTTGAACTATGTCCAAGGCAAACAGAGACGTTTAAAATAAACTGAACAAGGCAGAGATCTGCCAGCTTGTGTAGTTAATTAAAGTCTGATTTATTGTTGGCCATCTCGGCTCTTTTATAACATTTTTACAAAACTTACTTAGAAGTCTTAATCTATGGTCATACTTCTCTAGTTAATTAATATAATTATAACCTATGTTGCGTTTCGTTCTTGCATATTGAATTTGAATCATCGAAAGGATTCAAATTACATATTTTTGGTTTGACGAATGATAATTTGGAACGGTCAACAATATTGAGTGAGTAATGAAAATATTCGCATGCACTGAGTGCAGCACAAGCCGATAATACAGTGCTAACTTATTAGTCACTCAATATGTTGCTGTTTATAACAACGAAACTTAGGGTCGGCAGTGTGTATAACGAGAGCACACTACATTCGGGTCTCTATGATTTCGAGTTTGGATTCGAGGAATTCGGTGAGGCAAAGAGCTGGCCACCCCTGGCTCTAAGCTTTCACTGAACCCCTCCCTTCGGTGGACGAAACTCACGGCGACACATGGCGTAGCAGGTCTTAGGTCGGTACTGAGTGGGGCTGGCCACCCCTGGCCTCCACTCACCCCGCCACTGAGACCGAAACGAAGCAGTGTGTGACGCGAGGTTCTATTTGATCGAGCAAGGGGCTGGCCTTCCCTGGCCTCCAAGCTCACCACCTGTGTCCTATTGTATGCTATACTACTTCCGTTTGCCTCACGTGCTGACCTGTGTTCTTCTATCCCTGCTCGTCATCGTGTCCGTCGTGTCCGTCCTCTCGACGCCCTGGGTTAACAGAGGCTGGCCACCCCTGGCCTCCGTTTCCCCAGTCGTCCCTACCCTACTCCTATCTTACTCTCACCGGGTGTCCCGTCCGTCGTCCACTTCACACGTTCGACCTAGCGTCTGTGAATTCCGAGCGTGTAGCCCAGAGGTCTGGTGAGAAACGAGGCTGGCCACCCCTGGCCTCGAGTTCACCAAACAATCGTCCACTAGTTTTGGTCGTTCCATATCTTGGATCTGGCTTGACTATTTTGGAAACCTCGGTACTTCTACCTTCCATACTGCTGACTGTCCTCCATGTCACTGGTCCACGGAACCCAACGTTCGACTTGCTCTAGTGGATAGGCATTGTTAACACACCTGTTAACAAAACATAAGCTATTAATATAACTAGGTTATTATAAGTAAAATAAACAAAGCAAAACCAAAATATAACTTTATGTGTCAACAAGAAGTAGCCCAATAATGCGGAAGCTACATTTTTGCCTTACATGACACTTTACATTAAGTAGATCACTAGAATAAGTTTGTTATAGCTTGTACTGCAATATTTTGTTTAATAATTATGCTTACAACAGCATTTGTGTAGATATATAAGCCAGTTTAATTAATCAATAAAGCCAGAGTAATTTCAGCAACTAAATAAAGTGTGTACTTTTACTTTCACAGTTACAATAAGTTCAAGTGCTTATTGTAATTCTACACTGCAACAAGTTCAAGTGCTTGTTGCATGTGTTACAAAGGAAACAAAAAAAAAACCTAAACTCAACAAATTTATGTGTTTGTTGAGCCTGACGGTTAAGTTTCAAGGGTAAATAAACTAATTTGTCCTCAAACATTTGGCGACCGTGACAGGACCCCGCAGTCCTCAGACGACATCAATCAAGTCAATCCTAGCCTGTAACCAGCAGACGACATCAAAAATCAATATTAGCCTGTAACCAGCAGACGACATCAATCAAGTCAATATTTGCCGGTAACCAGCAGACGACATCAAGCAGAACCACAACTGCATTTATCAACAATGGCTACATTCTCAGAGCTAGTAGCAGCACAGAGTAACACGGGCCAACATATCGAGCGCCTGATTAAAAACTACAAAAAGGATCCTATAGATAGGAAAAAGCATGCCCGATACTTTCAAGACAGAATCGATCAGCTCAATGCACTCTGGCACTCATTTGAAGAAAATGACATGAAAATCAGAGTGTCAGAGACTGAGCACAATGACCATGACTATTTCACTACAAGTTACTACGGTGAAATAGAAGCATTGGTCTCAAAATATATTCAACATTTTCAAGAGCACAGGAGTGCATTGTCGCAACATCTCCTGCCAGACTCTGAGTTGGAAGATCACAATCAACACGCTACCAAAGCTGATTCAAAAGATAAGCCAGAATTGGAGTTGCAAAACGAAGAACTCAGGAAAGTACTTCGTAATCAGATGGCGCTATTAAGCATCATTTCGAAAACAATAAACGAAATTGATGCAGATGGTGAGCCACAGTCTGAGATATACTGTACTTTGAAGGCATGGTACTCGAGAAGTACCAAGCAGATCTAATCAGTAACAACTCAAAAATATGGGATTCTACTCAGCTGCACAAAGTGGGTGATTACAATTGGGAAACATTTTATGACATGCAAGCAAAAATACAACATGTCCTAGTGTTCCTAAATCAATACATAAAAAATTCAGCAAGTGTTACTGACAATGGTCAAAGAGCACTGCAAGAAGTCACACAGTTTCAACCAGTGAAACTACCGACAATTACGCTGCCTACGTTTGACGGCGATCATCTAAAGTGGGTTCAATTCAAAGATCTGTATGAGCAACTCATACACAATCAACCATACAGTACTGTGCAAAAAATGTTCTACCTCACAGCAAATTTAAACGGTGAGCCCAAAAATCTAATCAAACACTTGCCAGTGTCAGCTCAAAATTACACAACAGCATGGGAGATATTAACCAACCGATATGACAACAAGCGATTGCTCGTCACAGCATTACTGAATCGACTGATGGCACAAGCTAGCATAATTCATGAGTCGGTGCATGCTATTAAATCTCTTCATGATACAACAAAAGAATGCATATATGGGCTTAGTGCGATAGGAATACCAGTGTCAACGTGGGACGCGATTCTTGTGCACATAATTATTAAAAAATTAGATCGGTCAACTCACACGGCCTTCGAACAATCGCTGAGCAACTCACGGGAACTTCCATCAGTCCAAGAAATTCTCAGCTTCCTTGAGAGCAGATTCAGTTCATTAGAAACACTAAACAAATGCACAAATAAAGGCTATGAGAAGGCACGACATAACGCAGCGTCCATGATTACTTCAACAGTAGCAAAACAGTGTCCAGCTTGCAGTGGTGCCCATCCAATATTTTCGTGTTTGGTATTTAAAGAAAAATCCATTAGCCAACGCTACGAAATTCTAAAAAGGAACAAACTCTGCACTAATTGTTTAAAGAATGGTCATGAGGCTAACAAGTGTACCAGCGGAACATGCAGCAAGTGCAACAAAAGACACAATACCCTTCTCCATCAGGAAAGGCAGGAGGCGGCAGAAAAAAGAGAGGCTCCAAAACCGGTAGCATTGACATCATCAGTCAAGCCAATGTCAAGCTATGTGTTGTTGAGTACAGCAAAAATAATTCTTGCAGCAAATGGTAAAACAATTGAGTGCAGAGCACTACTCGATTCCGGATCCCAAATAAACGCTATAACGTCCAAAATAACACAACAGCTTGGGCTGACACTTAAAAGTTCATCCCTATCTGTTGAAGGTATCGGCAGACAGAAACAGTTTGCCAGTCATCGCGTTCACGTCACTTTTCACCCTCGCAATAGTGGATTCAAGGCTCCGTTGGAAGCTTACGTATTTCCGCAGATTGTGGGTACCCAACCGTCAAAATTCATTAACATATCATCTGGGCAATACCCCAAAATCTACAACTGGCCGACCCACAGTTCAATAACCCAAGCAAAATTGACATCCTATTAGGTGCTGAATTCACACATCAAGTAATGTCAATGGGACAAGTTAAACTAGCAAAGGGCTTACCAGTTCTTCAGAAAACCGTTCTTGGATGGGTTCTATCTGGAAAAATCGATAATGAACAACGAAAATCAGCAACATGCGGAGTTTTAGCTGACGATTACGATAACCTAAATAACGCTGTTGCAAAGTTTTGGGAATTAGAAGATATCTCTGAAACGGAGCCACAATTATCAATGTCAGAAAAGCAATGTGAAATGCACTTTGCCCATCATACTCGAAGAGATGCAGCTGGTCGCTTTATAGTACGATTACCATTCAAAGACGATTTATCAAAATTAGGCACTTCGCAGCAAATTGCTTATAACCGATTCATATCTCTTGAAAAACGCCTAGCAAAAGACATAAAACTCAAAAGCCAATATAGTCAATTCATGGATGAATACAAAGCATTGGGACACATGACAAAGGTGAATCCTAATGACGTGTTACATCCAAATTACTTCATTCCACATCATTGTGTTTTGCGACCTGAAAAAAGCACAACAAAGTTAAGAGTGGTGTTTGACGCGTCATGCAAAACATCAACTGGACTATCATTAAATGACGTAATGTACAAAGGTCCAACGGTGCAGAGTGATCTGTTTGCAATACTTCTCCGGTTTCGTATGCCAAGATTTGTTTTCACAACCGACATCGAGAAAATGTATAGACAGATTCGAATTCATCCTGATGATGAAAGATTTCAATTAATCTATTGGAGAAGCAGTTCGCAAGAGTCAATGGACGTGTATAAACTTAAAACAGTTACTTATGGAACACGAGCAGCACCATTCTTGGCAACAAGATGCTTACAAGAACTAGCACTTATCAATAGGGAAACACATCCATTAGGCAGCCAGGCACTTGATAAAAATTTCTATGTTGACGATGGTTTGGCAGGAGCAGACAATCTTCAGGAAGCAAAGGCTATTCAAGATCAATTATTAGAGATATTGACGAAAGCAGGGCTTCATTTACGGAAATGGTGCTCTAATCATCCCAAGCTTCTTCAAAGTATATCCATCGAAAACCAGGAAGTGGATTTAGACTTTAGAAATGAAGAAGAGTCAACCATTAAAACATTAGGGCTTTCATGGGCACCAACAAGCGACAATTTTCAAATAACTACAAGGTTAAATACTGTGCAGCGTGTCACAAAGCGCAGCATAACATCTGACGTAGCACACATTTTCGACCCATTGGGACTCATAGGACCAGTGGTGGTAGCAGCCAAAATATTCATTCAGCAGTTATGGAAGCTACTACTTCAATGGGATGAAGCACTTCCAATAGCGATGCACACGTCATGGATCAAGTTCCGCAACAGCCTGGATCAATTAGACAAATTAAGGATCCCTCGCCACATTTTTGGACACAATGTGCCTCACTCAATACAGCTTCATGGTTTCGCAGATGCATCTGAAAGAGCATATGGAGCAGCAATATACATTCGAACAGTGTTTAAAAACAAAAGCATATCGGTCAGGCTTCTCTGCTCAAAATCAAGAGTAGCACCGCTTAAAACACAAACCATTCCGCGGTTAGAGCTGTGTGCATCTCTACTGTGTACCGAACTAATGGCTCGAGTTAAAAACGATATTGGGTATCAAAACACCATTACTCACTTTTGGACTGATTCACAGGTAGCATTAGCTTGGATAAATCGATGCCCATCAACACTCCAGACATTTGTATCCCACAGAGTGGCTAAGATTCAGAAACTTTCACTAACTGAACAATGGCATCACATCTCTACTCTTCACAATCCTGCAGATATATTATCTAGAGGAGCTCATCCAGAAGAAATGATGAAACCTCAGTTCAACCTGTGGTTTTATGGTCCTGTTTTTCTACATCAACAAGATTACACTTGGCCCTCATCCATTCAAAAGAATATCATCATAGAAGACCTTCCTGAAATCAAAAAGGTTAATCAAGTCATAGCCACGGTAGCTACAGCTGCAGGAGAGTCAGACAATATTATATACTACATAAAGGCACGAGAATCGTTTAAAACCCTACAGCGTGTTGTTGGATACATTCAACGATATATTAAAAATTGCAAAGGGGCTCAACGTTCCCAAGAACTGTCATTAAGCCCAAAGGAGCTCGATGCAGCACTTAAGACTATAGTAAAAATAGTACAAGAACAAGACTTCAATGAAGAAATCAAACAGTTGAAATCAAATAAAACTGTTATCAAAAACAGTTCAATCACGTCTCTCTCGCCATTTCTGGATGAAAATGGAATCATTCGAGTAGGAGGACGTCTAAATTCATCTTTGCTTCCATATGATACGAAACATCCAATGATGCTGCCATACAACGACCCTATAGTGAAACTAATTTTGCGAGATGCACACAATGACACTATGCACAGCGGGCCACAAGCACTATTGGCAAATATTCGGCAACGATTTTGGCCTATCAAAGGAAAATTAATGGCAAGATCCATAGTGCAAAGGTGTGTTCGATGCACCAGAACAAAGCCTACAATGTGTCAACAATTCATGGGAAACTTGCCTGCAACTAGAGTTTCCCCATCAAGGCCGTTTATAAACTCAGGTGTTGACTTCTGTGGCCCACTGTGGGTCCACTACAAAATAAGAGGAAAGAAACCACACAAAATATATATTGCAGTCTATTGCTGTTTCGCCACGAAGGCTGTCCACTTAGAGATCGTAACAGATCTGACCACTGATGCATTCATTGGTTCATTAAAACGATTCATTTCTCGTAGAGGTCATTGCCTTAACCTTTATTGTGACAACGCTACTAATTTCGTTGGCGCCAGCAGTCAACTTCAAGAAATAAATCAATCATTGTTCGGAAAAGGGAGTAACGAAAAAATAATAAACGCGTGCAGCTCACAAGGAATCAAATTTCAGTTTATCCCTCCAAGAGCTCCGCATTTTGGAGGTCTTTGGGAAGCAGCAGTGAAGTCGGCAAAGAGATTACTTCTTCGAAGCGTAAATACGGCATCATTAACTCATGAAGAATTAGAAACGGTTGTCATAGAAATTGATGGAATTCTCAACTCTAGACCAATCACACCTATGTCCACCAATCCAAACGATCTAAGCGCTCTTACACCGGCACACTTCATCATTGGTGAATCTCTGACTAATCCAGTAGACGCAAACACTAGTGTGTCCAAATCAACATTGCACGACCGGTGGAATGCAGTCAAGCGGATTAAACAAGAATTCTGGACACGATGGAGTCAAGAATATCTGACGGAACTTCAGCACCGATACAAATGGAAAGAACGAGTTCCCAACATACAAGAAGGAACCTTAGTCATAATCAAAGAAGACAACGCACCACCATTGAACTGGCCACTAGGACGAATCACACATGTATATCCCGGAAAGGATGGAATTGTCAGAGTGGTTGATGTGAAAACAGCTACTGGAAATTGTAAACGTCCAATCCATAGACTAGCTCCGCTCTTTCCAGAAGATATTAAAGATAATTTCACAGAGCCAAGCGAAGAGCTGCAAAAGGAAAAAATTTACAACAGGGACGATGATCAAGAAATCTCTCCTATACCATCAAAACGACGACGTTTACCCATCTCAAACATCGTCACAACCATATTGGTAACGCTGTTACTGCTACCACTAGCTATAGCAAATCCAATTAATGTAACCCAATTTCAATTAAATCCAGGCATACATTTCGAAGAAATAGGTTCAGCAAAAATAATAACATCAAGATGGAATTTAATTGTCTACTACGACCTTTTACCATTTTATAAAGAATTAAATGTCTTACGCACTGGTATTACAACACTGCAACGTCATTGCAATCAAAGTGCACCAAACCCAATATGTGAGTTTTTTGTGAACTACTTTCAAAATGCTCAGCAAGAGATCGGTTCAGAGTTTAAAATGCTATCTATGAAGCGAGTAAAAAGAGGAGCACTAGATTTTGTTGGAAACATTGGCAACTCACTGTTCGGAGTGCTCGACTCTAACTATGCGAATAAAATGTCAGATACCATTAATCATTTAAAAAACAATGATGACTACCTGCGCGAACTCCTGCAAAACCAAACTTCAGTTATTGACTCTACCATCAACATTATTACAAAAAATCAAGTTATTACAATGCAAAAGTTTAAAGATATCGATAACCACATCGACAAAATGATGAAGTTACTTAAAGATCAAGAAGTTAGCAATAGTGATGCGACCCTCACAGCTCTATGTCTACAAATGTCAATAATAATATCAAATCTTCAACGCATACAATCTTCAATCATCGATGTTCTAACAGACACACATCATGGAAAAATAAATCCCCTCATACTTACACCTCATCAACTAACTGAAGAAGCAGGAAAACTTAAGACTCATCTACCTCCTCAGCTGCAACTACCAGTCAACCAAGACAACTTGTTGCTGCTTTATAGCCTGATGAAGGCGGAAGGCATGGTGACAACTGATCACATTGTTTTCAGCATTAAACTCCCTTTGGTTGATCAAAAATATTACGACTTATTCAACATTGTTCCAGTAACAACAGTAATAAATAACACGTTAATAGAAATAAAAATATCAACAGAATTTATGGGAATCAATCCCCACAGAGATGAATTCTTTCCCATGAAAGGTGCAGACCTTCAATCATGTACAACTATAGAAACTGATTGCTATTTATGCGCAAAAATACAATCAATCCATAGAAGAGGATCCGATGAATTCAAATGCGAAATGGATCTTTTCAACAATGACACAAATCCAAGATGTGAAACCATAAAACTTAATAAATCAATCACATGGCATCAGTTAAATAACAAAAACCAATGGACGTATGCCACGAAGGAACCCATTCGGCTGAGTGCTGTATGTGGACAAGAAACATTTCAACTAATGCTGAACGGATCTGGATTAGTTCAACTCCAACAAGACTGCGTGATTAGAGACAGTCAAATAATCATTCAAGGGCATCAGTATGTTACCACTTCCCGTAAATCAACTTATACAAGCACCGGTGTACCAATAGGAACCATTAAAATACAACCCATCGACGAACTTGTTAACAAACAATACACCACTCAGCTAGAAGAACTTGGAGCACTTCATCGAGAATTAACTAGAAATAAATTACTTAAATTACCATCAATAGTAGAATCAACACAAAAACAAACCTGGACAGCTGTATGCATTGCACTTGTATTGACAATTGGGATCAGTGCCTATGCAATCAAAATCTTTTGGAACAAATACCAGAAGAAAAAACAACCTAAGCCTCCAACGCCACTTCCAAGAACTCAATCCACATTCATTGTCACTACAACATGAAACTTTGCAGTCACAACGTTGAGTTAATCATTAATTATTGAATTATTAAATTAACCAATAATTCAACGCGGGGGAGAATGTTAACACACCTGTTAACAAAACATAAGCTATTAATATAACTAGGTTATTATAAGCAAAATAAACGAAGCAAAACAAAACATAAGCTATTAATATAACTAGGTTATTATAAGTAAAATAAACAAAGCAAAACCAAAATATAACTTTATGTGTCAACAAGAAGTAGCCCAATAATGCGGAAGCTACATTTTTGCCTTACATGACACTTTACATTAAGTAGATCACTAGAATAAGTTTGTTATAGCTTGTACTGCAATATTTTGTTTAATAATTATGCTTACAACAGCATTTGTGTAGATATATAAGCCAGTTTAATTAATCAATAAAGCCAGAGTAATTTCAGCAACTAAATAAAGTGTGTACTTTTACTTTCACAGTTACAATAAGTTCAAGTGCTTATTGTAATTCTACACTGCAACAAGTTCAAGTGCTTGTTGCATGTGTTACAAAGGAAACAAAAAAAAAACCTAAACTCAACAAATTTATGTGTTTGTTGAGCCTGACGGTTAAGTTTCAAGGGTAAATAAACTAATTTCTAACGTCGACTTTATCGCGATCACTTTTCCGGTTGCGCCAGACGTCTGGTCGCTAGCACTCGTGGTAGACAAAAAGCTCAAGATTTGTGGATGTTTGCCCTTTTATTACCTCGCATGCATGCCACGCCATGCTTCCTCTTCTTTGTGCTCGTGCTTATTTCTCCTCAAAATCGGCTGTTTGTGCCGTTGGTAGCAGGTACCGGCCGGCCTTTTCCCCAGAGTATGTGTGTTTGTCCACGAGTACATGAAACGAAAGAAAAATATATATATGTAAGTATTTCAATCCTCCCAGTTGGCAATACATTTGAGGCTGGGCATAGAGTACTACTTGAGTAAGGAGATGCCTACTTCATCCTATACCTGACCTGACGATGACCCCGGTTAGGCCGCGGTAACTCTCCTTACCCGCGCCGCCAAGCTGGTTTGCCTGAATTAATAACTCTGAAGTGCTTTGTTCTATTAATTCATGTTTTATTCTTATCTTCAAGATTTCAATCCTTACATCTAAACTTATCTTTTAAAATCTTAATAATATTCTTGAGACAAAAATCCATTTTATCTCCCAGAATCATTGGTATATTTAATATGTATGCCTATTATTATTTCATTCAACTATTCTATTTGTAAGATTAAAAGGTTATTTCATTCAAATATTTGATCTTATCATATTTAGAGTGTATTTGATATTATCATAATTATATTATATATGATACTATCACATCGCTGCTCCGACTGAAACGCTAGACGTGGCCGTCGAGGTCCCTTATGGATACCCCGTCCCGATGTGGCGCGGCTGAAATGGTCGTTTCAACAGGGCCTTTGTGTCTTGTTTCGAAGGGTACCATGACCCAGTTGTAAACTAAAAAAACAGAGAGTACTTAGTAAGGCATGTGGGAATAGAATTTGCAAAAATTGTGTTCCTTACATCTCCTCCTCACTTTCGGGGGTGTAGAGTGGCGTGTCCGGTGCCTTGACGATTGACGACGATGCGGTATCTCGCATTGCCTATATCAGCCAGGAACCTCAGGTGTCCGCCTCGTACCTGGTTACGTCGACGCTCTTTGATCAGCGCCTCTATTTGTTCGGCGCTTAGAGCCGATGGCGTGTCGAAATCGTTCGGTGGGGTGACGATTGCTGCGGTTTGGACGGGTGGCTCTTGGGGCACGACCCTGCTGTCCGACGACTGTTGCAGGCTGTCATCCTGACGCTGCACCAGTGGTGTAACCGTACCGGTTGCTGTCAATGGCTGACCTCGTTGAATCACACTTCCTCGCTGTTGTGTGGTAGCCGTAGTATCCGGTTCCGGAGCTGGCAGTGTTGTCTTGTTGGCTGCCGACGTAGAGCTGGCGCTGCTAGTGCTACCCGATGAGCTGCTGTTCGATGAACTGCTGCTTGAAGTACTGCCGCTGGAGGTGCTGTCGGACGAACTGCTGTCGCTGTCAGACTCATCATCGCGTCGTAATCGGCGTGGTGTCGTTTGGGCCTTACGTGGCCGGCCGCAGGACTTTATCACCGACGGTCTCGCTTGAGTTGGCACAATATTTTCGCGCGCTGGCTCCTATAGCCGGGGCAAGATGGCTCGCACGTTCGTTGGAGCCTGTTCGATGATGGTGAGTGCCACCTCGGTGCGCTTGTAGGACGCGCTGTGATGCGAAAACCAAGTATTTATGTTGGCCTCGCTCAGGTCTCGGGTGGGGTCTCGCAGGAACAGGTCGATCATCTGCAGTACGAACGCGCCGCAGTCACTGCTGTTGGTCTGTTGCGGTACGCTGGCCGCGTAGAACGGAAGTGTCTCCTCGGTCCATGGTGTCGACGTGTCCTCGGGATAGGCCTCCTGCCATTCGTCTTGGACGTAGCTCCGCAGAATAGGGCTGACGTGCGCTCGAGAAGTGTGAGCGTATGAATCCAGCAGCCAAATATGGCCACGCTATCTCGACTGGCTGGGCTTATGCTTCAAGCACACAATGGCGACGTACCAATGATAATTTTCATTGATGGGTACAATGATGTACGTCTTGTGGACCAACCGTATCCTCCGTGTCCACCGTCGAATGCGCTGTCGCCGCTCTTGTACGCTGGTGTGCTCCAGTGGTCGGGCCAACAGGCTATAAAAATGTGTACTAAATATATGTACACTCTCGCATACCTGGGTCGTCTGCTGGTCGTAGAGCCATTTCAAATAGAAATCGATGACGATATCATTTAAAAATATTCCCATTTCCAAACACATAAAATCACATATGCGAATGGTGATACCGCCAGGGCCATCTGGATAAGTGGCTACGACCAAATTCGGCGAGGTTAGAGCGATGTGTTGCTCCTGTGCTGCTTTCGTCGCTCGATTGATGTTCGCCGCTGTCGGCTGGGCTCCTTGTCCGTAGACACTTTGACGTCGTAAAACACGTTGTTGCTCAGTTCGCTTTCACGTGTATGTTGAACTGTTGCGTTTGACAATCGTTAAAGCCTGGGATGACGTTCGCGGCGTATCTCGCTTCTTGTCCACTGTTGATTGGATTTGTCGATTGTTGGCGTTGTGATTGCATAGTAAGCGAATTCTCGCTATGGCGTGGTACTCACGCTGGATGGGCTGGCGTATGGCTTGTAAGTTTTACAGCTGCCAGTTGGTTATGTTTGTCTTGGGGTACTCCTCTCTCGGTGGTAATTCTTCGTGTGCCCGATGGTTTCCACTCCTGACGTATTTTATTTCAGTTGGTTTGGCGGATGCTGCCGCCCGCTGTTGTTTAAGCGGTTGCTGCCGCTAATTTCAGTTGGTATGGCGGATGCTGCCGCCTGCTGTTGTTCACGCGGTTGCCGCCGCGAATTTCAGTTGGTATGGTGGATGCTGCCGCCTGCTGTTGTTCACGCGGTTGCCGCCGCGGGTTTGCAATATTTCCTGCTATTACCAATCTCTCTCGCAGTTCAAATTAATGCGGATGCTGCCGCTTCTCGCAGTTCTAATTTTCGCGGATGCTGCCGCCATTTGCAGTCTTTTAAGCGTGGATGTTGCCACGATGGCAGTGTTTTAACGTGGTTGCTGCCACGATGGCAGTATTTTAACGTGGTTGCTGCCACGATACGCAGTATTTTACCGTGGTTGCCGCCACCCCTGTCTAAAAAAATGAGATTTGTAGATGTTAAGTAGTTGGGTCGGCCTCAGAATAAAAGCGTTTTAATTCACTTACATGGGCGGTGCGTATGCGAGTTTCTCCCTTCTTGCGAACTTGTATGATCACTGGTGATGTGTAGCCCACTACGATATAGGGTCCTTCGAACTTCGGGGCCAATTTCGCTGCGAAGCTGTTTACCGCACTGGACAATTGGTGTTGTCGAACCAAAACGTTATCGCCTACGTTAGGTTTCCAATCACGACGTCGTAAATTATAGTGACGCGCCTGGTCGCGCGTGGCTTGACTTAACTTGTGACGGACGAGAGTGAAAATTTCTTGTAGTTGAGTGGCTCGGGTTGACGGTGTTGTAGCTTCTCTGCCAGTGCCGGTCGTCAGTTCGTCATACAGGGTGCCGGGTAATCTGGGTTCACGGCCTTGGACCAGAAACGCAGGGCTGTATCCCGTGACATCGGATTTGCTGGTATTGATGGCCAGCGTCAGTTCGGGTAGCTGTTCATCCCAGGTTTTGTGCTGCTCTTGACAAAATTGTGCTATCATGGTTTTAAGCGTCTTGTTGGCTCTTTCCGTAGGGTTCTCCTGTGGAGTATATGGAGCCGTGAATTGTTGCTTAACGCCCATCTCAAGCATAAACCTTTTGAAAGAGCGGCTGGTGAACTGCGTGCCGTTGTCCGTTATGAAAACCTTCGGTGCGCCGAAACGAGCTAGTATGCGCTCTTGAAAACCCTTTTTCAGTGTGTCGCTTGTGGCTCTGCGCAAAGGTACGACTTCGGTCCCCTTACTGAACTTGTCATGGAACACTAAAATGGTGGTGTTTCCATGTTTCGAGCGTGGGAGTGGGCCGATGAAATCTGCGCAGATGACGGACCAGGGCTCTTCAGCAATTTTTGACAGCATCTTACCTGCTGGCGCCTGCTGGCTTGTTTTATAACGCTGACAGTTTTCGCATTGCCGCACGTATCGGCTAACATCTCGAAACAGGCCAGGCCAGTAGTACCGTTTGGTGACGCGTGCGATGGTTTTTCTTACGCCCAGATGTCCGGCGCTAGTCTGGTCGTGATTCTCGTTTAGAACGCGCTGTCGCAGGTAGGATGGAACACACAGCTTCCACGGGGCGGCGTCTTCGTCGCCAATCTGGTTTGGGATGTGTCGGTAGAGTTGCCCATCCTCTTCCATATAATCTGCAAACTTTTCAGGATTTTCTCTCTAGCCATGTACAGCGTGGTGGTTCTTCGGTGGTATTAGTAGTTCGTAGTACGTCTTCGAGTGGGCGGCGTGATAGTGCGTCGGCCACCACATTTAACTTCCCTTTTCGGTACTGCACCTCGAAGTTGTACTGTTGGAGCTCCAATGCCCATCGTGCGATGCGGCCTGACGGACTCTGAATGGAGTTCAACCATTTTAACGATAAGTGGTCCGTAATGACTATGAATTTATAGCCTTCGAGGTAGCACCGCATTTTCCGAATGCCCCAAACAATTGCGAGACACTCCTTTTCTGTGGGGCTGTAGTTTTTCTCGGCTTGAACCAGATGCCGGCTCGCATAGGCTATTACGCGCTCCACACCATCTAGTGTTTGTGTCTGGACCGCTCCTAGTCCGTAGTCGCTGGCGTCGGTCTGCAGGACGAAAGTTTTGCTGAAGTCCGGGCACGCTAAAACTGGGGCTTCTGTGAGTTTCGTCTTTAGGGCCTCGAACGCTGCTTGTTGATCAGGACCCCAACGCCAGTGCTTGCCCTTTTTTAGCAGCAGTGTCATAGGGTGGGTGATCGTGGCGAAATCCGGCACAAAACGCCGATACCAGGATGCAACTCCTAAATAACTTCTGAGTTCTTTCAGGCTAGTCGGTGGGTTGAGCATCTTGATGGCCGCTACCTTGTCGGGGTCTGTGTGAATACCCTCGCCGCTCACGACGTGTCCTAGATATTTTGTCTCGGCCTTGAAGAATTCGCACTTTTCTACATTGAGCTTGAGATTAGCTGCTCGAAGTCTGCGGAAAACTTCCTTTAGGTTGCGTAAATGTTCCTCTTTGGTGCTTCCTGTGACAATAATGTCATCGAGGTAAGCGAACGCGTATGGTTCCATCTCTGGCCCGATGACTCCGTCTAGTGCGCGCTGAAAAGTGGCTGGTGCAGAATGCAGGCCAAACGGCATCACGCACCACTGGAAAAGCCCACGTCCGGGTACGGTAAAAGCTGTGAGTGGTTTGCTGCTGGGGTCCATCGGTATCTGCCAGTAGCCATTTTTAAGGTCGAGGCTACTTATAAATCGGGCATTTCGCAATCGATCCAGAATGTGATGTATCCGGGGCAGTGGGTTAAGCGTCAGGTACAGATTTCGCGTTCAACTGCCTATAGTCCACACAGAGCCGCCATGTACCCGTCTTCTTCCGAACCAACACGATTGGTGCGCTATGCGGGCTGTTTGAGGGCTCTATGCAGCCTTTCGCCAGTAGTTCATCCACTTCCTTGTTTATGATCTCCTGCATTGCGGGATTCCGTGGAAAGTATCGCTGTTTCAACGGTCTGTCGTCTAACATGACGATTTTGTGGGGTGTCACTCTAGCCGTACCCTGCAGGTTTTCAAATTGTTTAAGTTCTTCATGGAGAAAATCATCCACTGTTGTGGATGAAGGTGTAGGTTCGTCGCTTATGTTGGTGCAAGCGTGTTCTGCCAGCATGTGTGGCACTGGTGGTCGCAGCGTGAGGGTTTGTCCGCCACAGCTCAGTTCAGCACCCATTTGTGTGAGGAAATCCATTCCCAGGAGTAAATCGTCTGCGACACCTGGTAGGATCCACAGTGCCATTTCGCAGGTCTTTATGCCCAGGGTGATCCGAACAGTCAGGCTCTCAGACACAGCCCTCACCGATCCGTCGGCTAGCCGCACGTTTGATGCAATCGACCGCCGGTTCATCGGCGTTTGCAGCTTAGCTCCAAGCATCTGGCTTACGAAGCTACGGGTGGCTCCGGTGTCAATTGTCGCGTTTTGTAGATAGGGTCCGATCTTGACGGACGATGTGGCGCGTGAATGTGCCGTCCATCGGACTGTAGGTCATGGTTCAGTTTTGTGGAGGATGAAGTGGGTTGGCCACGCTCTCGCCTCCTGCTGGAGCGGGCCCGTTGGCGTTTCCCGGATTACAACATCGGTCGCATTCTGTAGACAGCCTCTCCTGCTGTTCGCGGTCGCTGCCGAAGATCACTTGTTTGTTCCAACAGTGTTTGGAAAGGTGGCCCACTTGGCCACATATGGTACAGGTTGTTCTTAAATGTTGAGCTTCTGTACGTTCTCGATAATTTCGTATCGGCCTCTCGTGAATTCCTTCCGAGTGTAAGGTCAGCATACATCGTTGTTGTGCTTCTTGGATGGCTGGTAGGGCGGGGCCATCTCTAAGTGTTGGTGACGCCCTGGCGGGGCTTCCTTCTCCACGGATGGTCTCATAATCCTCTGCCATAACCAACAAGTCATCAAAAGTGGTAAAATCTCGACGTCTGATATACAGTTGGTATTCATAGCGGCAGTTACGGAACACTCGCTCTAATTTTTGTAACGGTGGATAATTGGCGTGCCTCATCAGGTTCAGAAGGTCCAGACTATAGTCCTTAAATCGTTCATTTCGTCTCTGGATCCGGCCACGAATCTGGTCTTCGAGGCGTTCAAAGAATCTCGTTGGTAGAAAATACTGCAAAAACTTTTCCTTGAACTCATTCCAAGAGTCGAGTGTGGTTTTATTATTTCGCCACCAGATAAGCGCGCTTTCGGTTAACAACTCCGGCATAGTTCGGGGTAAGTATTCAGCGTTGAGACCATATACCTCGGTCAACTCTTCAATGCGTTAAATGAAGCCTAACGGATCTTGCCTGCCATCAAATCTGACTGACCATCGTCGGACCTGGTCGATGACACCCCCATATGCGGTATCTCGGTAACGCTCCTTGGTAAAATTTGGTACATGTATCAACTTCTGAGTGGTGGTGTTGTCTACAGCTGTGACGTCTTTGCTCACTGCTCCCGTTGGTCTGAGTGACGTCTCACGTTTAGAATCGGGCAGGACCATTTGAATTTTTTCTGATGCCGCTGGTGTGTCACCGATCGGAATAGCCGGTGGCCGTGGTGACGGGGACCGCTCTCGAAATGTTTTATTTCTAATTCAGCCAGTCGTTGATGTAGCTTGGGATCCTCTTCCATGTCTGTGGTAACAGCCGCAAATCTTTTCCGCAGCTCGTCGACAGTTCCTTCTGGATTGAAACCAAATTCATCGGCATATAACAGCAGGTCGTCCTTACGTAAGGAGTAGATCCATGATGTCTTAACCATGGCGGTGGCGTGTTGATTTCAAATATTTTTCTTTATTATTTTTGTTTTTTTTTCTTCTTTTTTTTTCTTTTGTTGTTGTATATTATTATTTTTTTTCTCTTTTGTATATATTTTTTTTTTTTTTTGGATGGGTATACGTTGTAGCTGGTTGTGGACTGCTCACTTCCTCTATGTTCGGAGGAAAATGTAAGGGCAGCTGATTTTACGAATTCTTTCCCTTGTACAGGTCCTATTAAGATGTAAATATGAGTTAAAGTTAGTTGTTGGCTCGCGTCTAGTGAGCCGTTATTTACTAAATGATACTAAGCAATAATATGGATTTTTTTTTCAAATGTGGCTAACCAATTTTAGCCAGCGTTTTCTTAGTTTACGCCAAAAAAAAATGCAAGTGCGTAAGACCTCCCTTAGGATTCAGCCTTTAATAATTTTGTATGGCTGGTTCTCTTAGCGAACCAGCGTTCACCTTTTAGGTGTAAAAAAAAATTATGATAATATTTTGATTTTGAGAATGACACTAAATCTGCGCCTTTCTGTGTGCTTTGTATCAGGTGGCTAGTTAAGTTTACCAGCCATGCTGAATTTCCCTGAGTGTATCAGTCTTGCTCACTTGAAGAACGCGATTGAGAAATAGCGTCCACCTTCAATAGACGACTAAACGAGCTTATGGCTTGGGCGAAGATGCCAGTGACGCGGAATTTTATGATCGTGGTTCTCTTGGCCCACTTTGGATCATGATCGGCGTGCTTGACCGGTAGTCTGATCTTGCCGAGATAGTTACTGTCTATCTTTAGCCCAATCGTTCATTATTTACTTGCTTAAATACAGCATCTTGCTGTTATATACGCAATTATTTGTACTGCGTTTTTTTTTTCCAAAACAAACCAGACGTCACGCATAAGGATAGTTACGCGGTTCTTCAAAATTTTCGAAAACAAATAAATTTAAACAAAATATTCCTAAATATAAAATTGGGCAATCAGACTCATGCGCCCAATTTGAAATTCATGTAAGTCTTATTATTTGAGTTTTAGTTACCTCTATTATTGTTTTTTTTTCTATCTAACTTCTCTAATTGCCTACTTCTGGCAAATCAGACCTTCTCGAACCCTTCTTTGGTTCTGATTCAAAATATTTAGTAGAATTCAAAAAAATTTATTTTCAAAACTGGCAACTAAATCCTAACGTCGTTGTAATATATGAGAGCGTTATCTTTATAATATTACGCTGTTTTAATTAACGCACAAACCACGCCGTTGACTTTGACCTCCCGTTGTACCAGTAGGCTCTTTTGCCACAGTGGCACAAAAAAAAAATGGAGGCGAGTTAAAGTTCGGCGTAAATGCGCTTACCAAAATTAAATATCAATTAATATATAAAAAAACTTTATCATGTTTTAACCTGCCTGCTTTAGCAGGACAGACCTCACCGAATCTACTCTTTAGTTTTCGGTTAACGAAAATAAGAGCACACGAAATTCACAACACTATTGCATCAACTGACCAAGTCTTTAATTTGGTTACCGCATGGTGTTGATTCGGTGTCCCTGCTCGGGCGCCATTGTAAGGACGTACCTATCCGGCCGAGGATGCGCTCGCCGGATCCAGGGTCCGCACAATTATTTCTTTTATGTCGGACACCGAATCAAACCAGTTGTCTCCGATTTCAATAGTATTTTATTAAATGTTTTAAATCTTTTCGTGTGATCTTACAATGGTCTTAATTTAACAATGATTACTTATTCTCTACTTATGTCTAACCTATTTCTGTGATCGACCTTACTTTGATTTTGGTGGTCCACCGTACAACTACCCTAATAAACATGCGTTTCAACGCTTCATATGGTTATTTATTCTCTTATTCTAATGTCTTACACTCTTGCTTTTATATATTCTGGGGTTTTCAAATATGAGGCCCACCTATCTTTATTTGAGTCGGTTGGGTTCCGTGGTCGTGGTTAGGGTGTACGTCTTCTAGTGCGAACCCTTTGGTCGGGCTAGATTATAGTTTGATATTTTCGGGTCTCTATGATTTCGAGTTTGGATTCGAGGAATTCGGTGAGGCAAAGAGCTGGCCACCCCTGGCTCTAAGCTTTCACTGAACCCCTCCCTTCGGTGGACGAAACTCACGGCGACACATGGCGTAGCAGGTCTTAGGTCGGTACTGAGTGGGGCTGGCCACCCCTGGCCTCCACTCACCCCGCCACTGAGACCGAAACGAAGCAGTGTGTGACGCGAGGTTCTATTTGATCGAGCAAGGGGCTGGCCTTCCCTGGCCTCCAAGCTCACCACCTGTGTCCTATTGTATGCTATACTACTTCCGTTTGCCTCACGTGCTGACCTGTGTTCTTCTATCCCTGCTCGTCATCGTGTCCGTCGTGTCCGTCCTCTCGACGCCCTGGGTTAACAGAGGCTGGCCACCCCTGGCCTCCGTTTCCCCAGTCGTCCCTACCCTACTCCTATCTTACTCTCACCGGGTGTCCCGTCCGTCGTCCACTTCACACGTTCGACCTAGCGTCTGTGAATTCCGAGCGTGTAGCCCAGAGGTCTGGTGAGAAACGAGGCTGGCCACCCCTGGCCTCGAGTTCACCAAACAATCGTCCACTAGTTTTGGCCGTTCCATATCTTGGATCTGGCTTGACTATTTTGGAAACCTCGGTACTTCTACCTTCCCTACTGCTGACTGTCCTCCATGTCACTGGTCCACGGAACCCAACGTTCGACTTGCTCTAGTGGATAGGCATCTTCATTTGTTTATCCTTGGTTACTTGATAAGAGTATAAGAAATGTTATCCTATGTTCTTAAAATTATTAGCTGAGCTTCGGTATTCTTACATTACTATAGTGAAAAGAATGATTTTAGAAATAATAAATTAATTTTAAATAACGATTCCCATAAGGGGAGCTACTTGATACAGTAGTTACTGAGGTCTTCGAGGCGTTGCTACGCTGGGCCGCCGCCCACGTCAGGATGTCTGTTCTCCGCTGTCGGCGTTCACTGCTGCCGTTGCTGCTATGCGCTGTCGGCGCTCACTATTACCATCGCTGCCGCTGCGCGGTCGACGTTTCTGCTGCCGTTGCTGTTACTTCGCTGTCGACGTTCACTGTTACCGTCGCTGATACTACGCTGTCGGCGTTACTGTTGCCGTTACGGTTACTACGCTGTCGGCGTTACTGTTGCCGGTTCTGTTGCTCCGCTGTCGACGCTCTCAGTCGCAATTTCTAACGTCGACTTTATCGCGATCACTTTTCCGGTTGCGCCAGACGTCTGGTCGCTAGCACTCGTGGTAGACAAAAAGCTCAAGATTTGTGGATGTTTGCCCTTTTATTACCTCGCATGCATGCCACGCCATGCTTCCTCTTCTTTGTGCTCGTGCTTATTTCTACTCAAAATCGGCTGTTTGTGCCGTTGGTAGCAGGTACCGGCCGGCCTTTTCCCCAGAGTATGTGTGTTTGTCCACGAGTACATGAAACGAAAGAAAAATATATATATGTAAGTATTTCAATCCTCCCAGTTGGCAATACATTTGAGGCTGGGCATAGAGTACTACTTGAGTAAGGAGATGCCTACTTCATCCTATACCTGACCTGACGATGACCCCGGTTAGGCCGCGGTAACTATCCTTACCCGCGCCGCCAAGCTGGTTTGCCTGAATTAATAACTCTGAAGTGCTTTGTTCTATTAATTCATGTTTTATTCTTATCTTCAAGATTTCAATCCTTACATCTAAACTTATCTTTTAAAATCTTAATAATATTCTTGAGACAAAAATCCATTTTATCTCCCAGAATCATTGGTATATTTAATATTTATGCCTATTATTATTTCATTCAACTATTCTATTTGTAAGATTAAAAGGTTATTTCATTCAAATATTTGATCTTATCATATTAAGAGTGTATTTGATATTATCATAATTATATTATTTACGATACTATCACATCGCTGCTCCGACTGAAATGCTAGACGCGGCCGTCGAGGTCCCTTATGGATACCCCGTCCCGATGTGGCGCGGCTGAAATGGTCGTTTCAACAGGGCCTTTGTGTCTTGTTTCGAAGGGTACCATGACCCAGTTGTAAACTAAAAAAACAGAGAGTACTTAGTAAGGCATGTGGGAATAGAATTTGCAAAAATTGTGTTCCTTACATCTCCTCCTCACTTTCGGGGGTGTAGAGTGGCGTATCCGGTGCCTTGACGATTGACGACGATGCGGTATCTCGCATTGCCTATATCAGCCAGGAACCTCAGGTGTCCGCCTCGTACCTGGTTACGTCGACGCTCTTTGATCAGCGCCTCTATTTGTTCGGCGCTTAGAGCCGATGGCGTGTCGAAATCGTTCGGTGGGGTGACGATTGCTGCGGTTTGGACGGGTGGCTCTTGGGGCACGACCCTGCTGTCCGACGACTGTTGCAGGCTGTCATCCTGACGCTGCACCAGTTGTGTAACCGGACCGGTTGCTGTCAATGGCTGACCTCGTTGAATCACACTTCCTCGCTGTTGTGTGGTAGCCGTAGTATCCGGTTCCGGAGCTGGCAGTGTTGTCTTGTTGGCTGCCGACGTAGAGCTGGCGCTGCTAGTGCTACCCGATGAGCTGCTGTTCGATGAACTGCCGCTTGAAGTACTGCCGCTGGAGGTGCTGTCGGACGAACTGCTGTCGCTGTCAGACTCATCATCGCGTCGTAATCGGCGTGGTGTCGTTTGGGCCTTACGTGGCCGGCCGCAGGACTTTATCACCGACGGTCTCGCTTGAGTTGGCACAATATTTTCGCGCGCTGGCTCCTATAGCCGGGGCAAGATGGCTCGCACGTTCGTTGGAGCCTGTTCGATGATGGTGAGTGCCACCTCGGTGCGCTTGTAGGACGCGCTGTGATGCGAAAACCAAGTATTTATGTTGGCCTCGCTCAGGTCTCGGGTGGGGTCCCGCAGGAACAGGTCGATCATCTGCAGTACGAACGCGCCGCAGTCACTGCTGTTGGTCTGTTGCGGTACGCTGACCGCGTAGAACGGAAGTGTCTCCTCGGTCCATGGTGTCGACGTGTCCTCGGGATAGGCCTCCTGCCATTCGTCTTGGACGTAGCTCCGCAGAATAGGGCTGACGTGCGCTCGAGAAGTGTGAGCGTATGAATCCAGCAGCCAAATATGGCCACGCTATCTCGACTGGCTGGGCTTATGCTTCAAGCACACAATGGCGACGTACCAATGATAATTTTCATTGATGGGTACAACGATGTACGTCTGGTGGACCAACCGTATCCTCCGTGTCCACCGTCGAATGCGCTGTCGCCGCTCTTGTACGCTGGTGTGCTCCAGTGGTCGGGCCAACAGGCTATAAAAATGTGTACTAAATATATGTACACTCTCGCGTACCTGGGTCGTCTGCTGGTCATAGAGCCATTTCAAATAGAAATCGATGACGATATCATTTAAAAATATTCCCATTTCCAAACACATAAAATCACATATGCGAATGGTGATACCGCCAGGGCCATCTGGATAAGTGGCTACGACCAAATTCGGCGAGGTTAGAGCGATGTGTTGCTCCTGTGCTGCTTTCGTCGCTCGATTGATGTTCGCCGCTGTCAGCTGGGCTCCTTGTCCGTAGACACTTTGACGTCGTAAAACACGTTGTTGCTCAGTTCGCTTTCACGTGTATGTTGAACTGTTGCGTTTGACAATCGTTAAAGCCTGGGATGACGTTCGCGGCGTATCTCGCTTCTTGTCCACTGTTGATTGGATTTGTCGATTGTTGGCGTTGTGATTGCATAGTAAGCGAATTCTCGCTATGGCGTGGTACTCACGCTGGATGGGCTGGCGTATGGCTTGTAAGTTTTACAGCTGCCAGTTGGTTATGTTTGTCTTGGGGTACTCCTCTCTCGGTGGTAATTCTTCGTGTGCCCGATGGTTTCCACTCCTGACGTATTTTATTTCAGTTGGTTTGGCGGATGCTGCCGCCCGCTGTTGTTTAAGCGGTTGCTGCCGCTAATTTCAGTTGGTATGGCGGATGCTGCCGCCTGCTGTTGTTCACGCGGTTGCCGCCGCGAATTTCAGTTGGTATGGTGGATGCTGCCGCCTGCTGTTGTTCACGCGGTTGCCGCCGCGGGTTTGCAATATTTCCTGCTATTACCAATCTCTCTCGCAGTTCAAATTAATGCGGATGCTGCCGCTTCTCGCAGTTCTAATTTTCGCGGATGCTGCCGCCATTTGCAGTCTTTTAAGCGTGGATGTTGCCACGATGGCAGTGTTTTAACGTGGTTGCTGCCACGATGGCAGTATTTTAACGTGGTTGCTGCCACGATGGCAGTATTTTAACGTGGTTGCTGCCACGATACGCAGTATTTTACCGTGGTTGCTGCCACCCCTGTCTAAAAAAATGAGATTTGTAGATGTTAAGTAGTTGGGTCGGCCTCAGAATAAAAGCGTTTTAATTCACTTACATGGGCGGTGCGTATGCGAGTTTCTCCCTTCTTGCGAACTTGTATGATCACTGGTGATGTGTAGCCCACTACGATATAGGGTCCTTCGAACTTCGGGGCCAATTTCGCTGCGAAGCTGTTTACCGCACTGGACAATTGGTGTTGTCGAACCAAAACGTTATCGCCTACGTTAGGTTTCCAATCACGACGTCGTAAATTATAGTGACGCGCCTGGTCGCGCGTGGCTTGACTTAACTTGTGACGGACGAGAGTGAAAATTTCTTGTAGTTGAGTGGCTCGGGTTGACGGTGTTGTAGCTTCTCTGCCAGTGCCGGTCGTCAGTTCGTCATACAGGGTGCCGGGTAATCTGGGTTCACGGCCTTGGACCAGAAACGCAGGGCTGTATCCCGTGACATCGGATTTGCTGGTATTGATGGCCAGCGTCAGTTCGGGTAGCTGTTCATCCCAGGTTTTGTGCTGCTCTTGACAAAATTGTGCTATCATGGTTTTAAGCGTCTTGTTGGCTCTTTCCGTAGGGTTCTCCTGTGGAGTATATGGAGCCGTGAATTGTTGCTTAACGCCCATCTCAAGCATAAACCTTTTGAAAGAGCGGCTGGTGAACTGCGTGCCGTTGTCCGTTATGAAAACCTTCGGTGCGCCGAAACGAGCTAGTATGCGCTCTTGAAAACCCTTTTTCAGTGTGTCGCTTGTGGCTCTGCGCAAAGGTACGACTTCGGTCCACTTACTGAACTTGTCATGGAACACTAAAATGGTGGTGTTTCCATGTTTCGAGCGTGGGAGTGGGCCGATGAAATCTGCGCAGACGACGGACCAGGGCTCTTCAGCAATTTTTGACAGCATCTTACCTGCTGGTGCCTGCTGGCGCCTGCTGGCTTGTTTTATAACGCTGACAGTTTTCGCATTGCCGCACGTATCGGCTTACATCTCGAAACAGGCCAGGCCAGTAGTACCGTTTGGTGACGCGTGCGATGGTTTTTCTTACGCCCAGATGTCCGGCGCTAGGCTGGTCGTGATTCTCGTTTAGAACGCGCTGTCGCAGGTAGGATGGAACACACAGCTTCCACGGGGCGGCGTCTTCGTCGCCAATCTGGTTTGGGATGTGTCGGTAGAGTTGCCCATCCTCTTCCATATAATCTGCAAACTTTTCAGGATTTTCTCTCTAGCCATGTACAGCGTGGTGGTTCTTCGGTGGTATTAGTAGTTCGTAGTACGTCTTCGAGTGGGCGGCGTGATAGTGCGTCGGCCACCACATTTAACTTCCCTTTTCGGTACTGCACCTCGAAGTTGTACTGTTGGAGCTCCAATGCCCATCGTGCGATGCGGCCTGACGGACTCTGAATGGAGTTCAACCATTTTAACGATAAGTGATCCGTAATGACTATGAATTTATAGCCTTCGAGGTAGCACCGCATTTTCCGAATGCCCCAAACAATTGCGAGACACTCCTTTTCTGTGGGGCTGTAGTTTTTCTCGGCTTGAACCAGATGCCGGCTCGCATAGGCTATTACGCGCTCCACACCATCTAGTGTTTGTGTCTGGACCGCTCCTAGTCCGTAGTCGCTGGCGTCGGTCTGCAGGACGAAAGTTTTGCTGAAGTCCGGGCACGCTAAAACTGGGGCTTCTGTGAGTTTCGTCTTTAGGGCCTCGAACGCTGCTTGTTGATCAGGACCCCAACGCCAGTGCTTGCCCTTTTTTAGCAGCAGTGTCATAGGGTGGGTGATCGTGGCGAAATCCGGCACAAAACGCCGATACCAGGATGCAACTCCTAAATAACTTCTGAGTTCTTTCAGGCTAGTCGGTGGGTTGAGCATCTTGATGGCCGCTACCTTGTCGGGGTCTGTGTGAATACCCTCGCCGCTCACGACGTGTCCTAGATATTTTGTCTCGGCCTTGAAGAATTCGCACTTTTCTACATTGAGCTTGAGATTAGCTGCTCGAAGTCTGCGGAAAACTTCCTTTAGGTTGCGTAAATGTTCCTCTTTGGTGCTTCCTGTGACAATAATGTCATCGAGGTAAGCGAACGCGTATGGTTCCATCTCTGGCCCGATGACTCCGTCTAGTGCGCGCTGAAAAGTGGCTGGTGCAGAATGCAGGCCAAACGGCATCACGCACCACTGGAAAAGCCCACGTCCGGGCACGGTAAAAGCTGTGAGTGGTTTGCTGCTGGGGTCCATCGGTATCTGCCAGTAGCCATTTTTAAGGTCGAGGCTACTTATAAATCGGGCATTTCGCAATCGATCCAGAATGTGATGTATCCGGGGCAGTGGGTTAAGCGTCAGGTACAGATTTCGCGTTCAACTGCCTATAGTCCACACAGAGCCGCCATGTACCCGTCTTCTTCCGAACCAACACGATTGGTGCGCTATGCGGGCTGTTTGAGGGCTCTATGCAGCCTTTCGCCAGTAGTTCATCCACTTCCTTGTTTATGATCTCCTGCATTGCGGGATTCCGTGGAAAGTATCGCTGTTTCAACGGTCTGTCGTCTAACATGACGATTTTGTGGGGCGTCACTCTAGCCGTACCCTGCAGGTTTTCAAATTGTTTAAGTTCTTCATGGAGAAAATCATCCACTGTTGTGGATGAAGGTGTAGGTTCGTCGCTTATGTTGGTGCAAGCGTGTTCTGCCAGCATGTGTGGCACTGGTGGTCGCAGCGTGAGGGTTTGTCCGCCACAGCTCAGTTCAGCACCCATTTGTGTGAGGAAATCCATTCCCAGGAGTAAATCGTCTGCGACACCTGGTAGGATCCACAGTGCCATTTCGCAGGTCTTTATGCCCAGGGTGATCCGAACAGTCAGGCTCTCAGACACAGCCCTCACCGATCCGTCGGCTAGCCGCACGTTTGATGCAATCGACCGCCGGTTCATCGGCGTTTGCAGCTTAGCTCCAAGCATCTGGCTTACGAAGCTACGGGTGGCTCCGGTGTCAATTGTCGCGTTTTGTAGATAGGGTCCGATCTTGACGCGCGCGTGAATGTGCCGTCCATCGGACTGTAGGTCATGGTTCAGTTTTGTGGAGGATGAAGTGGGTTGGCCACGCTCTCGCCTCCTGCTGGAGCGGGCCCGTTGGCGTTTCCCGGATTACAACATCGGTCGCATTCTGTAGACAGCCTCTCCTGCTGTTCGCGGTCGCTGCCGAAGATCACTTGTTTGTTCCAACAGTGTTTGGAAAGGTGGCCCACTTGGCCACATATGGTACAGGTTGTTCTTAAATGTTGAGCTTCTGTACGTTCTCGATAATTTCGTATCGGCCTCTCGTGAATTCCTTCCGAGTGTAAGGTCAGCATACATCGTTGTTGTGCTTCTTGGATGGCTGGTAGGGCGGGGCCATCTCTAAGTGTTGGTGACGCCCTGGCGGGGCTTCCTTCTCCACGGATGGTCTCATAATCCTCTGCCATAACCAACAAGTCATCAAAAGTGGTAAAATCTCGACGTCTGATATACAGTTGGTATTCATAGCGGCAGTTACGGAACACTCGCTCTAATTTTTGTAACGGTGGATAATTGGCGTGCCTCATCAGGTTCAGAAGGTCCAGACTATAGTCCTTAAATCGTTCATTTCGTCTCTGGATCCGGCCACGAATCTGGTCTTCGAGGCGTTCAAAGAATCTCGTTGGTAGAAAATACTGCAAAAACTTTTCCTTGAACTCATTCCAAGAGTCGAGTGTGGTTTTATTATTTCGCCACCAGATAAGCGCGCTTTCGGTTAACAACTCGGTTGACAGCAACGGTTAACAGCGTTGAGACCATATACCTCGGTCAACTCTTCAATGCGTTAAATGAAGCCTAACGGATCTTGCCTGCCATCAAATCTGACTGACCATCGTCGGACCTGGTCGATGACACCCCCATATGCGGTATCTCGGTAACGCTCCTTGGTAAAATTTGGTACATGTATCAACTTCTGAGTGGTGGTGTTGTCTACAGCTGTGACGTCTTTGCTCACTGCTCCCGTTGGTCTGAGTGACGTCTCACGTTTAGAATCGGGCAGGACCATTTGAATTTTTTCTGATGCCGCTGGTGTGTCACCGATCGGAATAGCCGGTGGCCGTGGTGACGGGGACCGCTCTCGAAATGTTTTATTTCTAATTCAGCCAGTCGTTGATGTAGCTTGGGATCCTCTTCCATGTCTGTGGTAACAGCCGCAAATTTTTCCGCAGCTCGTCGACAGTTCCTTCTGGATTGAAACCAAATTCATCGGCATATAACAGCAGGTCGTCCTTACGTAAGGAGTAGATCCATGATGTCTTAACCATGGCGGTGGCGTGTTGATTTCAAATATTTTTCTTTATTTTTGTTTTTTTTCTTCTTTTTTTTTCTTTTGTTGTTGTATATTATTATTTTTTTTCTCTTTTGTATATATATTTTTTTTTTTTTTTTGGATGGGTATACGTTGTAGCTGGTTGTGGACTGCTCACTTCCTCTATGTTCGGAGGAAAATGTAAGGGCAGCTGATTTTACGAATTCTTTCCCTTGTACAGGTCCCATTAAGATGTAAATATGAGTTAAAGTTAGTTGTTGGCTCGCGTCTAGTGAGCCGTTATTTACTAAATGATACTAAGCAATAATATGGATTTTTTTTTTCAAATGTGGCTAACCAATTTTAGCCAGCGTTTTCTTAGTTTACGCCAAAAAAAAATGCAAGTGCGTAAGACCTCCCTTAGGATTCAGCCTTTAATAATTTTGTATGGCTGGTTCTCTTAGCGAACCAGCGTTCACCTTTTAGGTGTAAAAAAAAATTATGATAATATTTTGATTTTGAGAATGACACTAAATCTGCGCCTTTCTGTGTGCTTTGTATCAGGTGGCTAGTTAAGTTTACCAGCCATGCTGAATTTCCCTGAGTGTATCAGTCTTGCTCACTTGAAGAACGCGATTGAGAAATAGCGTCCACCTTCAATAGACGACTAAACGAGCTTATGGCTTGGGCGAAGATGCCAGTGACGCGGAATTTTATGATCGTGGTTCTCTTGGCCCACTTTGGATCATGATCGGCGTGCTTGACCGGTAGTCTGATCTTGCCGAGATAGTTACTGTCTATCTTTAGCCCAATCGTTCATTATTTACTTGCTTTAATACAGCATCTTGCTGTTATATACGCAATTATTTGTACTGCGTTTTTTTTTCCAAAACAAACCAGACGTCAAGCATAAGGATAGTTACGCGGTTCTTCAAAATTTTCAAAAACAAATAAATTTAAACAAAATATTCCTAAATATAAAATCGGGCAATCAGACTCATGCGCCCAATTTGAAATTCATGTAAGTCTTATTATTTGAGTTTTAGTTACCTCTATTATTGTTTTTTTTTTCTATCTAACTTCTCTAATTGCCTACTTCTGGCAAATCAGACCTTCTCGAACCCTTCTTTGGTTCTGATTCAAAATATTTAGTAGAATTAAAAAAAAACTATTTTCAAAACTGGCAACTAAATCCTAACGTCGTTGTAATATATGAGAGCGTTATCTTTATAATATTACGCTGTTTTAATTAACGCACAAACCACGCCGTTGACTTTGACCTCCCGTTGTACCAGTAGGCTCTTTTGCCACAGTGGCACAAAAAAAAATGGAGGCGAGTTAAAGTTCGGCGTAAATGCGCTTACCAAAATTAAATATCAATTAATATATAAAAAAAACTTTATCATGTTTTAACCTGCCTGCTTTAGCAGGACAGACCTCACCGAATCTACTCTTTAGTTTTCGGTTAACGAAAATAAGAGCACACGAAATTCACAACACTATTGCATCAACTGACCAAGTCTTTAATTTGGTTACCGCATGGTGTTGATTCGGTGTCCCTGCTCGGGCGCCATTGTAAGGACGTACCTATCCGGCCGAGGATGCGCTCGCCGGATCCAGGGTCCGCACAATTATTTCTTTTATGTCGGACACCGAATCAAACCAGTTGTCTCCGATTTCAATAGTATTTTATTAAATGTTTTAAATCTTTTCGTGTGATCTTACAATGGTCTTAATTTAACAATGATTACTTATTCTCTACTTATGTCTAACCTATTTCTGTGATCGACCTTACTTTGATTTTGGTGGTCCACCGTACAACTACCCTAATAAACATGCGTTTCAACGCTTCATATGGTTATTTATTCTCTTATTCTAATGTCTTACACTCTTGCTTTTATATATTCTGGGGTTTTCAAATATGAGGCCCACCTATCTTTATTTGAGTCGGTTGGGTTCCGTGGTCGTGGTTAGGGTGTACGTCTTCTAGTGCGAACCCTTTGGTCGGGCTAGATTATAGTTTGATATTTTCGGGTCTCTATGATTTCGAGTTTGGATTCGAGGAATTCGGTGAGGCAAAGAGCTGGCCACCCCTGGCTCTAAGCTTTCACTGAACCCCTCCCTTCGGTGGACGAAACTCACGGCGACACATGGCGTAGCAGGTCTTAGGTCGGTACTGAGTGGGGCTGGCCACCCCTGGCCTCCACTCACCCCACCACTGAGACCGAAACGAAGCAGTGTGTGACGCGAGGTTCTATTTGATCGAGCAAGGGGCTGGCCTTCCCTGGCCTCCAAGCTCACCACCTGTGTCCTATTGTATGCTATACTACTTCCGTTTGCCTCACGTGCTGACCTGTGTTCTTCTATCCCTGCTCGTCATCGTGTCCGTCGTGTCCGTCCTCTCGACGCCCTGGGTTAACAGAGGCTGGCCACCCCTGGCCTCCGTTTCCCCAGTCGTCCCTACCCTACTCCTATCTTACTCTCACCGGGTGTCCCGTCCGTCGTCCACTTCACACGTTCGACCTAGCGTCTGTGAATTCCGAGCGTGTAGCCCAGAGGTCTGGTGAGAAACGAGGCTGGCCACCCCTGGCCTCGAGTTCACCAAACAATCGTCCACTAGTTTTGGTCGTTCCATATCTTGGATCTGGCTTGACTATTTTGGAAACCTCGGTACTTCTACCTTCCCTACTGCTGACTGTCCTCCATGTCACTGGTCCACGGAACCCAACGTTCGACTTGCTCTAGTGGATAGGCATCTTCATTTGTTTATCCTTGGTTACTTGATAAGAGTATAAGAAATGTTATCCTATGTTCTTAAAATTATTAGCTGAGCTTCGGTATTCTTACATTACTATAGTGAAAAGAATGATTTTAGAAATAATAAATGAATTTTTAATAACGATTCCCATAAGGGGAGCTACTTGATACAATAGTTACTGAGGTCTTCGAGGCGTTGCTACGCTGGGCCGCCGCCCACGTCAGGATGTCTGTTCTCCGCTGTCGGCGTTCACTGCTGCCGTTGCTGCTATGCGCTGTCGGCGCTCACTATTACCGTCGCTGCCGCTGCGCGGTCGACGTTTCTGCTGCCGTTGCTGTTACTTCGCTGTCGACGTTCACTGTTACCGTCGCTGATACTACGCTGTCGGCGTTACTGTTGCCGTTACGGTTACTACGCTGTCGGCGTTACTGTTGCCAGTTCTGTTGCTCCGCTGTCGACGCTCTCAGTCGCAATTTCTAACGTCGACTTTATCACGATCACTTTTCCGGTTGCGCCAGACGTCTGGTCGCTAGCACTCGTGGTAGACAAAAAGCTCAAGATTTGTGGATGTTTGCCCTTTTATTACCTCGCATGCATGCCACGCCATGCTTCCTCTTCTTTGTGCTCGTGCTTATTTCTCCTCAAAATCGGCTGTTTGTGCCGTTGGTAGCAGGTACCGGCCGGCCTTTTCCCCAGAGTATGTGTGTTTGTCCACGAGTACATGAAACGAAAGAAAAATATATATATGTAAGTATTTCAATCCTCCCAGTTGGCAATACATTTGAGGCTGGGCATAGAGTACTACTTGAGTAAGGAGATGCCTACTTCATCCTATACCTGACCTGACGATGACCCCGGTTAGGCCGCGGTAACTATCCTTACCCGCGCTGCCAAGCTGGTTTGCCTGAATTAATAACTCTGAAGTGCTTTGTTCTATTAATTCATGTTTTATTCTTATCTTCAAGATTTCAATCCTTACATCTAAACTTATCTTTTAAAATCTTAATAATATTCTTGAGACAAAAATCCATTTTATCTCCCAGAATCATTGGTATATTTAATATTTATGCCTATTATTATTTCATTCAACTATTCTATTTGTAAGATTAAAAGGTTATTTCATTCAAATATTTGATCTTATCATATTTAGAGTGTATTTGATATTATCATAATTATATTATATATGATACTATCACATCGCTGCTCCGACTGAAACGCTAGACGTGGCCGTCGAGGTCCCTTATGGATACCCCGTCCCGATATGGCGCGGCTGAAATGGTCGTTTCAACAGGGCCTTTGTGTCTTGTTTCGAAGGGTACCATGACCCAGTTGTAAACTAAAAAAACAGAGAGTACTTAGTAAGGCATGTGGGAATAGAATTTGCAAAAATTGTGTTCCTTACAAACCATAAGTTCATAACCCCCTCCATCTCTGCTAAGGCTACATCATCAAGTCAACCTCAACCTCAACCATAAGTTATCCCTCCCCTTTTAAGCAATAAATTCACTAATATTTAGGTTTTTAAACTAAAAGCTTATACGTTTGCTATTGAATGCAATCAGCAACTCACGCTTGCACTTTAAATTAATAGATACACTTCTATAAAGAGAAAGATCAAATTATAACATCAACAACACATGCTTATCTAAATTCGTTAGATTTGTCTGTTGTAAGCTACAATACACTTAAACACATGATATTCGTTAGATGAAACCTGTTGTAAACTATAATACACACAAATACATGATATTTTTTGTTTCTATACTTTAGATCAACTGAAACATATGAGTTTTTCTCTAAACACACACACACACACATACACACACAATTTTTAATGAAGCTATCAAAATCTTATCAATTAATACGTTTTCTGTAAAAACTTATAAGAGTCCCTTAAAAACTTCAAGAAAAGTTGTAAATAATATATTCAAGGGAAAAAATCTCTAATTAAAACACCTCGCGTAATAATCTAATTTTGGAGGCTTTCTCCTACTTGCACCTATAATCCCTGCACTTGGCACTCTAACTCGTGGATTATCGAGTATTACAAAAGCAATAAATGTGGCTAAAATTGGCTGGCTGGCTGAAGTAAAACGTCATTATAGTAAAATGGAAGCTATTGCAATGGATAAAGACATGTTCCTAAAACCCTACAAAAAAGAATTGGGACTATATGTAAAACCTTATATACAAAATTTTTAGAGAATCTATCTAAATCTTATCAATTAACATGTTTTCGGCTTGTTTGAGGACAAATTAGTTTATTTACCCTTGAAACTTAACCGTCAGGCTCAACAAACACATAAATTTGTTGAGATTAGGTTTTTTTTTTTTGTTTCCTTTGTAACACATGCACCAAGCACTTGAACTTGTTGCAGTGTAGAATTACAATAAGCACTTGAACTTATTGTAACTGTGAAAGTAAAAGTACACACTTTATTTAGTTGCTGAAATTACTCTGGCTTTATTGATTAATTAAACTGGCTTATATATCTACACAAATGCTGTTGTAAGCATAATTATTAAACAAAATATTAATTGCAGTACAAGCTATAACAAACTTATTCTAGTGATCTACTTAATGTAAAGTGTCATGTAAGGCAAAAATGTAGCTTCCGCATTATTGGGCTAC
The DNA here is from genome assembly GCA_963920525.1 of Dichetophora obliterata. Taxonomy (NCBI): domain Eukaryota; kingdom Metazoa; phylum Arthropoda; class Insecta; order Diptera; family Sciomyzidae; genus Dichetophora; species Dichetophora obliterata. Next base: position 163,693,415 of record OY986437.1, on the reverse strand, counting down.
TTCTTGTTGACACATAAAGTTATATTTTGGTTTTGCTTTGTTTATTTTACTTATAATAACCTAGTTATATTAATAGCTTATGTTTTGTTTTGCTTCGTTTATTTTGCTTATAATAACCTAGTTATATTAATAGCTTATGTTTTGTTAACAGGTGTGTTAACATTCTCCCCCGCGTTGAATTATTGGTTAATTTAATAATTCAATAATTAATGATTAACTCAACGTTGTGACTGCAAAGTTTCATGTTGTAGTGACATTGAATGTGGATTGAGTTCTTGGAAGTGGCGTTGGAGGCTTAGGTTGTTTTTTCTTCTGGTATTTGTTCCAAAAGATTTTGATTGCATAGGCACTGATCCCAATTGTCAATACAAGTGCAATGCATACAGCTGTCCAGGTTTGTTTCTGTGTTGATTCTACTATTGATGGTAATTTAAGTAATTTATTTCTGGTTAATTCTCGATGAAGTGCTCCAAGTTCTTCTAGCTGAGTGGTGTATTGTTTGTTAACAAGTTCGTCGATGGGTTGTATTTTAATGGTTCCTATTGGTACACCGGTGCTTGTATAAGTTGATTTACGGGAAGTGGTAACATACTGATGCCCTTGAATGATTATTTGACTGTCTCTAATCACGCAGTCTTGTTGGAGTTGAACTAATCCAGATCCGTTCAGCATTAGTTGAAATGTTTCTTGTCCACATACAGCACTCAGCCGAATGGGTTCCTTCGTGGCATACGTCCATTGGTTTTTGTTATTTAACTGATGCCATGTGATTGATTTATTAAGTTTTATGGTGTCACATCTTGGATTTGTGTCATTGTTGAAAAGATCCATTTCGCATTTGAATTCATCGGATCCTCTTCTATGGATTGATTGTATTTTTGCGCATAAATAGCAATCAGTTTCTATAGTTGTACATGATTGAAGGTCTGCACCTTTCATGGGAAAGAATTCATCTCTGTGGGGATTGATTCCCATAAATTCTGTTGATATTTTTACTTCTATTAACGTGTTATTTATTACTGTTGTTACTGGAACAATGTTGAATAAGTCGTAATATTTTTGATCAACCAAAGGGAGTTTAATGCTGAAAACAATGTGATCAGTTGTCACCATGCCTTCCACCTTCATCAGGCTATAAAGCAGCAACAAGTTGTCTTGGTTGACTGGTAGTTGCAGCTGAGGAGGTAGATGAGTCTTAAGTTTTCCTGCTTCTTCAGTTAGTTGATGAGGTGTAAGTATGAGGGGATTTATTTTTCCATGATGTGTGTCTGTTAGAACATCGATGATTGAAGATTGTATGCGTTGAAGATTTGATATTATTATTGACATTTGTAGACATAGAGCTGTGAGGGTCGCATCACTATTGCTTACTTCTTGATCTTTAAGTAACTTCATCATTTTGTCGATGTGGTTATCGATATCTTTAAACTTTTGCATTGTAATAACTTGATTTTTTGTAATAATGTTGATGGTAGAGTCAATAACTGAAGTTTGGTTTTGCAGGAGTTCGCGCAGGTAGTCATCATTGTTTTTTAAATGATTAATGGTATCTGACATTTTATTCGCATAGTTAGAGTCGAGCACTCCGAACAGTGAGTTGCCAATGTTTCCAACAAAATCTAGTGCTCCTCTTTTTACTCGCTTCATAGATAGCATTTTAAACTCTGAACCGATCTCTTGCTGAGCATTTTGAAAGTAGTTCACAAAAAAATCACATATTGGGTTTGGTGCACTTTGATTGCAATGACGTTGCAGTGTTGTAATACCAGTGCGTAAGACATTTAATTCTTTATAAAATGGTAAAAGGTCGTAGTAGACAATCAAATTCCATCTTGATGTTATTATTTTTGCTGAACCTATTTCTTCGAAATGTATGCCTGGATTTAATTGAAATTGGGTTACATTAATTGGATTTGCTATAGCTAGTGGTAGCAGTAACAGCGTTACCAATATGGTTGTGACGATGTTTGAGATGGGTAAACGTCGTCGTTTTGATGGTATAGGAGAGATTTCTTGATCATCGTCCCTGTTGTAAATTTTTTCCTTTTGCAGCTCTTCGCTTGGCTCTGTGAAATTATCTTTAATATCTTCTGGAAAGAGCGGAGCTAGTCTATGGATTGGACGTTTACAATTTCCAGTAGCTGTTTTCACATCAACCACTCTGACAATTCCATCCTTTCCGGGATATACATGTGTGATTCGTCCTAGTGGCCAGTTCAATGGTGGTACGTTGTCTTCTTTGATTATGACTAAGGTTCCTTCTTGTATGTTGGGAACTCGTTCTTTCCATTTGTATCGGTGCTGAAGTTCCGTCAGATATTCTTGACTCCATCGTGTCCAGAATTCTTGTTTAATCCGCTTGACTGCATTCCACCGGTCGTGCAATGTTGATTTGGACACACTAGTGTTTGCGTCTACTGGAATAGTCAGAGATTCACCAATGATGAAGTGTGCCGGTGTAAGAGCGCTTAGATCGTTTGGATTGGTGGACATAGGTGTGATTGGTCTAGAGTTGAGAATTCCTTCAATTTCTATGACAACCGTTTCTAATTCTTCATGAGTTAATGATGCCGTATTTACGCTTCGAAGAAGTAATCTCTTTGCCGACTTCACTGCTGCTGCCCAAAGACCTCCAAAATGCGGAGCTCTTGGAGGGATAAACTGAAATTTGATTCCTTGTGAGCTGCACGCGTTTATTATTTTTTCGCTACTCCCTTTTCCGAACAATGATTGATTTATTTCTTGAAGTTGATTGCTGGCGCCAACGAAATTAGTAGCGTTGTCACAATAAAGGTTAAGGCAATGGCCTCTACGAGAAATGAATCGTTTTAATGAACCAATGAATGCATCAGTGGTCAGATCTGTTACGATCTCTAAGTGGACAGCCTTCGTGGCGAAACAGCAATAGACTGCAATATATATTTTGTGTGGTTTCTTTCCTCTTATTTTGTAGTGGACCCACAGTGGGCCACAGAAGTCAACACCTGAGTTTATAAACGGCCTTGATGGGGAAACTCTAGTTGCAGGCAAGTTTCCCATGAATTGTTGACACATTGTAGGCTTTGTTCTGGTGCATCGAACACACCTTTGCACTATGGATCTTGCCATTAATTTTCCTTTGATAGGCCAAAATCGTTGCCGAATATTTGCCAATAGTGCTTGTGGCCCGCTGTGCATAGTGTCATTGTGTGCATCTCGCAAAATTAGTTTTACTATAGGATCGTTGTATGGCAGCATCATTGGATGTTTCGTATCATATGGAAGCAAAGATGAATTTAGACGTCCTCCTACTCGAATGATTCCATTTTCATCCAGAAATGGCGAGAGAGACGTGATTGAACTGTTTTTGATAACAGTTTTATTTGATTTCAACTGTTTGATTTCTTCATTGAAGTCTTGTTCTTTTACTATTTTTACTATAGTCTTAAGTGCTGCATCGAGCTACTTTGGGCTTAATGATAGTTCTTGGGAACGTTGAGCCCCTTTGCAATTTTTAATATATCGTTGAATGTATCCAACAACACGCTGTAGGGTTTTAAACGATTCTCGTGCCTTTATGTAGTATATAATATTGTCTGACTCTCCTGCAGCTGTAGCTACCGTGGCTATGACTTGATTAACCTTTTTGATTTCAGGAAGGTCTTCTATGATGATATTCTTTTGAATGGATGAGGGCCAAGTGTAATCTTGTTGATGTAGAAAAACAGGACCATAAAACCACAGGTTGAACTGAGGTTTCATCATTTCTTCTGGATGAGCTCCTCTAGATAATATATCTGCAGGATTGTGAAGAGTAGAGATGTGATGCCATTGTTCAGTTAGTGAAAGTTTCTGAATTTTAGCCACTCTGTGGGATACAAATGTCTGGAGTGTTGATGGGCATCGATTTATCCAAGCTAATGCTACCTGTGAATCAGTCCAAAAGTGAGTAATGGTGTTTTGATACCCAAGATCGTTTTTAACTCGAGCCATTAGTTCAGTACACAGTAGAGATGCACACAGCTCTAACCGCGGAATGGTTTGTGTTTTAAGCGGTGCTACTCTTGATTTTGAGCAGAGAAGCCTGACCGATATGCTTTTGTTTTTAAACACTGTTCGAATGTATATTGCTGCTCCATATGCTCTTTCAGATGCATCTGCGAAACCATGAAACTGTATTGAGTGAGGCACATTGTGTCCAAAAATGTGGCGAGGGATCCTTAATTTGTCTAATTGATCCAGGCTGTTGCGGAACTTGATCCATGACGTGTGCATTGCTATTGGAAGTGCTTCATCCCATTGAAGTAGTAGCTTCCATAACTGCTGAATGAATATTTTGGCTGCTACCACCACTGGTCCTATGAGTCCCAATGGGTCGAAAATGTGTGCTACGTCAGATGTTATGCTGCGCTTTGTGACACGCTGCACAGTATTTAACCTTGTAGTAATTTGAAAATTGTCGCTTGTTGGTGCCCATGAAAGCCCTAATGTTTTAATGGTTGACTCTTCTTCATTTCTAAAGTCTAAATCCACTTCCTGGTTTTCGATGGATATACTTTGAAGAAGCTTGGGATGATTAGAGCACCATTTCCGTAAATGAAGCCCTGCTTTCGTCAATATCTCTAATAATTGATCTTGAATAGCCTTTGCTTCCTGAAGATTGTCTGCTCCTGCCAAACCATCGTCAACATAGAAATTTTTATCAAGTGCCTGGCTGCCTAATGGATGTGTTTCCCTATTGATAAGTGCTAGTTCTTGTAAGCATCTTGTTGCCAAGAATGGTGCTGCTCGTGTTCCATAAGTAACTGTTTGAAGTTTATACACGTCCATTGACTCTTGCAAACTGCTTCTCCAATAGATTAATTGAAATCTTTCATCATCAGGATGAATTCGAATCTGTCTATACATTTTCTCGATGTCGGTTGTGAAAACAAATCTTGGCATACGAAACCGGAGAAGTATTGCAAACAGATCACTCTGCACCGTTGGGCCTTTGTACATTACGTTATTTAATGATAGTCCAGTTGATGTTTTGCATGACGCGTCAAACACCACTCTTAACTTTGTTGTGCTTTTTTCAGGTCGCAAAACACAATGATGTGGAATGAAGTAATTTGGATGTAACACGTCATTAGGATTCACCTTTGTCATGTGTCCCAATGCTTTGTATTCATCCATGAATTGACTATATTGGTTTTTGAGGTTTATGTCCTTTGCTAGGCGTTTTTCAAGAGATATGAATCGATTATAAGCAATTTGCTGCGAAGTGCCTAATTTTGATAAATCGTCTTTTAATGGTAATCGTACTATAAAGCGACCAGCTGCATCTCTTTGAGTATGATGGGTAAAGTGCATTTCACATTGCTTTTCTGACATTGATAATTGTGGCTCCGTTTCAGAGATATCTTCTAATTCCCAAAACTTTGCAACAGCGTTATTTAGGTTATCGTAATCGTCAGCTAAAACTCCTCATGTTGCTGATTTTCGTTGTTCATTATCGATTTTTCCAGATAGAACCCATCCAAGAACGGTTTTCTGAAGAACTGGTAAGCCCTTTGCTAGTTTAACTTGTCCCATTGACATTACTTGATGTGTGAATTCAGCACCTAATAGGATAGCATTTTGCTTGGGTTATTGAACTGTGGGTCAGCCAGTTGTAGATTTTGGGGTATGGCCCACGATGATATGTTAATGAATTTTGACGGTTGGGTACCCACAATCTGCGGAAATACGTAAGCTTCCAACGGAGCCTTGAATCCACTATTGCAAGAGTGAAAAGTGACGTGAACGCGATGACTGGCAAACTGTTTCTGTCTGCCGATACCTTCAACAGATAGGGATGAACTTTTAAGTGTCAGCCCAAGCTGTTGTGCTATTTTGGACGTTATAGCGTTTATTTGGGATCCGGAATCGAGTAGTGCTCTGCACTCAATTGTTTTACCATTTGCTGCAAGTATTATTTTTGCTGTACTCAACAACACATAGCTTGACATTGGCTTAACTGATGATGTCAATGCGACCGGTTTTGGAGCCTCTTTTTTTTCTGCCGCCTCCTGCCTTTCCTGATGGAGAAGGGTATTGTGTCTTTTGTTGCACTTGCTGCATGTTCCGCTGGTACACTTGTTAGCCTCATGACCGTTCTTTAAACAATTAGTGCATAGTTTGTTCCTTTTTAAAATGTCGTAGCGTTGGCTAATGGATTTTTCTTTAAATACCAAACACGAAAATATTGGATGGGCACCACTGCAAGCTGGACACTGTTTTGCTACTGTTGAAGTGATCATGGACGCTGCGTTATGTCGTGCCTTCTCATAGCCTTTATTTGTGCATTTGTTTAGTGTTTCTAATGAACTGAATCTGCTCTCAAGGAAGCTGAGAATTTCTTGGACTGATGGAAGTTCCCGTGAGTTGCTCAGCGATTGTTCAAAGGCCGTGTGAGTTGACCGATCTAATTTTTTAATAATTATGTGCACAAGAATCGCGTCCCACGTTGACACTGGTATTCCTATCGCACTAAGCCCATATATGCATTCTTTTGTTGTATCATGAAGAGATTTAATAGCATGCACCGACTCATGAATTATGCTAGCTTGTGCCATCAGTCGATTCAGTAATGCTGTGACGAGCAATCGCTTGTTGTCATATTGGCTGGTTAATATCTCCCATGCTGTTGTGTAATTTTGAGCTGACACTGGCAAGTGTTTGATTAGATTTTTGGGCTCACCGTTTAAATTTGCTGTGAGGTAGAACATTTTTTTCACAGTACTGTATGGTTGATTGTGTATGAGTTGCTCATACAGGTCTTTGAATTGAACCCACTTTAGATGATCGCCGTCAAACGTAGGCAGCGTAATTGTCGGTAGTTTCACTGGTTGAAACTGTGTGACTTCTTGCAGTGCTCTTTGACCATTGTCAGTAACACTTGCTGAATTTTTTATGTATTGATTTAGGAACACTAGGACATGTTGTATTTTTGCTTGCATGTCATAAAATGTTTCCCAATTGTAATCACCCACTTTGTGCAGCTGAGTAGAATCCCATATTTTTGAGTTGTTACTGATTAGATCTGCTTGGTACTTCTCGAGTAGTGATGCCTTCAAAGTACAGTATATCTCAGACTGTGGCTCACCATCTGCATCAATTTCGTTTATTGTTTTCGAAATGATGCTTAATAGCGCCATCTGATTACGAAGTACTTTCCTGAGTTCTTCGTTTTGCAACTCCAATTCTGGCTTATCTTTTGAATCAGCTTTGGTAGCGTGTTGATTGTGATCTTCCAACTCAGAGTCTGGCAGGAGATGTTGCGACAATGCACTCCTGTGCTCTTGAAAATGTTGAATATATTTTGAGACCAATGCTTCTATTTCACCGTAGTAACTTGTAGTGAAATAGTCATGGTCATTGTGCTCAGTCTCTGACACTCTGATTTTCATGTCATTTTCTTCAAATGAGTGCCAGAGTGCATTGAGCTGATCGATTCTGTCTTGAAAGTATCGGGCATGCTTTTTCCTATCTATAGGATCCTTTTTGTAGTTTTTAATCAGGCGCTCGATATGTTGGCCCGTGTTACTCTGTGCTGCTACTAACTCTGAGAATGTAGCCATTGTTGATAAATGCAGTTGTGGTTCTGCTTGATGTCGTCTGCTGGTTACCGGCAAATATTGACTTGATTGATGTCGTCTGCTGGTTACAGGCTAATATTGATTTTTGATGTCGTCTGCTGGTTACAGGCTAGGATTGACTTGATTGATGTCGTCTGAGGACTGCGGGGTCCTGTCACGGTCGCCAAATGTTTGAGGACAAATTAGTTTATTTACCCTTGAAACTTAACCGTCAGGCTCAACAAACACATAAATTTGTTGAGATTAGGTTTTTTTTTTTGTTTCCTTTGTAACACATGCACCAAGCACTTGAACTTGTTGCAGTGTAGAATTACAATAAGCACTTGAACTTATTGTAACTGTGAAAGTAAAAGTACACACTTTATTTAGTTGCTGAAATTACTCTGGCTTTATTGATTAATTAAACTGGCTTATATATCTACACAAATGCTGTTGTAAGCATAATTATTAAACAAAATATTAATTGCAGTACAAGCTATAACAAACTTATTCTAGTGATCTACTTAATGTAAAGTGTCATGTAAGGCAAAAATGTAGCTTCCGCATTATTGGGCTACTTCTTGTTGACACATAAAGTTATATTTTGGTTTTGCTTTGTTTATTTTACTTATAATAACCTAGTTATATTAATAGCTTATGTTTTGTTTTGCTTCGTTTATTTTGCTTATAATAACCTAGTTATATTAATAGCTTATGTTTTGTTAACAGGTGTGTTAACACGGCTACTCATCAATATATTCGCTGAATTTCACCCCAAGCTTATCTTCACTTTACAACAAAAAAAAATATGCTAAATTTTCTCATTATTTGTAGTTTATAAAATCTGTTATTAAAAAGTATATCCCTCATATGATACTACACTTAAAACACACGACTAGTTTCTTCACCCCTTCGTATTCACAAAGTCTTATGAAACCACATGATAGCTTCGCTCACATAGTACGTGTCATAAAAAAAAACACATTAACTCAAATGGAAGTCTTATTTATTGATACTTAAATTAAATTCTTAATGTTTATCTTTAAATTAATATGTATAGTTTTCTAACGCTTGCA